>CAWUFW010004272.1:1200000-1585785 GCA_963921515.1 Calotriton arnoldi | reverse complement strand
AAAGTTTTATTGAAAACAACAATGATCTGCTTATACATTTTCCATTTCAATGTTACTTTTCTTTATACAGTCACCATACGTGGATAAATGGGCGCATACATATCACTGCCCCCGTTACCCATCCTCTTCCGAGTCCCTATCTTCTTCCGGAGGTGTGCAGATGTTTCCCCTATATATGTTCCATTTCCCCCATACTTTTCCCCATTTTTGGGGGCACTTTCTATTAATAAATGTGGCCTTTTCCGCTACCATGACCGTATCCATGTCTTTACACCAATTCAATAATGTAGGCACATTCTCTATACCCCACTTTTGCGCTATATTCCGTTTTGCTATTGTGATGCCTGTCGTTGCCCATTGACATTCAGCGTGGCTGAGATCTGTCTGTCCCCAAATATTAAGAAGGCAGCATTTAGGTTCTAGCGGGACATGCTTCTCGGTGACTTCTGTGATGGTTCCTACCACTGCCGTCCAAAACGGTATACGTTTTACGCAGTCCCATAAGGTGTGATAAAAGGTACCCACATCGCCACACATTCGCAGGCAACATGGGTCAGCAGTTCTCCCTATCTTGTGTAGAACAACCCGTGTGTAATAAGTCCTATGCATTATTTTAAGTTGCACCAGTCGTAGTCTAGAGGAGATTGCCACCTCTTTGGGTGATGCTGTCGCTTCTTGCCACTCAGAGTCATCCATGTCTCCCACCTCGGACTGCCAGCACTCCCTGAGCCGGGCCAATGGATCTGCCCGATTATTTATGATTTTCCTATATATTAGGGAGGTCGCTCGTTTATGCAAATAGTCAGTGAGCACTCGGTCCTCTAAAGGGGATGACTCCGGGAGTGTCTCAGTAGGGGGAGGACTGCCTCTATCGCATGTTTAATTTGCATATATCTGAACTGTTCTGTTCGGGCCATTTCGTACTGATCTTGCAAGGAGGCGAAACTTACGACCTCTCCCCTATGCCAGAGGTCCCCTAGTCGGGAGATGCCGATCAGATCCCACTTGGAAAACCCTTTACTATTACCCAGAGTTCCTAGTCGGCTTGAGTCCCACAAGGGCGTGTGTTGTGTAAGTCTACCCACCCAGCCCAGGTGACTGTTTACCGTGCGCCAAACACCGACAGTGTGTCTCGCTGGGCCTATAAGGTCACGGGCCCTTTGGTTGTTATAAAGTGCTCTGTTAACACCCCCTTTCCCTAGGGTCATTCTGTCCAGGTGGTAGGCCGGGTCAGTTTCCGGCACATGGAGCCATTGATTGATTATTGTGAGTTGTGAGGCCCAATAATATGCTTTAATATCAGGCAGGGCTATCCCGCCATCATACCAACTACGCACTAATTTATTTGCTGCTACTCTGGCTGGTTTGCCATCCCACAAGAGAGCAGTGACCTCTGAATTGACTGCTCTAAAGTAGGAGTCTGGGACTGGATATGGTGTGTTATGTAGAGCGTATAGAAACCTGGGCAGAGCCATCATTTTAAAGAGAGCCGCTCTACCCAGTAGGGTGAGTGGTAGTGCCTTCCAGTGTTTAATGTCGCACTTCAGCTTTAGCAAAGGGGCTTGCAGGTTAAGTGCAAAAAAAGTATCTTGGTCCGATGTTACATGTATGCCGAGGTATTTGAAGCTATCTGTGACTATTCGAACCTTGCAGTCCTTTGGAAGACGGGGAGGCGTTCCATGTAGAATGTACAGCACCGACTTATCCCAATTAATGGCATACCCAGATATGGAGCCAAACACCGCGCATATATTAAGTAATGCGTGGAGGGATCGTGTAGGTGAAGAGATATATAAGAGTACATCGTCAGCGTAGAGGGAGATACGGTCCTCCCATTCCTCTCTCCATTTTAGGCCTCTAACCCTGGGGTCCCACCTTATCCATGCCGCCAATGGTTCTATGACCAATGCGAACAGCAGGGGCGACAAGGGGCAGCCCTGCCTCGTCCCTCTACCCAAGGTAATTTCCCTCGAGATGTGGCCATTTGCAACCACATGGGCTACAGGGTCAGCATAGAGTAGTTGTATCCAGGAGCAAAATTTCGGTCCGAACCCCAAGTGCTGAAGGACTGCAAATAAGAAGACCCATTCCACTGAGTCAAAGGCCATCTTAGCATCCAGGGAGAGGACCGCAGCATCCTCCTGTATAGTGTGTTTCCTACCCAATACGCCATGGAGGCGCCTGAGGTTTAATGCTGTGTTTCTGCCCGGCATAAAGCCTGATTGATCCGGATGGATCAGGTGGACGAGATGGGGTGTAAGTCTCAACGCCAGTGTTTTTGCTAGTATTTTCCCTTCCGCATTAATTAAAGAGATCGGACGGTATGATGTGCAGTCCTCCACTGGTTTACCCGGTTTATGTATGGCCACAATGGTTGCCAACCGTTGGTCTTTAGGGAGTATCCCTAGGTTTAGACTTGTTTCAAGCATGTTTAGCAAGTACGGGACTGTCGTATCTGCGGTGTGTTTATATAATTCTATGGGGATGCCATTCGGACCAGTCGCCTTGCCAGATTGTATTTTGGAGATGGCTATCTTAAGTTCATCCACCGTTATATCTGCTTCTAGACTATCGGTGTCTTGAGGTGTAAGCCGTGGCATATGAATGTCTTTAAGGAAGGCGAGTGCATCTTGTACAGTGGTATTACTTGTAGACGTATAAATTCGTTCATAGTGTTGCGCTAATGCATTTACTATGTTTTGGGGGTCGGACGTGATTTCTCCATCATTCGTTCTAATTTGTGCTATCCATCGCTGCGCCCGTTCCCTCTTGTCTAACCAGGCGAGGAGCTTGCCTGCCTTGTCTCCAGATTCATAAATCCGGTGTTGGACTGCTTGCATACGGGACCTGGTATCAGTCCATAGATAGTCCTGGTATTCCTGTCTTTTTAGGCGCAATGTGTGTGCTGTCTCATCTGTGGGTGCAGCTGCGTGTTGGGATTCTGACTGTTGCACCTCCCGCTCCAGGTTCTCCATTGTGTATTTATTCCCCTTTTTATGCCCTTCAATGAGAGAGATGGCCTGACCCCTTATCACTGGTTTGTATGCTTCCCATAGTGTCACTGGAGAAGGGACTGACGCTGCGTTTTCTTGGAAGTAGTGCGCGGTCGCAGTGACCAATGTTTTCTTAATCTTAGTGTTCAAGAGGAATCCCGGATGGATGGGGTACATGCGCCTTTGGATCGCACTGTGCGATCTTATTTCGGCTCTGACTGGGGAATGATCTGAGATGCCTCTGGGCAAATGTGTGGCTGCCCCAATCCGTCCTAAATTGTCCACTGCCGTGAGTATGTAGTCTATACGGGATAGACTATTATGCGCTCCAGAATGGAAAGTGTATTGTCTCTCCTGCGGGTTTTGGAACCTCCATATGTCCAATAGGCCATGGGCTTCCAGAAATTCGGCCAGGGGTGTACTGGAACGGTGTTGCGGGCGGGTAGGTGTACGGTCCACTGCGTCGTTTACGGTCATGTTAAAGTCGCCCCTATTATCAAATCTCCCTCTGGTAACGTGAGAAGGAATTTACCTAGTGCTTGTAGGGCTGGGGATTGCAGAGCAGGCGGGACATAAACAGATACGAAGTTAAACACACGGCCCTCCCATTGAAGCGATATCGCCGCGAATCGGCCTAGGTCATCCTTATAGGTGCGGTGGATAATAATGGGAAATCGCTTACGCACCAGTATCCCTACCCCCGGGATCCTGTGGTGAACTCTGAATGTATTGCCAACTGAAACCCCCAGCGATCGAGGGCTTTGCACATGGGGCCCATCAAGTGTGTCTCCTGAAGCATTATTACTGCCGGGGACATTCGCTTCAGGTATTGCAGCACCAGTCCCCGTTTTATCTTGTCTTTCAGTCCATTGACATTCCAGGAGAAGAATGGCAACGTGGGCTGTGTGGTGCGTTGCGTCATTGGGTCAGTGGAAGTCTTTGGGAATGTGGGGGATTGTGACATGGTGAGTAGTAAAGGGCTGTATATATCCAGCTACATAATGACTGTATGTCGAGAATTGCAGATCTAGAACCATTAAACCTTCAACAATAACAACATATCTCCTATACATAGAGACATTTAGCAATAGTAACCTTCCTCCCCCCCAGACGGAGCCCCTCCCCCTCCCTGCAAGTAGGTTCAGAACTACCCACCACCCCAATAGCAGAGTGCCTACGAGTCCCGAAAAGAAAAAAACATTTACAACTGTTATGGGGGAACACGGGCTAGCACCAGCTCTGGCCCTCTAAGGCATGCCCCCACCCGTGAATGAGGATACAGTAAAGAGGATCCCACCACTAAACCGGACAGGCACTTCATGCAATATCCCACCCACACCTTCTTGAAAAGCATTGATACATTACAGTGTGTCGTCGCCGCCTCCATAGTCTCTTTTCGGAGTTTTAAAGTCACTTTTTTAGTCTCTTTGAGATGCTATCTTCCCCGGGCTACTAGATCTCGACCTCCAGGAACGTTGACTCCGCTTGTCGATGTCCGGTCCGCCATCCGCTGAGCCCGGTGAGTGAGCGCGAGTGTCTCTCCAGCTACCACCCCGGTTCGCCATCGATTTCTGTGTGGCCGTGCGGTCCAACCAGTCCTGCGCTTCCGACGGGTTCGCAAAAAACAACGATTTTCCGTCCACCATGATTTTAAGTTTTGCAGGAAAGAACATCATGTATTTAAGTCCTCTATCCCTGAGCGCTTTCTTAACTCCGTCAAAGGAGCGTCGTTCCTGTTGGACTTTGAGCGTGAAATCAGGGAAAAATCGAACTGTCGCATTTTCATATTGTACATCGCCTTGCGTCCGGGCTGCCTGTAGTATTGCATCGCGGTCCCTGTAGTTGAGGATTTTTGCAATAATAGTTCTAGGGGCGCCCCCGGTTTGGGCTTGGGGATTGGTGCCCGGTGCGCCCGTTCAATTGTGAATAGTGACGACAGCCGTTTCGGTTTAAGCTGGTTTAGGATCAAGTCTTCAAGGAAAAGGTCCATACTCGGTCCCTCTGAGCCCTCCGGGACCCCAACCACGCGTATGTTGTTCCGGCGTGCCCTCCCTTCCTGATCTTCGAGCCTGAGGGCCATCTGGCGGTGTTGGTGAACTAGTTGCTGCATCCTTGCCTCTAGTTTCTTCGTGGAGGTTTGGAGTTCTAGGACATTCTCTTCGTTGACCTTGACTCTGTCCGAGGTTTTATTCATATCCGCTCGGAGAAGGTTCATCTCGATGGAGACTTTGTCGATTTTAGTTTCCAATGTGACCCCCAGCACCTGGATGGCCGACATGATGGATGTGAGGGAGGGCTCCGCGTCTTCAGGTTGTCCACCCTGGGCTCCTTCGTCTGTGTGGGCTTGCTTTGGCACTGTGTATTTATCCAGCTTGTTTGCCTGCACCGTTGCGCCACTCTTGGGCTTCATTGTAAGGGAGTGGGTGTGCAGCCCGCACGCCACGCCTCGGCCTCGTCTGCCCTCTGCGTCTCTCAACTTCTACAGCTCAGTGGCGACTACCAAGCCCACGAATCCGCCGCCCAATACAATACCGTTGCGTGTAGAGGTCCGTGTTATAACAGCGGTAACCCACCGTTTATCAGCTAGGTCTCCCCTATGCCTCTACAGGTCGTGCCGCGCTCCTATGCGAGCGATAGACATAGTTCTTCAGTGTGGGGGGGGGGTTTTCCAATCCATTCAGTGGGCACAATCTTCTGGTTACCCCTCCTGCGTGCATTTCCCTGTATCCACTGCAGCGTGAAGGGCGCTCTGCCGATGTATGGAGCACTCCCAGTACTTGCGTCTATCCAAGTATTTTCGCCCTGGGTTATTACGCAGCTTTTCACCCCGCCTCCCCACAATGCAGTGAGGCTCCTTGAGTATGGCGTCTGGCTCCCTGCTCAGCCCTGTCGAGTGAAGGAGTGGGCACAGAGCGGGTGTGTACGGGCAGTAACTCGCAGTCATGCACCACTCGCGGCCTCTCAATTTAAATTACGCTGTTCCTGGCGTACCTTATCCAGTCCCCGGGCGTCTCTACTCCACTCCTGGCGCGGCCTCCCAAGACCTCGTGGGGTGCTGGTCCTCCGTTCTCTGGAGAATCCGCCGCTCCGGCTCCCAGACACAGGGGGCGGCGGGGGAGAGAAATAGAGATCGCAGTGAGGGGGGGCCGCACCGGCAAGTTCAAACAAATCGGCTTATTCGCCGAGTGGGCGGTTGACCGGCAGCGGTGCGTACTTCCAGGCCGTGCACGGCCCCTCTCCGTAGCGGCCGCAGTCTCCGCCCGGCGTGGAGCGGGCAGGGAGCGTCCCTCGCTGCCGGCGTTTCGGCGATCTGGACCGCGGGTGGTTCCTCCTCGCAACGGTTGTACCTGGGTCACTCCAACCAGGTCCAGTACGGATATAACGGGCTTTGGGGGCTCTGCCCGGACGGAGCTTTCTCCCTAGGCGGCCATCTTTGCTAGCGCCAGACCACGCCCCCGGGTCAGACTGATTTGCATATGGCCATGTCTCAACTGGGGTGGTGGAGTGAGCTAAAGAATGATGATGGATTAAACCCAGATCAGTTGACTGGGGGTGAGTGTTTGATTTGCTCTAACGCTCCGTCCATCATCCCCTTTGGTATTGCCTTGTTCGCCCTAAGTTGGCAGGGTATGCCCAGACGTGGGTCCCTTGCTCACTTTGCCACTGGATTCAAGATAGCCTGGCTGATGAGGGTTTTGAACCCGAAACCGGTCCCAGGATGCTTGTTTCCGGTCCAGGGAAGACATGGCTTGGCAGTTCGGGCTGGACTGTTCCCATGAGACACAGGGTCAGACTGATTTGCATATGGCCATGTCTGAACTGGGGTGGTGGAGTGAGCTAAAGAATGATGATGGATTAAACCCAGATCAGTTGACTGGGGGTGAGTGTTTGATTTGCTCTAACGCTCCGTCCATCATCCCCTTTGGTATTGCTTTGTTCGCCCTAAGTTGGCAGGGTATGCCCAGACGTGGGTCCCTTGCTCACTTTGCCACTGGATTCAAGATAGCCTGGCTGATGAGGTTTTGAACCCGAAACCGGTCCCAGGATGCTTGTTTCCGGTCCAGGGAAGACATGGCTTGGCAGTTCGGGCTGGACTGTTCCCATGAGGCACAGGGTCAGACTGATTTGCATATGGCCATGTCTGAACTGGGGTGGTGGAGTGAGCTAAAGAATGATGATGGATTAAACCCAGATCAGTTGACTGGGGGTGAGTGTTTGATTTGCTCTAACGCTCCGTCCATCATCCCCTTTGGTATTGCTTTGTTCGCCCTAAGTTGGCAGGGTATGCCCAGACGTGGGTCCCTTGCTCACTTTGCCACTGGATTCAAGATAGCCTGGCTGATGAGGGTTTTGAACCCGAAACCGGTCCCAGGATGCTTGTTTCCGGTCCAGGGAAGACATGGCTTGGCAGTTCGGGCTGGACTGTTCCCATGAGGCACAGGGTCAGACTTATTTGCATATGGCCATGTCTGAACTGGGGTGGTGGAGTGAGCTAAAGAATGATGATGGATTAAACCCAGATCAGTTGACTGGGGGTGAGTGTTTGATTTGCTCTAACGCTCCGTCCATCATCCCCTTTGGTATTGCTTTGTTCGCCCTAAGTTGGCAGGGTATGCCCAGACGTGGGTCCCTTGCTCACTTTGCCACTGGATTCAAGATAGCCTGGCTGATGAGGGTTTTGAACCCGAAACCGGTCCCAGGATGCTTGTTTCCGGTCCAGGGAAGACATGGCTTGGCAGTTCGGGCTGGACTGTTCCCATGAGGCACAGGGTCAGACTGATTTGCATATGGCCATGTCTGAACTGGGGTGGTGGAGTGAGCTAAAGAATGATGATGGATTAAACCCAGATCAGTTGACTGGGGGTGAGTGTTTGATTTGCTCTAACGCTCCGTCCATCATCCCCTTTGGTATTGCTTTGTTCGCCCTAAGTTGGCAGGGTATGCCCAGACGTGGGTCCCTTGCTCACTTTGCCACTGGATTCAAGATAGCCTGGCTGATGAGGGTTTTTAACCCGAAACCGGTCCCAGGATGCTTGTTTCCGGTCCAGGGAAGACATGGCTTGGCAGTTCGGGCTGGACTGTTCCCATGAGGCACAGGGTCAGACTGATTTGCATATGGCCATGTCTGAACTGGGGTGGTGGAGTGAGCTAAAGAATGATGATGGATTAAACCCAGATCAGTTGACTGGGGGTGAGTGTTTGATTTGCTCTAACGCTCCGTCCATCATCCCCTTTGGTATTGCTTTGTTCGCCCTAAGTTGGCAGGGTATGCCCAGACGTGGGTCCCTTGCTCACTTTGCCACTGGATTCAAGATAGCCTGGCTGATGAGGGTTTTGAACCCGAAACCGGTCCCAGGATGCTTGTTTCCGGTCCAGGGAAGACATGGCTTGGCAGTTCGGGCTGGACTGTTCCCATGAGGCACAGGGTCAGACTTATTTGCATATGGCCATGTCTGAACTGGGGTGGTGGAGTGAGCTAAAGAATGATGATGGATTAAACCCAGATCAGTTGACTGGGGGTGAGTGTTTGATTTGCTCTAACGCTCCGTCCATCATCCCCTTTGGTATTGCTTTGTTCGCCCTAAGTTGGCAGGGTATGCCCAGACGTGGGTCCCTTGCTCACTTTGCCACTGGATTCAAGATAGCCTGGCTGATGAGGGTTTTGAACCCGAAACCGGTCCCAGGATGCTTGTTTCCGGTCCAGGGAAGACATGGCTTGGCAGTTCGGGCTGGACTGTTCCCATGAGGCACAGGGTCAGACTGATTTGCATATGGCCATGTCTGAACTGGGGTGGTGGAGTGAGCTAAAGAATGATGATGGATTAAACCCAGATCAGTTGACTGGGGGTGAGTGTTTGATTTGCTCTAACGCTCCGTCCATCATCCCCTTTGGTATTGCTTTGTTCGCCCTAAGTTGGCAGGGTATGCCCAGACGTGGGTCCCTTGCTCACTTTGCCACTGGATTCAAGATAGCCTGGCTGATGAGGGTTTTTAACCCGAAACCGGTCCCAGGATGCTTGTTTCCGGTCCAGGGAAGACATGGCTTGGCAGTTCGGGCTGGACTGTTCCCATGAGGCACAGGGTCAGACTGATTTGCATATGGCCATGTCTCAACTGGGGTGGTGGAGTGAGCTAAAGAATGATGATGGATTAAACCCAGATCAGTTGACTGGGGGTGAGTGTTTGATTTGCTCTAACGCTCCGTCCATCATCCCCTTTGGTATTGCTTTGTTCGTCCTAAGTTGGCAGGGTATGCCCAGACGTGGGTCCCTTGCTCACTTTGCCACTGGATTCAAGATAGCCTGGCTGATGAGGGTTTTGAACCCGAAACCGGTCCCAGGATGCTTGTTTCCGGTCCAGGGAAGACATGGCTTGGCAGTTCGGGCTGGACTGTTCCCATGAGGCACAGGGTCAGACTGATTTGCATATGGCCATGTCTGAACTGGGGTGGTGGAGTGAGCTAAAGAATGATGATGGATTAAACCCAGATCAGTTGACTGGGGGTGAGTGTTTGATTTGCTCTAACGCTCCGTCCATCATCCCCTTTGGTATTGCTTTGTTCGCCCTAAGTTGGCAGGGTATGCCCAGACGTGGGTCCCTTGCTCACTTTGCCACTGGATTCAAGATAGCCTGGCTGATGAGGGTTTTGAACCCGAAACCGGTCCCAGGATGCTTGTTTCCGGTCCAGGGAAGACATGGCTTGGCAGTTCGGGCTGGACTGTTCCCATGAGGCACAGGGTCAGACTGATTTGCATATGGCCATGTCTGAACTGGGGTGGTGGAGTGAGCTAAAGAATGATGATGGATTAAACCCAGATCAGTTGACTGGGGGTGAGTGTTTGATTTGCTCTAACGCTCCGTCCATCATCCCCTTTGGTATTGCTTTGTTCGCCCTAAGTTGGCAGGGTATGCCCAGACGTGGGTCCCTTGCTCACTTTGCCACTGGATTCAAGATAGCCTGGCTGATGAGGGTTTTGAACCCGAAACCGGTCCCAGGATGCTTGTTTCCGGTCCAGGGAAGACATGGCTTGGCAGTTCGGGCTGGACTGTTCCCATGAGGCACAGGGTCAGACTGATTTGCATATGGCCATGTCTGAACTGGGGTGGTGGAGTGAGCTAAAGAATGATGATGGATTAAACCCAGATCAGTTGACTGGGGGTGAGTGTTTGATTTGCTCTAACGCTCCGTCCATCATCCCCTTTGGTATTGCTTTGTTCGCCCTAAGTTGGCAGGGTATGCCCAGACGTGGGTCCCTTGCTCACTTTGCCACTGGATTCAAGATAACCTGGCTGATGAGGGTTTTGAACTCGAAACCGGTCCCAGGATGCTTGTTTCCGGTCCAGGGAAGACATGGCTTGGCAGTTCGGGCTGGACTGTTCCCATGAGGCACAGGGTCAGACTGATTTGCATATGGCCATGTCTGAACTGGGGTGGTGGAGTGAGCTAAAGAATGATGATGGATTAAACCCAGATCAGTTGACTGGGGGTGAGTGTTTGATTTGCTCTAACGCTCCGTCCATCATCCCCTTTGGTATTGCTTTGTTCGCCCTAAGTTGGCAGGGTATGCCCAGACGTGGGTCCCTTGCTCACTTTGCCACTGGATTCAAGATAGCCTGGCTGATGAGGGTTTTGAACCCGAAACCGGTCCCAGGATGCTTGTTTCCGGTCCAGGGAAGACATGGCTTGGCAGTTCGGGCTGGACTGTTCCCATGAGGCACAGGGTCAGACTGATTTGCATATGGCCATGTCTGAACTGGGGTGGTGGAGTGAGCTAAAGAATGATGATGGATTAAACCCAGATCAGTTGACTGGGGGTGAGTGTTTGATTTGCTCTAACGCTCCGTCCATCATCCCCTTTGGTATTGCTTTGTTCGCCCTAAGTTGGCAGGGTATGCCCAGACGTGGGTCCCTTGCTCACTTTGCCACTGGATTCAAGATAGCCTGGCTGCTGAGGGTTTTGAACCCGAAACCGGTCCCAGGATGCTTGTTTCCGGTCCAGGGAAGACATGGCTTGGCAGTTCGGGCTGGACTGTTCCCATGAGGCACAGGGTCAGACTGATTTGCATATGGCCATGTCTGAACTGGGGTGGTGGAGTGAGCTAAAGAATGATGATGGATTAAACCCAGATCAGTTGACTGGGGTTGAGTGTTTGATTTGCTCTAACGCTCCGTCCATCATCCCCTTCGGTATTGCTTTGTTCGCCCTAAGTTGGCAGGGTATGCCCAGACGTGGGTCCCTTGCTCACTTTGCCACTGGATTCAAGATAGCCTGGCTGATGAGGGTTTTGAACCCGAAACCGGTCCCAGGATGCTTGTTTCCGGTCCAGGGAAGACATGGCTTGACAGTTCGGGCTGGACTGTTCCCATGAGGCACAGGGTCAGACTGATTTGCATATGGCCATGTCTGAACTGGGGTGGTGGAGTGAGCTAAAGAATGATGATGGATTAAACCCAGATCAGTTGACTGGGGGTGAGTGTTTGATTTGCTCTAACGCTCCGTCCATCATCCCCTTTGGTATTGCTTTGTTCGCCCTAAGTTGGCAGGGTACGCCCAGACGTGGGTCCCTTGCTCACTTTGCCACTGGATTCAAGATAGCCTGGCTGATGAGGGTTTTGAACCCGAAACCGGTCCCAGGATGCTTGTTTCCAGTCCAGGGAAGACATGGCTTGGCAGTTCGGGCTGGACTGTTCCCATGAGGCACAGGGTCAGACTGATTTGCATATGGCCATGTCTGAACTGGGGTGGTGGAGTGAGCTAAAGAATGATGATGGATTAAACCCAGATCAGTTGACTGGGGGTGAGTGTTTGATTTGCTCTAACGCTCCGTCCATCATCCTCTTTGGTATTGCTTTGTTCGCCCTAAGTTGGCAGGGTATGCCCAGACGTGGGTCCCTTGCTCACTTTGCCACTGGATTCAAGATAGCCTGGCTGATGAGGGTTTTGAACCCGAAACCGGTCCCAGGATGCTTGTTTCCGGTCCAGGGAAGACATGGCTTGGCAGTTCAGGCTGGACTGTTCCCATGAGGCACAGGGTCAGACTGATTTGCATATGGCCATGTCTGAACTGGGGTGGTGGAGTGAGCTAAAGAATGATGATGGATTAAACCCAGATCAGTTGACTGGGGGTGAGTGTTTGATTTGCTCTAACGCTCCGTCCATCATCCCCTTTGGTATTGCTTTGTTCGCCCTAAGTTGGCAGGGTATGCCCAGACGTGGGTCCCTTGCTCACTTTGCCACTGGATTCAAGATAGCCTGGCTGATGAGGGTTTTGAACCCGAAACCGGTCCCAGGATGCTTGTTTCCGGTCCAGGGAAGACATGGCTTGGCAGTTCGGGCTGAGACCTGAGCTAAAGAATGATGATGGATTAAACCCAGATCAGTTGACTGGGGATGAGTGTTTGATTGGCTCAAACGTTCCGTCCATCATCCCCTTTTGTATCGCTTTGGTCGCCCTAAGTTGGCGGGGGTATGCCCAGACGTGGGTCCCTTGCTCACTTTGCCACTGGATTCAAGCAAGCCTGGCTGATGACGGCTGAAATGCCAGAAACCGGTCCTAGGATGCTTGTTTCCGGTCCAGGGAAGACATGGCTTGGCAGTTCGGGCTGGACTGTTCCCATGAGGCACAGGGTCAGACTGATTTGCATATGGCCATGTCTGAACTGGGGTGGTGGAGTGAGCTAAAGAATGATGATGGATTAAACCCAGATCAGTTGACTGGGGGTGAGTGTTTGATTGGCTCAAACGTTCCGTCCATCATCCCCTTTTGTATCGCTTTGGTCGCCCTAAGTTGGCGGGGGTATGCCCAGACGTGGGTCCCTTGCTCACTTTGCCACTGGATTCAAGATAGCCTGGCTGATGAGGGTTTTGAACCCGAAACCGGTCCTAGGATGCTTGTTTCCGGTCCAGGGAAGACATGGCTTGGCAGTTCGGGCTGGACTGTTCCCATGAGGCACAGGGTCAGACTGATTTGCATATGGCCATGTCTGAACTGGGGTGGTGGAGTGAGCTAAAGAATGATGATGGATTAAACCCAGATCAGTTGACTGGGGGTGAGTGTTTGATTGGCTCAAACGTTCCGTCCATCATCCCCTTTTGTATCGCCTAGGTATCCCATAGAGCAGGGTGCATTGTAATTAAAAAGTAGTTAGACATGTAATTTCAAGTTCTATATATCCTGGTAGTGAAAAACTCCTACATTTGTTTTTCACTACTGTGGGGCCTACCTGTCCAATAGAATAACATTGGGTTCCCGTATTACATTTAATAAGTTCTAACTTTTGATTATGTTCAGGTACACATTTTATGTTTAGTATCTACGATATTGTAATGAAAAATCCTCTTTAATGGTAAAGTCAGATTTTAAATGAATTTTGTTTTAGAAAGTGGGCATTTTCCTGCCCCTATTTTTTGGTGCTTTCAGCCTGTCGTAGGTCAGATGACTGGGTGTAACTAACAGTTAGATTTTGTGAATTCCTACCAGACAATCACACAATAGATGGATTAGGTGTAGCTGATTGGACCACCTGCTGGCAGGATGGGGGAGTGGAGCTGGGCACAGCCCTCTTGCAATTGAATAGACTGTGCTAGGCCTGCACACAAAGGGTGTGTCACCTCCACATTGTCTCTGCAGCCAGATTGGAGCCAGGGCAGAGGAGTCAGAAAATCCAAGCACTTAAAAAAACCTCTAGAAACTTCTCCCAACTTCAAAGAAGGCACCAGACATAAAAAAGGAGACCCCCAGGCTCACTCTTCAGTTCACTTTCTAGACCTGCGGAAGGACTCTCTGAGAACTGCCTGCTGCTGTGACCTGCTGTGCATTCTGCGAAACTGCTTTGCTGTACCTGGAATGACTGCTTTGCTGCCTGGAGCCTGCCTTGAACCCTCAGAGGCCAACCCTGCTGTTGAGCCCTGCATCTTCACCTGAACTCAGGCCTACCAGGGTGATTCTAAGGGCTAGTTTGCTGGCCTCCTGTTCAGAGCCACAGGGAAATAAAAAGCTCCCACCATCTTGAACCTGCACCTGGACCCAGCATTAGTGAGTCCTGAACCCCCTAGTGGTGTCCCACCAGTCCTGGACCCTTGGCTTCATTGCTAAAGGTGCCCAGATTACCAAAATCCAAAACTTGGGACTTAAACATTGTTTGGCTGAAAACTGCTATGAGAACTGTCGGAAGACCGTGACCGACCTGCTTGTCGATCCGCCGAAGGTGCATCACCGGTCAGCCTGACTTCGCAGCTGCTACCGCTACGTTCTTCTCCGCAGTAGCAAATCCTGTTCAGCGATCCTTCGCCAAAGGGGTATCCGACCTTCTGGAACTGTTTTCAGCTGCAGCCTCCTGGCTTGATCCACTGGAGAATTTTGACTTCCAAAAAAGTAGAAATCTTCACTGCGACTTCATCCAGAGGCTCCTCAATGACGACGTTCCTCCTTGAATACTGCCTGCAGCCTTGTCCTGCTGAACTTTACCTTCTCAGATCATTTTTCTTCAAAATTATTCTAAGTCTGAAGGTAAGCGCCAACCGGGCCCAAATCACTTCTTGTAAACGAAACCAGCGCCATCCCGGTTGGACATATTTTTTTACTTTGACCCGGTCTCGTGCGACTAGATGTCTGCAGTTGACTCTTTGATCTTTTAGACACTAGTTTTTACTAAAACTTTTAAAATTCATAACTTAGGTTCTACTGATGGATTGTTGTCTTTTTGGTGCCAAATAATTTATTAAGGTTTACTCTGTTTTTATAAACTTGTTTGGGATGTTTTGTTTTCACTTTATTACTATTTATGTGCTGCTTGAAAATACTTTACACATTGCCTCTAAGTTAAGCCTGAATGCTTTTTCAGCCACACTACCCAGTTTTAAGCACAGGTTAATTTAGTGACTATTATGGTTCTCCCTGTCAAGGATTGTAGTTGCTTCCTGACCAGGGCTGACACCCCAGTCAACCAACAAGCCTATTTCTCACACTTAGGGGTCAATTCCGATCTCGGTCGGAAGGGCTCCGAATCGGATTCGGAATTGCCTAAACCGATCCGGAGCCCTTGTTTCCCACCGAATCGTTCACAGTTCCGATCGACCAAGTACGATGCCTGGAAAGCCTTAGTACTGACCGAATCGGTTCCCAAAGGCATTCGGAGAGAGAGAGCCTTCTGGAGCCGAATCGTACAGCTCTATGGACTAGGTTTTCAGACCGAGCAAGTAGGATGACCGATTAGGACAGCCTTTCCGATTTGGTTTGCCTGGATTGAAAAGGCTTCTGGAATCGGTCTTTGGGGGCCCATAGCAGGCTCCCCTTCGGCCGGGGCCCTCCGTATCGGGCCTGTGGGGATACCCATGGGTCCCCTCTTCCCAACCATGCACAGTGTGGCAGGCACCATGGGGTGCCCACCACAGGGTGCACTATTATCCCCAACCACCCCATTTTTCAATGTGAGCCTGTGTACGCGTTCGATACAAAGGCTTCCATTGAAGTCAATGGGAGTCCGACCGTATCGTATCTGGATGCATTCAAATGCATCATACTCGTTTGGTCGGGCTCCCCCGATCCGAGTCGTATGGAAAGCATTCCGGACCCGAGTCGTTTGGTATGCTTTCCGAATGAGATCGGAATCGGGCCCTTTTCTTAACTAATTTCTAAATTAGAACTACAATTTTTCCAATATTGGAGTTCTTTAAATAACAGACAGTATTCATATTTTTCCATCTGGCTTCTACCTGGCGGAAAGGTTGGTCTTTGTCTCTGTTTCATCGCTGTTCACATGCAAACTATATACTATACAAAGGAATTCAACCATTGAAGACTGTTTGTGGCACGTTATCTTCTGGAATGTCTCTGGTTTCTAACTCTCTAAATTCTGATGGAACTCTGAGATCTGAAACATAAATATTATCTATACGAAACTAAGGTTAAAGGTATTTGGAGCTTTCCTCCTTCTATTACGTATAAGGTAAATGCCTTCTACTTTATGAGAACATGATCTCTGATTCAGTAATATTTTCAAGATTATTTTGTAGAACTGCAAAGCAACAAACATTCCTCAGATATAAGGTTCATCTGGATATGAAGTAATCACTTCCCCAACATATATTGCTACTTTTAAACAATATGTTAATAAAACAGTTTGCCTCTCTTCAAGTTTTTGTGCACTTTATATTTTTTTGTGCATTATTAACAATTTACCGAAGGTGGGTTTATTCTCAAATTTGCATGTGCACACTGACATGATACTATTGCACTTATTCAAATTTGCTAGGACTTATAGAAGTCTGTTTTCTGGCTTCTGTTCACTAGGCCTCTATTTAGGCACTGACACCATCTTGTTTAAAATGGATGTCTCCTCCTGCATTTTCATTGTTTATTATTTCTGTAGCACACAGTCAAGTAAATCATGCAGAGTGGTACAGAGACCTAAGAAGACTTTGGGCAGCATTTCCAGCACCCCCAAATTGACTTGTTGCTCTCTACTGATGAATGAATGAATCCAAAAGCACATGTCTAGAGTTACAAAGCACAGGCTGCACCAACAAGAGTGAAAAATTAAAGACTACTGCTAAAGTAAATGTTATCATGCACTACATTTACCATGATGCATTGGGGAAAATTGAGTGCTGGGATGTGAGGCAGGGTGGTCCCATCGTCCTTCAAGCAGAGTCATGTTTGTTTATTTCCATTGATGTTGTTCTTGTCGGTCTCGAAAAAAACTTTCCACAATAATGTTGCTTTTCCCAAGGCCCTTCCGCTAGCTCACTGTCCTTTATTCATTCACAATAGTTTGCCAGTGTTCTTGTAACTAGTTTGTCCTGCCATCACCGGATGACATTAGCATGGAAGCACTATCTCACTACATAAATATTGATTCTGCGCGCTCTATGCTAATGTCATCCAGTATCCGTAAATGATGTCATATCTTACAGTCTTCAATCTAGTTTTAATTATCAATTAGAGGTATGGGAAAATGTTTGATGAATTGATCCTTTTTAAAAAAAAAACAATTCTAGTTTCTTATATCTGACTTTCTGTGGGTTTCTGGTCATCATTTTTATGCACTGAATTGCGTGTGATAAATCGTTAATTATCTCTTCCAGTAAACTATTATATAGCAATGAAGATGTTTTGCTGACTTGAACCAGGCACTGTACGACACAAAGGGGCTGATTATGATGTCGTGCGGAAATTCTCCGACCGACAGTTGGATTCCCCTAGACTGTGTCAGAACTCGGCTCCAACCCCTTAGCCTGGGACGACTCCTGGTGGCCGACGGCACTGGGGGCAGCCCCGACACCCACCGACCACGCACGCAACCTGGGAATCATCCTCGACTCAACGCTCTCCATGACCAAGCAAGTCAACGTCGTCTCCTCCTCCTGCTTCAACACCCTCCGCATGCACCGCAAGATCTACAGGTGGATCCCGACAGATACAAGAAGAACAGTCACCCAGGCCCTCGTTAGCAGCAGACTCGACTACGGAAACGCCCTCTACGCGGGAGCCCCGACCAAGCTCATCAAACGACTGCAACGCATCCAAAACGCCTCTGCATGACTGATCCTCGATGTACCACGCCACAGCCACATCACCCCCCACCTGAGAAACCTGCACTGGCTCCCCGTCAACAAGAGGATATCCTTCAAGCTCCTCATCCACGCACACAAGGCACTCCACAAGACCGGCCCAGCCTACCTCAACAGACGACTTTCCTTCTACATCCCCAACCGCCAGCTCCGCTCCGCCGCCTCGCACTTGCCACCGTCCCTCGCATCCGAAGAACAACCACCGGCGGGAGATCCTTCTCCCACCTCGCCGCCAAGACCTGGAACACCCTCCCACTGAGCCTACGACAGACCCAAGACCTGCTGACCTTCAGGAGGCTACTCAAGACCTGGCTGTTTGACCAGTAGCGGCCCCCCCCCCCTCCCAGCGCCTTGAGACCCTCGCGGGTATGTAGTGCACTGTACAAATGTCTGATTGATTGATTGATTGAGAACCCATCCACCTGACTCGGTCGGAATCTAATCCGCCCGACCTATTACAATGTTCGCTGTTGGAAGGGAAACCGTTTGGTCATTCCGAATCGGTTCCAACCAGCTCTCGGAGAATCCGTGTCAGTTGGAGCCGACTCGTACAGCTCTACGGACAGCATTTCCGACCGAGCGATTACGATGTCGGATTCCAACAGCCTTTTCCGAGTTGGACTGTCTGACACGAAAGCCCGTCGGAAACTGACTTTGGGGGACTCTGGCAGGTCCCCCTTCATCCTGAGGCCTCCGGTTTGGCGCTGTGGGGGTGCCCAAGGGACCCCCCTGTAAAACCATGCACTGTATAAAGTCCTTATATTGTCTTGTATGGCTCGAGGACGAGTATAGCTTGATGGGTCCATGGTGGAGACTGATGATATGTCCGTAGTTGCATGAATTTCCAATCTGCCTCTATTGGAGGTCGGCGTGTCGGCGGGCGTGAACTGCTCTACTCACTGTACAGGAAATTCATGCAACTACGGACATATCATCAGTCTCCATCATGGACCCATTAAGCTAAGCTCGTCCCCGATCAATACAAGACAATATAAGGACTTTAACAGGTCTCTGTGATGTCCTAGATAACCTATCGGGGGTCCCATTAAGACTTTTAAAATTCAAACTGGTTCGGATGGAAATGGATGCGGTTTGACATAATATATACAAGAACAAAGTGAAGATCTGCGCGCTATCTCTCTGAGTGAGGTCCATATAAAATTGATGTAACTTCGTGATATTGGCATAGTCCATCTTGTAGTGGCTCAACAACCCACTATTCCACCCAGACGATATGCCCCAACCACTCGTCTTAAGATGTTAACATTGGCGGTCCTGAAGAAGGTGGTTATAAACTTTCTAACACCCCCGAAACGTGCGTTGACCTGTCTGTGTAATACCCGGCCCGCAACACGGTCATGAAGACTGAAATACAGCTGTCTTTTGAATGACCATTCAGTGTATGTGATCTTGGGAGGGTAGGATACATTGTGCGGTATGAGTGAGTATGCATGTGTATGTTAGAGGCTAGTATGTGTATGTGGTCTATTCATAGGGGTCACATAAAAGAATTTTCACATGAATGAAAATGTTTATAAAAACTGTTTCTCTTTATAAAATTATGAAATGTATAATATTCATGTAAAAGAAAAATGAAAAAATTATAAATATAATGAATGTTTTTAAACTTTTTTGATACAAATAATGAAAAAATGATCATATGAAAGAATAAAATAATGTTTTGATAAAAAAATAAATTATCTGTGAATCATGTTTCTGATGTAGATAGCCCAATTAAGCTAGTTCAGCCTTAGAAAAAGAAATATAGGTCGAGTGGGAGGTTTTGAGATTGATTTTGGTTGTTATCCCCCTTTTCTCCCAGACCTACAATAAAAAATGTATAGGGGGTCCCCTTATCAATGTGATATCAAGAGGATTAACTAGACTTGTGCCACCTTCTATGATAGGAAAGTCATTGCTTAGATGAACAGACATTTTTGCGAGTTCTGTGAAAGAAAATGCAAAGCACACAAGGTTTCAGATTGCTTATGTGTGCCATTTTCATAATTTCAGTGTTATTACGAATGACATTCAATGACTATGAGTGACACTTTCTCAAAAGCAAAAATCAAGCAATGAAGACAAGGGAAACATATAAATATAAAAAATTACATCCATTTGAACAACGAGAAACTCTAAGAAGATGCTGCAAAGAACCAGAAATGGAAATGCACTAACGGGAGTCTGTCCAAGCTCTCCTCATGGGACTCAACTGAAACAGGGTCATGTGAGAAAGGCCCCAGCATGGATCTCAGCTGCCTCAGCCTGCTAATAAATTATGATAATAATGCTAGTAACGACAGCTGACAGACTAGTGGACTGGGAGTGCAGCTGCAGCACTAGGCAAGCCTCAGGATTACTAATTTGGCAAATATGTCTGACCTTACACCTGTGCAGATATTTCGACATGTGACAGGTGCAGTATGATTAGTTACAGATTGTTAACTAGGCCCACCTTGACATTTACCCTGAATTTAAGGAGTTTGGACAATATGTTCTGGCAAGCCTCGGTTTTCTCCGTAATTGTGAGAAAAAGCAAAGCTCACGCCACCTTGCGCCATTTGGACTGCACCAGCCCACGAGCAACTCCGTAGAGCGACTACGCAGTCGCACCAAAAAGAGCTTCTGAGTTTGTAATGTTTCCGACCTTTCTGTTATTTTGTTAGTTGAAGCAAAAAAAATCCCCATGTTGAAGCACAAAAGAAAACACTCACTGCCAGCATGGGGATGCTCTTTGCTCCAGGCCTGGCAAATTCCTGATGTGTTACAGCCAGGAGTGCCATACTGATAACAACACGCTCTTTGAAGGCATGTGACACTTGTGATTGTAGGGCTGGGAGACCACGATAGTTCCACATTGTAAATATCGAGAATCCTATACCTCCCATTGTACACTAGTGCCATCCTGTTCCCTTTGAAAAACAGTATCAGAGCTCAGCTTTTATGTGTTAAGCAAAGTGAGAAACTGAAACTACACGGTTCAGGACACAGTTTTTTTGCGTGACAGTCTCAGGTATTGCAAAAATGTGGGAAAATGACAGAAAATGCGTTATTTTATCGCAAGATGCGTGACAGGGCTCTTATGACATGCGAAATGTGGACCAAAGTGCAGACAGGTAAACTAAAATAGAAACTGCAGCTAAAATGGAGCCATTATGTATGCGTCTTAGAATCTAAAACTAAAAAAGCCTAAATGCAAGTGATAAAAGAAATACAATTATTGGAATTATGAAGGGTAACAGTCACAGTGTTTATATTAATATCCCTAGAATAACTTCTAAACTTAAAAATCACTGAATGTGTGTTTGCATTATGTTGCTCATCATAACTTCATGACATCTTTACACAACAGAAGCACGTGCTGGAAATGTGCATTTGATGGAATTACTGATCATTACTTGTTGCATGTTCAATAACACAAACCAGATAATGGATTGCTTAGTATAACTCTGGAGGCCCAGTCTAGGATACATCCACGAAACAAACTGACTGCCAAATTTCTTCTTGTCCAATATCAGATCGGTTCCCTGCTTTGTCTGGCCTAGAGAATGATGATTGGCAATTTGCTTTCACAGGCACTGATAATTTCTGTATGCCCATTTAGCATTGGTCTCGTATTTCTTTAACTGAGGAAGTAGTGACTCTGAGGTTGGGTTATGTAATGAAATTCTTATCTTGAAATACAGAGAGTCTTTGCTCCAAACTCATGCAGTATAAATGGATTAGATTAATTAAATAGCATCAAGTAATCATGTTATAAGAATCATTCGTTATTGAGCTGGCTCAAATGGATCAATATGTGTCCTTTCTGATTCCAACTACCCCATCAATATCAAGGAGGGCTAGTCTAGAAATTGGGCACCACATTGGAAAGGATATGTGGCATTTATTATAAGGATAATTTCCTGTATATATTTTTGGGACATTTTAATTTTAAAGTAGTTGTACTTGCAGAGGGTATTCCTGAGACATATAAGCTTGATGTTTCTGCATTTATGTCCGCAATCAATGAGTTAAAAGGCCAGGAAAAACAATTAAACAAGCTCCTCCTTTCATAAAAATTACAGAATGTTGATCAAATCTTCCAATCAGACTAAAATCTTTCCACTTTTTCTGCAAGAGACCTTAAAGCCACGGTTATTAGTAGTAGCAAATATGCATCTACTACTGGAAATAAGGCCACGAACACCGTCTAGGGCCTAGTACAGGTCTCAGTAAATGATTCCCATGCTCAACCCTGGGCAGCTTGGCTGCGAGCAGGCAGACTTAACTTAGATACAGGTATGTAAAGAATTGAAAAACACCAATTCAGTAAATAATTAAGACACAACACACACTAAAAATCCAACACCAATTTATAAAAATGAGAAATATTTTTATCATTAAAATGACACCGAAGCAACAAAAATCCAATGTAGAGAACCAGAGATATGATTTTTTAAAGAATAAACACTTTCTAGACCTTAGACATCTATAGCGCCTATCTGGGACATCTGGTCATGCTTGACCGGGACAAAGTCAAACTTTCAGGCTGACCACGATGGGCCCTGCACATGTACACTGAGTAGGAGGCCCCGGTAAAAATGTTACCTTTGGATTTAGAAACTTTTCTGAAGCTTTTTCCGCTGGGGTACCTTGATGCTCTTCACCAGTCCGGATTCAGTGAGGGTTCGCCGGCTTGACTTTCAGGGAGCTCCGGGTCAAACTCTGGCAGTCAGACCTCTGGAGCTCTTCAGTAAGACAAACCTGGAAACTGGGCTGTGTCGCTGTTGAAGGTGGCCAGCTTGGCTCTCGTGGATGAGTCGGTCACCTTTTGGAGCTTTTTTCCAAAGTTGCTCCAAACTTCTCCAAACTTCTGGAACTTCTTCCTAAAGTTCCTCTTGAGAGTCCAAAGTGTCCATAATGCAATCCAAGAGTCTGCAAGCTCCAAGATTGTCCTTGAAAGTTTGGGACCACAATTCTCACAATGCACCTCAACAAAACCCTTACAAATCAACTGGACGCACTCCAAGTAGGGGAATCTTGATGGTGATGTTCCAGGTGAGCTCTGTTAACCTGTAGCTTGCAGGGAGTCCACTCTTTAATCCTTTAGAAGCAGGGTACATCCACAGGGCTGCAGTTCCAGATTGTGCAGCAGGTGCAATCAGTCAGAATGCAGAGCATAGTGGTGCAAATCAAGGTTCCAGCTTGGCAATCCTTCTTCTTCTCCTGGTTTCAAACAGCAGATTTGAGAGGCTCTGCACCTCTCGCATATTTATTCAGTGTTCTCTGGGGTCAAGCAGGACAGCACTTCTGTCCAATGAGGTGCAAGGTAACACCCTAGAGCATGACCACTTCGTCCAAAGTGTGGCATAATCTTCTCCCAGAAAACACTATTCCTCCAAAATTCAACATGGCTGAAATCTCAGCAGAGTATGAAGAGCTAACTAAACCAACCCTCAGTATGGCTCATTTCCATAGCTCTCCTTCCCCTAACATCTGCAGATTCCTTCCTTAAGTCTCCCATCTGGCTGGGTCAGAGGGTATAGAGGTAGCTGGACCTGGCATTCCCTGCCTGTCCTATTCCTCCTTTGAAGCTTTATGCTTTACGACCCCTCTCCCCTGCTCTGGCATTCCTGTGTGGCAAAGCCTTTTCCACCAGATAGCCTCTCCCTGAGTGAGTCACTTATCACTTCATTAAAGCAGCATGACTAATCCTGTTAACTCTGACCAATCAGGGAAGACCACAGGAAGGCTGAATTTTGGCTTACAGACAAAAAAGTCTTATAACATCTTTTCTATATATTTAAGGATAAATTCAACAATAGCATATTGTTGGATTTATCAATACTATTCTCCTAAGTCCTTGAATGATATTTTGTATTTAATTCCCATCAATATTTATGCGTTGATAAACTATTGCAATGTTGTCCTATGTGGCTGGGGATCTACAATGGGGAAAATGAAATGTGCAATTCCCCCCACTCCACGGCATATAAAACATCTTTTATAAGAACTGTGCTTATGGTTACATAACCCCCTCACCCCTCGGACACCTAGGGTAGATCTTGGGGGGTCTGAATATGCCCAAATATTGTAGATTATTAGTTTTTAAGCGCCCCTACCACCAAAGTCGAGTTTGCAGTGAATCTAATTTTAAAAGCAGTACTGCAACACAACAGAGGGCTGCTTTTAAACTGACCTCAGGCTTCAGCAGTGCACAAATACAAGTGCAGAAAGGGCTGCTGGCCTCTAAACTGCCATGTCCTAATATATGCCAGGGTCTTATAGGTAGTTTTAATCCCCCTGTCCTATTATCTACTAGGAATTTATAGGGTAGGTCATGTCAATTGAAAGTGTACCCTAATATATAGTGCACCCTAATGCATGTGGGTGTTGTCACTTGTGTTTTCAACATAGCACTGGCCCTAGGCCTGGTTAGGCGGAGCCCAGGGACAGTCAGTTACCACCAGTATCAATCAGCAAAAAAATGGGGGTGCACAGGGCACAAAGGATGACTTTGCAAGAGGCACTACATGAAATATTTTTGCCTCTGGTTCTTTGCTGAAATATATAACAGAGCATGAGGTTAGACAGAGCATTTATAGCAATCACAGTTTTCTAATTATTCATTTTACTATTACCTTGCTCCAAAGTAACTGCAAGAACTTATGAACTCAGATAGAGACACCAATTAATATTGAGTTGGAGGCAGGTAACTTGAAAAAATAGGAACTCTGATCCTATAACAAAGAAATTATTTGATCTGGTTGTATAGGTTCTGAGTATTCCATCAGCCAATATGTCAACCATCTGTGTGACTCACAGGTTATTTGCTATTTGATATTAACTCAAGCTTGAGGTGTGCTTTAGCCCATATGCATAGAGACCAGCAGGTTAAGTTAAAGTGTAGAAGGGAGTACAAACTGGAGATAAAGTACAGGAACCATTCACTCCAAAAAAAGCCTGGAATGAATTCGTAAAGAACGCATTAATATGGATTCCTCTACCTTCTAGAAGATTATTAATAGAAAACACTTCACTGAGACTTCATAGGAGGATGATCTAACTGTCTGTAAGGAATTGGGTTATTAGTTGAGCAGGATGTGAGGCCTGCAGAAGTAACAGGTCCGCAATTGTCTCCTCACTAGGAACCAAGCATCCCATTTTAGCACTTGACTCTCTCAGGGTATCGAAGCAGAGCAGTCTAAGTCCTACTGAGGAGAGATGGTGTGGGCTAGTAATCTCCATCCACTGGCACGCAACAGCACTCAATAAATCATTGTCCAGTCAATGCATTTTCTTTGCAAAATGAAAAGCACATGTATTACACATACACACACACACACACACACACACTACTAAATATTATGCTTTAATTTACAAATATATATATAAGCTAGATGAAATTTTCTTTGGTGACATTTTGAAATCACATTTGACCCCTAGAGGAATATACCCCCAAATATCCCAAATATCCCAATACCAGATGCAACAGAACAATATATGGGAATGTGATTTTAAATAAAGCAGGCCTTTTGGCTTTGCCAAGTGGTGACTACATGTAAGGCAAGCCTATTGGCTTTATTAAGATGTTACCACATAAAAATATAAGGCAAGCCTATTGGCTTTGTCAATAGGTCACCACATCAAAATAAATGGAATAATCACATGCAAAGATTAACCATTAAAACCAAAGGACTGAGACCATGTTCAAATGCATTCATTATTGATAAGCATTGCATTGTTCATCAATAACATTGTCAATAGTCTATTCAAAACCACATCAAAGATGAGTCATAGTCTTGCTTTTAGCCTTTGATGCCACATATTGCAACAATAGGACCAACCACTAGGAGTCCCTGAACATCTGAGCTGAAGATCATCAAGCCCAAGCTCTGGGAATTCCTACAATATGAAAAAGAATTTCCATGGTCATTGAATGCATAAGTTGCGGAGACTTTTTACTTCTCTGTAAATATATATATCCACCTGCCTTACAGGTTCCACTGCAAATTTGGTGCCTGAACTACACAACATACATATTATTACTCATCGGTGCTTTGTTGGTTGCAGAATGCAAACATAACCATTGTATGTGTTTACATTTTATAAACCTCATTTTGTCTCACAAGCACTCATCTGGATGAGGAGCACTAGCGACTTTTGAGATGTGTTGCAACCTAGGCACATGTACACCCTTTTACAGCCACCTTGACCAATTTACAGATTGTTACTCACCTGACCACCATCCTGTAGCATGCACTAGATTCTAAGAGAGCAGGTGAGGACATAAAACCTGCCTGCTCTGCAGCAGGAGCTGTTTTCAATAATAACCTCTGGGTTAAAATATTGCGGATGGCAGGCCTTAATAATAATTCACTTTCTTACCCATCCTAACAGAATGTTAGCAGGCATTATAGCAGTGTTTTAAGAGGACAGTATGGTTTAAGATGTGAAAGAGTGTGAAGAAGCAATAATGTTGTAGGCAACAACCAGAACACCAGAAGGAAGCATTTAAAAAGACAAAAACGAAAATGGTTCCAACTTCAATGAACCTCCTCCGTTTGTGAGAAAATTTGATCATTGCAAAGTCTTAACAGATTCCAGTTCTGAGGCAAACCCTATGGTGAACCATGCCACAAGTTGTGCATAAGAATTTGACACCATGTTTTGAAAATATATTTTATACTTGACTCACAATATAAATATTCATCTCTGGGCACAGGAGGGCACAAACCTATTGCAAGGAACACTGTTGTGTATGATGGCTCAAAGGATGTGTTCTAGGTCCTATAATCTTCTACTCTGTCCATTCACCTATCCAACTGTCCATTTGTGCTTGAATATGTGATGCGTGTGACTGCCTGTGAGACTGCATTTATGTAATTTGTCTCTGTGTATACACGAGTACCGGTTAGCCCTTGGGTACCTTCATGTGTGTTGCTATGTGCACTTGTTGCCTACTTGTGTTTTGATCCTTATGAGTAGATGCCTCTATGTTTTGCATCTTTGTGTACCTACATCTGTATATTGTATTGTGTATCTGTATATCTTGGGCATATGAATGCATATACTGTTGCCGATAGGTATGCAGGGGTTCCAGTATATCTGCTGGTGAATGCGCATGGATGCCTCTAAATATCAGATTATTTTAAATAAAGGATCTAATATTAAATAATTACTGCCTCTCTGAGAATAATTGCATTAAATAAATTGAATTGATAAAAGACCCATCTTGGGAGGTGATTATGGAAATGGGACCGGCCGCCAGACATGCGGCGGTCCCGCAGCCCTGATTAGGATGCGACCGCCACCCTGGCAGTCGCATTCTGCATATTTGACATTGCGGCGGGTGCTGCTTACAGCAGCACCCGCCGCAATGCCAAATGAGCATGTTGTGCATTCCCATGCACAACATGGCAGGCACCGCGCAGTGCCTGCCACCTTCTACATGGAACTGCAGGGGGGTCCATGGGTACCCCCCAAGTGCACCCCCCACCTCCCCTGGGGGCCCGCAATGGGCCCCCAAAGCATATCTCCATCAGCCTTTCCATGGCGGCATCGCTGCCATCGAAAGGCCTCTTGAGACACACATCTTAATATGGATGGCGGTGCCTGCTAGGCACCGCCACCATATTAAGGCCCAATTCCGCCCGGCCGGCAATCGGAATGATTGCCGACCAGCGGAAAAGCGGCGGACGCACTTTGCGTCCGCCGCGGTACCCCCGCCATTGTAATATGGCGGGGGGTAAATCGGGTAGAGATGGCGGGCGGATCGCCACCGCCTGGCTGGCAATGGCGATCCGCCCGCCATCATAATCACCCCCTGGTCTTCCCAAATGTTTTCATATTCTCCAAATAAAAGGCTCGTCCGGCTATGTTGGTCACAAAACTCATAATCGCGATTTGTGTAGTGACAGCTGTTTCCCTTGTGACAAGGGCCTTTGCCTTCTGCTGGACATCATCCTGTCCTCTACTTGATATGAACCAATGTGAGCTCTTTGCTTCCCTAAGGGTCATCATCCTGGGCTCCCCAGCTGTACATCACTTTGCGCCTCCCCATGCAGGTGAATTTGTGCTCCCGCTGAACATTCTTTTCTGCTCCACTGATGCACATCACTCTGAATCCACGGCTACCCAAGGTTTTGTGTAACTGTAGGTCTGATTGCATGTACGTTTCATTATTAGTATGAGTTCTTAGGTGTGTACATGTTTGTTGATCTGTGTGAAATGGAGTTCCTAGGTTTGCATATGTTCGTTGATTAGTGTGAAATTGTGTCTCTGGATGTGACAGTCTGTACTCATGTTTATTGTCTTTGTGTGCCTACATGCTGTGTGTCGCCGTGCATGAGCTATAAAAAACAAGCATTTGCAATGCAATGGGTCTCACATTTGCGAGAGTTTAAGCTATTTGCATTGTAAATGACAATGCCTTTTATTTATGTGTTTTGTAAATTAACACATAATTAAAAGGCATTGTCATTTACAATGGCAATAGCTCAAACTCTTGTAAATGCGAGAACTATTTCACTTTAAAGAAGCGGCTGCCATTGTCCTGGGTCGCTTGGAAAGTGAAAGCGTGCATGGCGCGCTGAATGTTGCAGGAAAGCATGTCGTGCCTGCAGTAGGAGAAACTCATTAAAATAGTGCTTACAGACTGAATAAGACGCATAACAACAGAAGTAAAAGGGCCAGTCCTCATGGGAGGTTACAAATGAAGACAAGGCGGTACTAAGGAGGAACTAACAAGCCTTTTAATGAATCAGAAGTCAGCATTTACAAAGGACAATGACACAAGCCAATGAAAAATATGGGCGGAGAGTGGGTGGAGCTTCAAGTCCATACTCAAATGCAGCATGCCTCGCAGACCAGCGCATGCGCTGCCCAGGCTCGACCTAAAAAAAACATTTGGCTTTGTCAATGCTCATTATTTCTAGACTTGTCAGAAGATTGACATTTCTCTCACTGTAGAATGAACCACAAAAATGAAACACATTTCCTTTACGCTGTTTCCAAACTTACTGAATATGAAATAAAACCCACATTTTATACGTCAAAGGGCATCCAGAAAGTGAGGTTCAACTTATTTTCTTTAGCATAAAAATAGGCCAGCCCGGTATTGTAGACCAGGCCCCAAATTCACTACTCGACCAAAAGACATTATCAAATAGGTTGACAGTTTCAGGTGGCAGTTTCTTCTGTGTTTGGACAAAAATTCGGATTAGAAATATCGAGTTGTATAAATATATCGACAAAAAATTATTGTGATACAAAAATATTGTGATGCAGAAATATTGTTGTCAAGAATATCAGGTAAGTAATATAAAGTTCAATCATATAGGGGCCAATTACGATGTCGGTCGGAAAGCCTCCGACCGACAGTCGGATTCCCCTAGACCATGTCGGAACCCTTCCGACCGACTCGGTCGGATACAATTCCGACTGACCGATTACGATGCATTCCGAATCGTTCCGAACGGCATTCGGAGACTCGGAGTCGATCGGAGCCGATTCGTACAGCTCTACGGATAGCGTTTCCGACCCCCCGATTATGATGTCGGATTCGGAAAGCCTTTCTGACTCGGTTTGTCCGACACGGAAAGGCTGTTGGAAACTGTCTTTAGGGGCCTCTAGCAGGCCCCCCTTCATTCTGAGGATCTTGATTTCCTGTTGATGGACTAACTTGCCCATAAACTACTGCTGCTATATAGTTATAATTACTGTTACTTAATGAACTTTAATTCATTGAAGTGACTTTATTTTAATTTTAATACATTTTCTGTCTTTGTATTTTATTCTTTCTACTGTGGAAATGATCTGAGTTTGTCTTTCAACACACTTATTATGCTATAATTGATTGCATATTTTATGTGGACCTCATTGGAGATCCAAATCTTAATAAATATATTGCATTGAATCATTCTGAGACCTCCGTTTGGAGGCCGTGGGGGTACCCATGGGACCTCCCTGTAAAACCATGCACAGTGTGGCAGGCAGCATGGGATGCCTGCGGCAGGGTGCAAGGTTTTCCACAACCACCCCTTTTCCCCATAGGAGCCCGTGTTGTAGGTCGAACCACAGGCTCCCATTAAAGTCAATGGGAGGACTTCTGAACAGTGTTCGGAAGCATCATAATCGGTCATGCAGAACCGCCGACCGCGAGGCGGTCGGAACCTAATCCAACAAGGAGTCGGGCAGTTTAGTTTCCGACCGAAATCGTAATTGGCCCCATAGTTGTAAAAATATCATTTTTTAAATTATCTTTATATGTGTTAGTACATATATTAATTTTTTGAACTATTATTGCTGTATAATTTTTATTAACATTTTTTATTATAGTTTGTCATTTTAATTAATTTGTAAGTTTTTGATGTAGTTGCTAATAGTAATTTATATTTAGAGGGTTGCTAGGTTTGTAGATGATTAGGGTGGGAAGTTAATTACTTATAATTAATATTTATTAACATATTATTAACTATTTAGTTGATTAATAAATATGTAAATTGTGTAATAATCATATTTTTTATGTTATATATTAGGTGCGGGCTGTTGGGTTTGTAAGGTTATGGGGGAGTTAATTAAATAATAATTAATATCCAATGTATTATTTAATTGATTATTTATTACGTAAATTGTGCAATAATTGTGATTTATGAGTTATAAATTAGCTGTGGGCTGCTGGGTTTGTAAGGCTATAGGGTTGGAAGTTAATTATTAATTATTGTATTCATTAATAATTAATAATTACATTATTAAGGAATATTTAATTGATTATTAATTATGTTAATTGTGTTACATTTATTTATTTTCATAATATTTTAAGTGTGGTCTGATAGGTTTGTGGAGGTATAGTGTGGTAAGTTAATTAAGTAATAAATAAATGACAATTTTATAAATTGATGATTATTTATGAATTTGTTTACTAATCATGTTAATAGTTTTTTATTTTTATATATATATATTTGGGCGGGGTAAATTAATAACATTTATATTAAGAGTGTTATAGTTATTATAAATTAATAAGTTTATGTTTCTTATACGTTATGTATTTGAAGTGAAGTACTTTCCCTACTGTTGCACAGAGTGGACTGGGAAAAGTAATTGTTACCCCTCCAAATTGCAAAACTTTCCCTACTGTTGCACAGACAGGAGTGGGAATAGTAAATGTTACCCCTCTGGAGTCCATCACTTTCCCTACTGTTACACAGGATGGGGTGGGAATAGTAAATGTTACTGTTATGAAGTCCAACGCTTTCCCTACTGTTGCATAGACTGGAGTCTGAATAGTAAATTTTACCCCTCCACAGTACAACGCTTTCCCTACTTTTGCAAAGACTGGAGTAGGAATAGTGAATGTTCCTCCTTCTGTGTCTAACGCTTTCCCTACTGCTGTACAGACTGGAGTAGGACTACAGACTGGAGTGGGAATAATAAATTGAACCCCTTTGAGGTCCAATGTTTTCCCTACTGTTGCATAGACTGTAGTGGGAATAGTAAATATTACCCCTCCCGAGTCCAATGCTTTGCCTACTGCACAGACTGCAGTGGGAATAGTAAATTTTACCCCTCAAGAGTCCAATGATTTCCCTACTGTTGCACAGAGTGGAGTGGGAATAGTAAATTTTAGCCCTCCACAGTACAGCGCTTTCCCTACTTTTGCGAAGACTGGATTGGGAATAGTGATTTTTCCCCCTTCTGTGACTAACGCCTTCCCTCTTTCCCTACTGCTGTACTGACTGGAGTAGGAATACAGACTGGAGTGGGAATAATAAATTGAACCCCTCCGAAGTCCAACAATTTCCTTACTGTTGCACAGACTGGAGTGGGAATAGCAAATGTTACTCCTTCAGAATCCAACGCTTTTCCTACAGTTGCGAATATTAGAGTGGGAGTAGTAAATGTTACCCCTCAGGAGTCCAAAACTTTCCCTACTGTTGTAGAGACTGAAGTAGGAATAGTAAATGTACCCCTTCTAAAACCCAACTCTTTCCTTACTGTTGCACACACTGTAGTGGGAATTGTATATCTATCATTCCCAGACTTCAATACTTTTTAAGTAGTGTTTAAATATATATAATATTATTATATGTATACGTATATATATATATTTATATGTATATTTTATTATATATATATATATATATATATATATATATATATATATATATATATATATATTTTTTTTTTAATTTAAATGTATTTTTTGATATTTATTTAATTTGGGAATTTAAGTCATATTTTGCATTTGATTTGTTCATATTTTCATGTATGTATATATATATATATATATATATATATATATATATATTCACTGAAAAAACCATAGGTTTTAGGGACAGTTATAGTTAGTTGGACATTGCACTCGTACAAAACCCGTGAAATTCCCCGTTATAGTTAGTTCAGCTAACTATAACTCGCGCCCCGCAATGCACTGCTGATGACGTCACATATTACATCACTCATGACATGGTCAGTGACATCACTCATGACATCACTGATGACATCACTGATGACATCATCCATGTGATAATTTCATGCATCTTCTCACACTCTAATATAACTTTTGATACACCCACTCTAAATTACAGACTGCCATTCTCAAAACCATAGACACTCCAACACCAATAACTACATACCCACTCACTGATTCTTAGGTCTACACACACATCCACTCACTCACCTGTACAGTCACTCATACTTACGGTCACTCAGTACAGGACTATCATATGCACTCATACACCTACATAGACACTCACACACCACCACTCATCCATAGAGGTACTCACACACCTAGTCAGTCATGCAAATAATGAATCACACTGCCATTTACTCACCTATACAGTTATACACACACCAGCTCACTTACTCATACAAATACTAGCACATTCTTACGCTCTTATACAATCACTAATACAAGTACACACTAATCCATACAGCCACTCTCACAATCACACACTCTCACTTATACCCATTTATATACTCCAACACACATATATACTGCCTTTCACATATGTAGTTACTCACACATGACCACTGAGATATACATTCACTCACTAACACACCCATACACACACTCACCCACCCATACAGTCCATCACAGATGCACTCTTGAAACCATGCACCCAGTGAATCACCCACTGATACATCTATGTGCAGTCACACACACCCCATCCACACAAACCCTCAGGCACCCATACAGATACTCAGGCAACCAATCAATAACTCATATAGACACTCATGTAGCTATTTACAAACCCATGCAGCCACTTACACACCAACAGACAGACGGATAAAGACATTCACACAGTTTAGTCACTAACCCATGCATTTAGTAAGATATGTTTAATCACTCACTTATAGAGTCAGTCATGCACCTACTAAATCATCCATCCAGACACTTATACACCCACTCATTATTCAATACACCTTGGCATATATATTAAACATATTTAAACTTTATAGAAACACACAGTCACTGCATGATGTCATCAGTGATGTCATTTGAGATGTCATCAGTGATGTCATCAGTGATGTCACTGACCATGTCATGAGTGATGTAATATGTGATGTCATCAGCAGTGCATTGCGGGGGCGCAAGTTATATTTAGCTGAACTAACTATAACGGGGGAATTTCACGGGTTTTGTACAAGTGCAATGTCCAACTAACTATAACTGTCCCTAAAACCTATGGTTTTTTCAGTGAATATATATATATATATATATATATATATTCACTGAAAAAACCATAGGTTTCAGACACGTTATAGTTACAAATTAGCATTTAAAAAACCTTTGAAATTCACCCTGAGCGCATCCTGCCGATTTTTTTTTTTTTTTTTAAAATGCTTTTTTTTGCCCAGGGGGTCCTTGTGGGACCCCCTGAGCAGGCCTAGGGGGTTAGGGTGTTTCTACCCTGCCCCCTTTGTGCGTTTTGCGCACTTGTTTCTTTTTTTCTCGGCGGGATACGCGCACCCTAAGCGCATCCCGCCGATTTAAAAAAAAATAATCTTTTTCTGCCCAGGGGGTCCTTGTGGGACCCCCTGAGCAGACCTAGGGGGTTACGGTGTTTCTACCCTGCCCCCTTTTTGCGCTTTCCGCACTTGTTTCTGTCCCTCGGTTCTACCGAGGGACAAAATGGCTGCCAACACTTCCTGAATCGGAATGTTGACAGCCAGCTGACAGCCAATTAGCATGCAGCTCGTGATCGGGACGGTGCGCGCAGGGTGCGCTGAGGGTACGCGTATCCGACGCGCCCATAGATATATATGTACTTTTACTTTTGATTTTCTCAGGAACTACTGAACGGATTTACACCATTTAAGCAAAAGGCACCAGTCTGAACCAAGGACTACCTCTTTGCCAAATTTGGTGTAATTCCGTTCAGCAGTTCAGGCTGTAGCTGCGACTAAAGGTTCCTATGGAAAAATGAATGGGGAAAACGCGTTTTGGGACCCCCTTTTTTCTCGGCCCCCGCTTCACGTATCACCCCGAGACTTTCAGGGTAGGAGCGGAGCGGAGCGCCCAACAAGTTGGAAACTTTCACGAAGATTCGTCAACCGGCGCCAACGTTATTTCAAATAGAATGTCACGGATTTCCTATGGATAATAGGTTGTAACTATAACTATCTACTGGCGACCGCCAGTAGATAATATATATATATATATATCTTTGCACTTGTTGCTCCTTCCACGACTGTATTGACACGTTTCATGAGAATGTGACGAGATCTCTCACAGATTACCGCCAAAAGACTTATTACAGAAACAGAAAACCTAACCATCTGACTTTTGGTCAAAGGCAAGCTCTGGTGTCCTTAGCTGAAGATAAAAAGATCGTCATCCGGCCAGCGGATAAGGGTGGTAATATTGTGTTTCTAGACAGGGATCTGTACATCACAGAAGCGATGAGACAATTACAAGATACAAAATTCGACACCCCTATCACCAGAGACACATACAATAACAGCATCACTGAGATCTGGGACAAATTGATTGTATGGAGAGACAAGGGGATTGTGGAATGGGAAGAGTATTGTTACCTAAAAAATGACCACCCTAGACTCCCTGTCCTCTATTTACTGCCCAAAATTCATAAGGACCCTCTTACCCCTCTTGGGCGCCCCATTGTGTCATCCAGGGGCAGTGTGGCCGAACATATTTCCAAATATGTCGATCATTTTTTAAGGGAATATGTTTCGAATCTTCCCACTTATATCCGTGACACCAAAGATTTCCTAGGGAAGATACAGGTTATTGTATGGGAGGAGGATTATCTATTGATCACCTTGGATGTTCACTCCCTATACACTATCATAGACCACAAACAGGGATTAAAGGCATGCAGACACTTTCTTCTCAAAAGGCCCAGCAGGTTCAAAGAACACACGGGGATGATCTTAGAGATGATAGAGTACTGTCTTAAAAATAACATCTTTCTCTTTGATGGTACTCTTTACAAACAGGTCACTGGGACTGCGATGGATTCATGCTTCGCTCCCAGCTTTGCGAACCTGTTCATGGGTCTCTGGGAGGAGGAGGTATTCTCTGATGCTAACTTCATTCCAGATCTTGGGCAGGTTAAAATAGTATATTGAGGACCTGTTCATCATCTGGAGAGGCTCGGAAAATTCAGCCAACGTGTTCATCAACAAACTCAATGTTAACGATCGCAACATTTTGCTCACAGGTAACATCAGTAGCACCATGGCCGAGTATTTAGACGTGAGGCCCACTATCGAACAGAGCAAGATTTTGTGGTGTAGAACTCGTAGTCATCGATGAGTTTAACGGAAGTTTATTAGGAGTAAAACTACACAGCAGACAGGAGCATAAGATAGGGCGCACCACTCTCGTCAACTGTCCCCAGCTCCTTCAAAGAAGCGCCTAGCAACAGGGTTACCAGGCAGCACAACAACATTCCACCTGATAAACCCTGAGGTGTAAGAACAACCTGAGAGGGAGAATACCACATATCCTCTATCCTCAATAAACAAAAAAAACAAAAGAAAAGGGATAAGCACAATAAAATAGAATATGAATAAAATCAGAACAAGATAATACAGTTTGGTAAATGAAGCAAATGAGCGAAATAACATAGCAAAAACAAATATAAACATGAAAACATGCGTAAAACACTCAAAACAACTAAAATTCAATGTCTGAGGGAAACATTTCTAGATAAACTTAATCAGATATAATAAAACATATTGACATGAAAGAAAGTGGGAAACACTTCTAAAACCACTCAATTGCGATATCTCAGGGGAACATTTCTAGATCTTGAGCTTCTCCTGAGGGACATATCAGAGGGTCCAGAAACATTGAAACAATTGTTAAAATTGGAGGAAGATGGAAGGACATTGGTGGGAGATGGAAGGTAATTCTTTACTTTCACAATCTTGCTGGTATTCCACCACTTTCCCCCTTCAACTTGCACGGCATTCCTACCAACTTTAGTGACAGAAATTGGAGAACCAAACTTGCTCTCGCCTTTCTTAACATGTACGGGGGACTTCACCCGAACGAGATCTCCAATCCTAACAGGCACAGTTTTGACACCTTTCTTGTTGTCAAACCATGACTTTTGTTTGGCTTGCGAGTTCAAAACATTCTCTCTGACCAAATTCATGAGACCATTAATGTCAGGAACAGATTTGATCCATCTGTTCATCCATCCAGGCTTAAAGCTCGTGTTTGCCCTTCTACCCCTCAACAGGTCGAAAGGGGAAACTTTGATTGAGGAATGGGGAGTAGTTCTGTAGAACCACAACATACTGTTAAGTGAATTTACAATGTCACAATTACAAGATCTTGCCCATTTAATACAGTCCCCCACCACCCTGTTCATGCGCTCAACGAGTCCGTTGGATTGGGGGTGATAGAGTGAACTTCTTACATGTTGAATGTTGCATGATTTCAAAAATGACCCAAACTCAGCACTAGTAAACTGCGTACCATTATCCGTCACCATGGAATCCGGAAACCCTTCTCTTAAAAAGACATCTTGGAGAAACAGAATGATATTTTTAGTGGAAGCCTCCTTAACCAGTCTTATTTCGGGCCATTTTGACGTATAATCAATTAATACTAGAACAAAACGACACCCTCCAGGTAAAATTTCAAAAGGTCCCATGACATCCACACCTACTTTTGACCATGGTCCAGAGGGACATTCAACAGGGAGGAGGGGGGGAGTGACAACTTTAAGACCTTTATCCGCTGACCTGCAAATGGAACATGCTTCCACCACATCATTCACATCACTGTCCATAGAAGGCCACCAGAAAAACTCACGGACACAACGCTTAGTGAGTGTGGATCCTAAGTGTCCCTCATGAGCTTTGACAATGATATCTTTCCTAAGAATTTGAGGAGCAATAAGTTTATCACCACGTAAAAGCACACCGTCTTCTAAAGAGATTTCCGACTCCACCTTTCAGTAAGGCTGAATACATTGTGGAAGGGTACGCTCACCAGGCCAACCTGACTTGACAATACCACACACACGTTGCAAAACTACATCGTCAGCGAGAGCCGTGATCCAACTATCAGCAGTGTGAAGACCGTGCTCCTGTAAATCAATAGATGCTACAAGACAATCATCAGAATCTTCTTCTCCAACATCAGCAAAGTCTTGAAAATCGTTATTTCCCTCTAGGGGAAAACGCGATAGGTAATCCGCTCTAACATTCCTGCCCCCAGAAACATGAACAACGTCAAATTGGTACTGCATCAAACGAGAAACCATGCGAAGGATCCTAGGAGAGCAACATTTGGTGGTACTACCCCCAAGGATATTGATTAGAGGTTTATGATCAGTCCTTAATAAAAATCGCCTTCCCCGGATATAAGGTCGAAACTTTTCGATTGCCCATAAACAAGACAACAACTCCTTCTCTATAACGGAATATTGAAGTTCGCTATTTCTCAAAACTCTGGAAGCGAAAGCGATAGTATTTTCACCATTAGCTGTGTCTTGTGTCAAAACAGCACCCAGGCCAACCTGACTCGCATCAACAGTCAAGCAAGAATCTAGATCAGGGTCAAAAGGTTTGAGTGCACCACTGTTAGTGAGAGAAAATTTCACAGAGTTCAAAGCCGACTCACACTCCTTAGACCATTGAAATGTCACACCCTTACATAGCAGAGAACTGATGGGACGTACTAGAGTGGCATAATTTGGTATAAATTTCGAATAATACTCAAGGAGTCCAAGCAGCGACTTAACACCACCCTTGTCAGATGGAGAAGGAGCTTGAGTGATGGCTTCCAGTAAACCTTGTCTTGGTTTAATACCCTCACCAGAGATCAAGTGACCTAGGTATTCTATCTCTTCAGTGAGGAACAAACATTTTTCTGATTTAACTACAACCCCATGACTTTTGAAAATGTTGAGAACCCTCTCGAGTAGACAATTATGTGAGGGGATATCTTTAGAATGAATCAGGACATCATCCTGAAAAACAAGTACTCCACTGATTCCCCCTAACATGTTATGCATGATCCGTTGGAAAACGGAAGCAGCGGAGGCAAGTCCGAAAGGCATACGTTTGTATTGAAATGTTCCTAGTGGAGACACAAAAGCTGTAAGGGGCCGAGATGCAGGTTCTAATTCTATCTGGTGGTAAGCGCTGGCAAGATCCAGTTTTGAAAAGAACCTGGTCCCCCTTAACACTAGCAAACAGGTCACATATTTTAGGAAGGGGGTGAGAGTCGACCCAGATCTCCTTATTGAGAGACCTCAAGTCCACACAAACGCGCAGTTTACCACATTTCTTATGAGCAACGACCAGGGGTGACAACCATAGAGAGGATTCTGTAGGTTCAATAATCCCCTGATCACATAGGGACTTGAGTTCTCTCTCTAAGTCGTCTCTCACACTGAAAGGTACACCCCTCAATTTGTGCTTGATGGGTAAGGCCCCCTCTTTAACCACAATTTTGTGTTTGAAACCCTTTAGGGTTCCCAAACCTTCCCCAAAAACAGTTGGAAAACGTTCTTTCCATTGGGACAGATGTTGATCTTCCGAAATTACCATAACTTGCTCAGAAGTACCAGGTCTAAGGACCATTTTGAACAAACCCTGATGGTACCATCCTAAGATGTTTAAACCCTTGACGGCAACATACACTTTCCCAGTAATTTTCCTGTTTTTAAAACTGAGGACATCTTCAAAGAAACCTAAAAGATCAATCTTCCTTCCCTCGTACGATACAGGAGATCGATCGGGAGGTTGAAGTGGTCTATCACCCCAAGTTTTGTAAAATAATTCTTGAGTTAGCATGGTAATCTTGGCACCAGAATCAACAAGAAGGTTTAGTGGTTTAACACCAATGACAATTTCAACAATAGGATCTACACATTCACAAGAATCCCCAACATTTGAAACGCTTTCTAGTGAATCACAAACAGCAGAAACAATTTCGGAATCAGAGTCTTGGTCTGATTCTAGGACACAAGCAACAGATCTTCTCGAATATTTCCTTTTCATGCAAACTTTTGCAAAGTGACCTATTTTTTTGCAATAGCTGCAAATTACATTAGGACCAGGACACTTTGCTCCTTTCTGGTGAGGAGGATTTCCACACCGGTAACACATCTGCCTGAAGTTGACAGGTTCTAGTGCACCTCTACTGGAACTCGAGTTCTTGAAAGTATTGTTTTTAGAAGGAGGAGGTTTAGCAACAATAGTTTTTCTCTTGGAATGGGAGGAGACCACATTGACAGGTTCTGTAGTTTTCTCTTCGAGCTCCTTTAGGGATACTTGTGATGTCTCGATGCTTTTGGCTATTTTGACTGTTTCGTCGAGAGAAGGATTGGCAAGAGAAAGTAACTTTTGCCGAATCTGTTTATCCCTGCAATGACATACAAACTGATCGCGGATCAGTTGATCAGTGAAGTTATCGAACTGGCACACAGAAGCAAGTCTACGGAGAGTAGAGATGTAGGAGTCCACGTCTTCACTTTCGCACTGTTGTCTTTTAAAGAATTTATGGCGGAGAACCATCAGACTTGGTTGTTTGTCGAATCTAGACTTAAGTTTGAATATCGTGTCTTGGTAAACATCGACATCGTCGTCTGGAAGATGGTTAATGTCTGGAAGATGCTTAAATATTGAACGTCCTTCGACTCCAAGAGAGTGTAGAAGAAGGCATTTTTTACGCTCAGAATTAAACCTGGAGGCACCGATGGCTCCTAAATAGGTTTGGAAAGCATCAAACCATATCTCCCATCGGACGGGAGGTTCTCCTGGGGATTCTAGGAAAGACGGAGGAGGAGCAACAGACTGCATGACAGAACAGAAAGTGAGATTGAGAAAAAAAAATAAAAAATGATGATAGAAGTGGGGAACACAAGAAAAAAAAATAGAAGGAATACAGGTGTTGGTAAACCAAGAATGAAGAATGTCTCACCTTTATGTAATCGAAGAGAACAAGTGAAAGAGAAGAAAAAGAAAAAAAAAACACACTGAGAATAACTGTGTATATAAACAATGAGCAATAAACACCAGGAGGGTGTGTGAAACACTGTGTGTTCCCTGAATGTCCAAATCACACAAGTTGACATAACATGTTGAGAGAGATACCGTCAAAAAATTATTAATGAAATCGCACTTCAAGTGTGGAAAGGTGTGCGAATCACCAAAATGAACTCCCAAGAATAGGCTGTGAAATGGCAGAGGTGTGTGGATCACCGTAGAAATGACCCACTGTAAATACAAAAAGAAAAAATAATGTAGATGCAGCAAAGGTGCTTCGATCGGCAACACTGCGTGAACGTGCCGGATGCCAGGCGAAGAGACAAGCCGTCTTGGAACGTGACGTTGCTAGGTAGCTGCTGAAGAACGCGCAGGGAAGAAGCTTGCGTAAAGGGTCAGGCAGGTCAGGCTGATTGACGCCTTCCTTTGCGCAAGTGCGACAGCGCGTGAAGAAACTCCAACGTCTCTTAATCCGGAAAAAGAAAGAAATGCCCCGCTACGATGCATCCGATTGCCCAATTTTTAAAATACAGCAAACACAGTACAGGGCAGCGCAAAGAGTGCGAAACGGAGCTACGAGAGCATGAAAAGAGCGGAGCAGCAGATTCAAAAGCGTGCCGGCGATGCAGGCTTAGACAGCGTTGCATGAAGAGAAAAGAGTGAAGGCATCAGTGGGATTTACGAGACAGGAACAGTCTTACCACCGTGGAGAAGTCTTCATCATCAGGATCTTCATGAGAGGTGAGACGAGCTGCACGCAAAGTTCGACGTGTGACTGTGTAGTTTTAGAATCGTCGCCAAAATATGTGGTGTAGAACTCGTAGTCATCGATGAGTTTAACGGAAGTTTATTAGGAGTAAAACTACACAGCAGACAGGAGCATAAGATAGGGCGCACCACTCTCGTCAACTGTCCCCAGCTCCTTCAAAGAAGCGCCTAGCAACAGGGTTACCAGGCAGCACAACAACATTCCACCTGATAAACCCTGAGGTGTAAGAACAACCTGAGAGGGAGAATACCACAGATTTGCACAGAACTTTTCCGCAAAACCACAGCAGGTAACAGTGTTCTTCATGCCCTCAGCAGCCATCCAGATGTCCTTAAATGGAGCATTCCTTATGGAGAGCTGCTGAGGGCAAGAAGAAACTGTAGTAGTGAAACCGCTTAACAAACTGAATGCAGGAACATGATTGAAAAGTTTAAGGAGAGAGGTTATCCCTCATGGGTGCTGAAGAAAGCCAGTGATAGAGCTGAGGGTGTGGACAGACAGGACACTCTCTCCGACAAGGCTGCAGCAGACAGGGACATGGACAACGAACCCACGAGAATGATTCTCACATACAATAGTGATGCTGTTGACATCAAGAGGATCATAGTAAAAAACCGGGATATTCTCAAGAGTGATACCATCATAGGTCCCAGCCTTGAAGACAGACCTAACATCACTTATAGACGCAGCAGAAATATCAGGGACATGCTTGTCCACAGTGACATCACTGAGCAACCCACCAGAAAAGACTTTGGGCTACAGGGATTCTTTCCCTGTGGTCACTGCAAGGCCTGTAAAAACAGTCGCCTTCGCAAAGAAATCACCCATGGTAGATACACCAAAAAGATTACCCAGTTCCTCACATGCAGTATCACGTTTGTGATTTACATTATCGAATGTCCTTGCAAACTGTGGTACAAAGGCAGTACCACACTCATGGCTAAAAAGAGGATACTAGAGCACATGCAAGCTATTACTAACCTAGATCCCCGATATCCTGTGGCTCGTCACTACCAAGATAAACATTTTTTAGACTCTACACAACTTAGCTATTTCGCCTTACAACAAATTACATAGGATTTGAGAGGAGGAGACAGAGTTCTGAAATTGAGACAGAGATAGTCCAAATATATCATAGACTTTCAAACCAAGATTCCTGGGGGATTAAATCAGGATGAAGAGCTAGCAATCCATCTTAAAGATTCCTAAACACAGTTGTTCTCTCTTTATTCAGTCCAATATGTGAAATCGTCCTCCACTGCATAAGAATCTCATGTGTAACACATATTTTTATGACTTTCACTTTGATTGATTTGATTGGTATTACATTGGCACTTTTTTATGTATTTATTTGCTCTGATCTTGTCTTTTTTTGTTTTCTTTTGCAGGAGGAAAGGAAGGGGCCCATCCACATGGTGCACATTCACCGGCCACCTACCCTTTTCTTCATCAGCACAGCGATCATAACAACAAGCTAAGAAACTTTTCAGTTTTCTCTGAGTTTTTTGTGGACATGCCATGGGACTTTCATTGATATTTACACCTGTTATTCATTCTTTCTGTACATCAAGGGGAACTGGTGACCTTTCCAGTTTTATTTGGTTCATTTATTTGCTGGCGCAGGCTCAGGCACCATGCCAAGCAGAGCCCCCCGCAGACCTCCGTTCTCACTAGGTCAGGACCCCCCCTTTTTGAGAACAGACCACCACACGTTGACCATCTCAGGCAGTCGCAGGCCCCCCCTTGAGAGATCATATCATGACCCGCGGCGCACTCACAATTTGCGTTCATGTTAGCTCCACCTTATCCTGGGCTCCATTCTGTGTATATTCCAGACACAATTCCGGACAGGTCCCAGTTAAGAGAACCAGTGATTTTCCAGTTCCACCTTAGTCCAGCCCTCTACTGCCATAGGCTCAGGCACTATGCCAAGCAAAGCCTCGTACAGACCCCTGGCCATACCAGATCAGGGCCCTTCTATAACAGACCATCATGCGCGGACCATCTCAGGCGGGTGCAGATTCCCCCCCCCCCTTGGGTTGTAGTATCATGACCAGCGGCACATTCGTATTTAGCGTCCATGTTAGCTCTGCCATACATGGTCATGACCATGTGTCATACATCGTGTACATTTTCAGTTACTATTTTGGGCAGGCCCCAGCGCACTCGCGCTTACTTCTCCCTGGGTCCTACAGTCATCCCCACTGACATGTCAGTCTCCCTTGTTATGATACTTCCTGAACCCACATTATGTTTTTTATTTATTTGTGATGTATTTTCTGATGTTTTTTGATGATAAGGTGTTTGATAATCTTCACCCATGTTACATGTTACAATGATGTAATTGTTATCATGCATGTCTTATGGATTGTACCACCAGGGTAACCCCTCACTAGATTGAGTGCATATACATTCAAAGATGGCCGCCATAAACTTGTCATTCAAGCATTGCGATTTCAAACTGTTTTTTGTTTCTATTTTCCTTTACTTAAGAGAAACTGATTGTTTTTTTCATTGCACGTGATCAAGGTTGCAGGGCAGCCGAAACGCGTTGTGCATTAAACAACTTCTGGCACTTCTACTTTGGACTGGTTTATCTTCATTCTGAGAGCGCGCTGATGGTGGTTTGTTCTAAAAATAAATAAATATATATATATATATATATATTTTAATGCTTTTTATAGTAGTAAATTAAAAAATTCAAAGTGTAATATAATGTAAAATAATCTTTTTTTAATAATAGTATTATATTATATAAGTGTATATAATAACCATAAACACACACGTATATATTTATATGTGTATGCTCATGAAAGTTCATATTTATATATAGTATTAAATGCTAACACGAAATCACCAGCAGGTCTCAACATTAGTGAGGACCTACACAATTACTTATAGAATCCTGTAAGCTGTCTGTTACTCTGGGTTCAGCGTGCTACTCAATTTGAGGCTTTATTGACATCTGTAGAGTGGTTTTTGCTTATTCTTGAGTCTTGTTCTCGATTCGTACTTTCTGTATCAATGCTCCCATACTGATACTTCTTTCTTTTTTTTTCTTACATATGAAGCAATTTCAATTGCGTGTCTCCGAGTCCTGGTTGTACTTTTTTGCCCATATGCATTACATTTACACAGCTTTAAGCTATATGGCTCTGTTTCACATGAATAGTCTCTCCCATGTGTCTTCATGGTACATCCCTTGTTTCAATGTATTACTATAGTCACATTTTCATTGTGCAATTGTATACAACTTGTTCCGGCTGGAACTTGTTTGGGCTTTTTTTTCTGATTTTGTGACGTCCACATAGGTAACCTATATTTGACCACATTTATTTTTTGTTTTTAGTTCCCCACATTTAATTGCACCTTGTGTGAGCTTTGCACATTTTAACCATGCTATTCACCATTGAGCACTTCTGCACTTTCTTGCCTTATTTATCTATCCACTACCTTTTCTACACTTAACTTGACCGTAGCCCGCTCTGACATGTACGCCTCGCATTTGTGTGTTTGATATTTCACTTCACCTATTTTTCTTACTATGCCTAGCCTCATGCCCTAATCCACTAAATGGTAGCATGCATATTTCATTTTAATATGCAATCAGTTGCTGTATTGTGCTAACTATTTTATATTAGATCTTGGAAGATGATTAGGACACACTAGTCCGGTTTTATTCTTTCCACTGTTCATCCTTCTAGTGCTTGGCATGTTTCACACTCTTAAACACATTTAATATTGCTTGTGCGAATTACATTGTAAACAATTGTATTTACTTTGTTACAGTTTGTTACAGGTTGTGTTGTGTTGATTTCACTCGTTCAGTCTGTCTACCATGTCCTTGGACAGAACTGTGTGTCAGCAATGAGTCATGTGCATGTGACTCTTCGGGACCTGGTCTAAACTCACGTTGGGTTGAAAAAATGTAAAAAATGTAAACATGGTAGAAACACTTACCTGTCTAAGTCGTAGTTTACTTGCAGCGCGTCATGTGATCAAGGCCGCAGTCCGGCGGCCGAAACGCGTCATTTGGACCTTGTTATGTTGAAATAAACAATCTACTTATTTAATTGGAGTCTGTGCCCATGTGTTCCTCCTGTGCGGTGAACCTTGGGATTTTGCTTTGGATATATATATATATATATATATATTCATATATATATATATATATATATATATATATATATATATATATATTACCTACTGGCGGTCGCCAGTAGGTAGTTATAGTTAGGACCTATTTTCCATAGGAAATTCACAACATTCTATTTCCAATAACTTTGGCGCCAGTTGATGAATCTTCACGAAATGTTCAAAACTCGTGGGGCGCTCCGGTCCGCTCCTATCCTGAAAGTCTCGGGGTGATTCGTCAAGTGGGGGCTGAGAAAAAAGGGGGGTCCCAAAACATGTTTTCCCCATGCAATTTTCCATAGGAACCTTTAGTCGCAGCTACAGCCCGAACTGCTGAACGGAATTACACCAAATTTGGCAAAAAGGTAGCCCTTGGTTCAGAGTCGTGCCTTTTGGTTAAATGGTGTAAATCCGTTCAGTAGTTCCTGAGAAATTTGAAAAAGAAAACACATATATATCTGGGCGGAGCCTAACCACACATGTCATCGTGAGATCTGATTGGCTGTCAGCACTTCATCCTGGAATTGCTGGCAGCCATCTTGGGACCAATATAAATGATAGTACCCCATTGAAATGCATTGTAGTGAATCGAAGATTTTGAGGGTTACCAAAAGGAGAACTATAAAGGGTGATAACAGACTTTAGTTACATTAGAATTCATTTGTTGATGGTACCATACTAATTTCAGGAATTGTGGTGTGTTCTAAGGTGATTTTACCCTGTGAAAAACCTTCTACTGGGATATCATGAATCATGTTTGAGAGAAAACTATTTTCACATGCTTGTCCCATACAGTTTTGGAAGGTGCTCCAGAAGCTAAAATGAGAGCATATTTTCTGTAAATTCACATTATCTTTCTCAGTCATGTGAGAATGAAGTCTGACATTCTCAGTAAAACATGTACATCCAACAAGGGCAGAGACTGTCAGTTGATTCCTTTGTGTTCTACTGCAGCTTCCCAGAGTGTTCTAAAGAACAACTAGAGTGCTAACAGCCTTACTTATGACAAAAGTATGGCACACCTGAAGCCATCTTGTTTGGAATAAACTGGTAACACTTAAAACATTTAATTTAAAAAGGAACAAAATGATGGGGTTCATTTTGTCATAGAAATTATGGTTAGTGCTGTAGAAAGAAAAATTAGGACATGTTTCAAGTGTGATCTCAAATATCTTCCTGTTATATTTCAACAGGAGCAGCCTGTCAGTTGATGCCTTTGTGTTCTACTGCAGCTTCCCAGAGTGTTCTAAAGAACAACTAGAGCGCTAACAGTCTTACTTATGACAAAATTATGGCACACCTGAAGCCATCTTGATTGGAATAAACTGGTAACTCTTAAAACATTTAATTTAAAAAGGAACAAAATGAGGGGGTTCATTTTGTCATAGAAATTATGGTTAGTGCTGTAGAAAGAAAAATTAGGACATGTTTTAAGTGAGATCTCAAATATCTTCCTGTTATATTTCAACAGGAGCAGCCTGTCAGTTGATGCCTTTGTGTTCTACTGCAGCTTCCCAGAGTGTTCTAAAGAACAACTAGAGTGCTAACAGCCTTACTTATGACAAAAGTATGGCACACCTGAAGCCATCTTAATTGGAATAAACTGGTAACACTTAAAACATTTAATTTAAAAAGGAACAAAATGATGGGGTTCATTTTGTCATAGAAATTATGGTTAGTGCTGTAGAAAGAAAAATTAGGACATATTTCAAGTGTGATCTCAAATATCTTCCTGTTATATTTCAACAGGAGCAGCCTGTCAGTTGATGCCTTTGTGTTCTACTGCAGCTTCCCAGAGTGTTCTAAAGAACAACTAGAGCGCTAACAGTCTTACTTATGACAAAATTATGGCACACCTGAAGCCATCTTGATTGGAATAAACTGGTAACTCTTAAAACATTTAATTTAAAAAGGAACAAAATGATGGGGTTCATTTTGTCATAGAAATTATGGTTAGTGCTGTAGAAAGAAAAATTAGGACATGTTTTAAGTGAGATCTCAAATATCTTCCTGTTATATTTCAACAGGAGCAGCCTGTCAGTTGATGCCTTTGTGTTCTACTGCAGCTTCCCAGAGTGTTCTAAAGAACAACTAGAGAGCTAACAGTCTTACTTATGACAAAAGTATGGCACACCTGAAGCCATCTTGATTGGAATAAACTGGTAACACTTAAAACATTTAATTTAAAAAGGAACAAAATGAGGGGGTTCATTTTGCCATAGAAATTATGGTTAGTGCTGTAGAAAGAAAAATTAGGACATGTTTTAAGTGAGATCTCAAATATCTTCCTGTTATATTTCAACAGGAGCAGCCTGTCAGTTGATGCCTTTGTGTTCTACTGCAGCTTCCCAGAGTGTTCTAAAGAACAACTAGAGTGCTAACAGCCTTACTTATGACAAAAGTATGGCACACCTGAAGCCATCTTGATTGGAATAAACTAGTAACACTTAAAACATTTAATTTAAAAAGGAACAAAATGATGGGGTTCATTTTGTCATAGAAATTATGGTTAGTGCTGTAGAAAGAAAAATTAGGACATGTTTCAAGTGTGATCTCAAATATCTTCCTGTTATATTTCAACAGGAGCAGCCTGTCAGTTGATGCCTTTGTGTTCTACTGCAGCTTCCCAGAGTGTTCTAAAGAACAACTAGAGCGCTAACAGTCTTACTTATGACAAAATTATGGCACACCTGAAGCCATCTTGATTGGAATAAACTGGTAACTCTTAAAACATTTAATTTAAAAAGGAACAAAATGAGGGGGTTCATTTTGTCATAGAAATTATGGTTAGTGCTGTAGAAAGAAAAATTAGGACGTTTTAAGTGAGATCTCAAATATCTTCCTGTTATATTTCAACAGGAGCAGCCTGTCAGTTGATGCCTTTGTGTTCTACTGCAGCTTCCCAGAGTGTTCTAAAGAACAACTAGAGCGCTAACAGTCTTACTTATGACAAAAGTATGGCACACCTGAAGCCATCTTGATTGGAATAAACTTGTAACACTTAAAACATTTAATTTAAAAAGGAACAAAATGAGGGGGTTCATTTTGCCATAGAAATTATGGTTAGTGCTGCAGAAAGAAAATTTAGGGCATGTTTTAAGTGAGATCTCAAATCCTCTTCTATTTCATTAGAAAATTCTGACATGCAGACTGAAACAATCACTTTCAATACCAGCAGTAGACTTCCAGTTAACTCCCTGGTGAGCAGTAGCTTTACTACAGTGATCTAATGAACAACTAGAGTGCTAACATTCTGAATTTATGGCAAATGTGTGACACATCTGAATGCCTTCTTGATGGAATCAAAGTAAAAAACTGAAAGCATTTCCTACTGAGGAGACTGCAGTAAATGACGAAATTAGGAAACTTCATAACAAATAAGTCTCCCAAGATGGCCACCAGAGAAAAAAGAGCCCAAATGTAGCACAAATATCACCCAGATGTAGCCCACATATAGCCCAATGACAGAAGTGTGCAAAACACTTTTTATTTTTAGTTTTTCTGCAGTTTTATATAGTGCAAACTGGTCAGGTATTGGAGCGTTACATCTTACTTGGACCCCTTATTGCGTATTTTGCACGAAGTACATGACATTGATCTTGCGAAACATTGAACTTTACGATTCTGTTAACCTGAAGTTGCTCTGAACCGGGCTTTGTAACACCCGTTTTTACCTCCTGGTTTTAATTAATTCTCACTGTATTGTATTAGGAAAGAGGATTTACTGTTTTTATGTACACTTTTATGATCTATGTTTCTAAATCAGATCAAATAAAGTTTAATGAATTCTATGGCAGGACGGAGGCGAGGATTATGCATATCTTTCCTCACTTTATTTGCATAGCAGTTCAAAGAAAACGTAACACAACAATCATTAAACAAAAGACTACACAACCCATGAACCATTAGGGGGTAGTCTCCAAGGCAACTATAGTCCAATCATATCACAGTCCATCGTATATAATATCGTGACGTCCCTTCCGCTTCCTCTTTCTTCACTGCTCGTCAGTTAAGTGCATTCCTTACATTCTTGGCTTGATCTGACGTTGTTGCTGTTTGTATAGCGGTTTCTTGTGCACGTTATTAGCATTATTGCCTTGGTATTGTTTCATATTCCCTGCGCAGCAGGCTCTTGCCCGAGCGCGTTCTCCCCCTCGCAGTTTCTCCCGCTGTGTGCTCTGCGCTCGGTGAGATCCTGTCAGGCGCGTCTGGTCCGAGCGAGGCAGCTCCGTTGAGCGCTCCCGCTGGTCTTTACGCGCGTTTGGGAATCCGGTCACTCCTTTAGTGTCCGCTTGATTCCCGACCAACCCTCGCCTAATTTTGACACCGCTACGCGGTGATTTCCCCACACGGCCACGTTAGTGACCAGCACCACCTGGTGGTGGTAATTGGTATTGCGCCTCAGTCTATTCTTATAACAGCTTCGGGGAAAGCCCAGCTGTTGTAGCACCGGCGAGGGGGCTGTCTTAAGGATTTTAAGGGCATTTGTTCTGTGCTCACACCCTCTGCTATTATGTCTTCTCCAGAAGACCATTTTTACTCCTCCTACCAGGAAGTGGAGGAGGAATGGCCCCCAACTTCTCCCTCCAGCAGTGGACCAAGCCCTCTCTCTGGCTATTTCTAGGGCGCTGGCTCCTCTTAGGGATCAGGTTGATAAGCTGGCGAAAAGCATCCCTGGGGTGTTCAGTGACCCAGATCTGGTGGTGGCGGGTCCAAGTAGCTCCCAGATGGGGAATAAAAGGGCCGTTAAGCATAATGCGGGGCACTTGGAAGGATTTGATAAACTTACGGAGACCTTCCTCAAGAGTGCGCGAACGCTAAAACTTGCATCCTGCCGGGAGGAGGAGGGGCCCGGAGAAAATTGCGACACTGTCACCACTATTGTAGACCCCGACGGCGGGTTTCCCTTAGAGGGAGAGGGTGTATCGGAGGACGATTTCTCCTCCGATGAGGATAAGGACTCGGGGCGTCCATGGCGCCCAGAGTCCCACTCCTCTCAGTCCCCGGTTGGGGACGGGGTCCACTCGGACATGTTCGAGCCTACCCAAATTTACCATCCTAGGTTGGCAGAGTGGACACCTGACGCCAAAGTGGCAGAGTATGTGGTGGGGAAAATCCATCAACCCCTTGAAAGGGAGGTCAGGAATAGGATGAGGGGAGAATGTCCCAGGCCCTCACTGAAGGGGAAGGTGGCACACACGCCTGAAATTGATGAGAAACTATGTACCTTTTTCTCCAAGTATATGAGGGATCCCAAGAAAGGAATTGATAGGTCTTGGACGTGGTAGGGCCCTTGACCCAAATTATTCAATTGATGGAGCCTTCCAAAGAGTCAGGATCCCCTTTGTCCACGGATATTGTGGCTGGTTGGGCGCACTACCCTAAACCCTAAAACACTACCCCCTCCACTACCCAAACACCACTGTACTACCCTAAACCCTAAAACACTACCCCCAGCACGACACCCTACACTACCCAAACATAACTGCACTACCCTAAACCCTAAAACACTACCACCAGCACGACTCCCTACACTACCCAAACACCACTGCACTACCCTAAACCCTAAAACACTACCCCCAGCACGACTCCCTACACTACCCAAACACCACTGCACTACACTAAACCCTAAATATACCCCCAGCATGACCTCCCACACTACACAAACACCACTGCACTACCCTAAACCCTAAAACACTACCCCCAGCACGACCCCCTACAGTACCCAAACACCACTGCACTACCCTAAACCCTAAAACACTAACCCCAGCATGACCCCTACACTACCCAAACACCACTGCACTACCCTATACCCTAAAACACGACCCCCTACACTACACAAACACGACTGCACTACCCTAAACCCTAAAACACTACCCAGAACATGACCCCTTCACTACACAAACACCACTGCACTGCCCTAAACCCTAAAACACTACCCCAGCACTACCCCCTACACTACCCAAACACCACTGCACTAACATAAACCCTAAAACACTACCCCCAGCACAACCCCCTACACTACACAAACACCACTGCACTACCCTAAACCCTAAAACACTACCACCAGCATGACCCCCTACACTACTCAAACACCACTGCACTACCCTAAACCCTAAAACACTACCCCAGCACGACCCCCTACACTACCCATACACCACTGCACTACCCTAAACCCTAAAACACTACCCCCAGCACGACCCCCTACACTACTGCACTACCGTAAACCCTAAAACACTACCCCCAGCACGACCCCCTACACTACCCAAACACCACTGCACTACCCTAAACCCTAAAACACTACCCCCAGCACGACCCCCTACACCACCCAAACACCACTGCACTACCCTAAACCCTAAAAAGAAACCCCCACCCCATGCCCAATCCCCCTTACCTCTCACTCCTCATGGTTCCTCTCTCCTCGTGGTTCCTGCTTCACGTCATCTCTGAGGGGCGGTGCACGTCGTTGTGAGGAAACGGAACAGCCTCTGTTTCCTTACAACGACATGGATCGTCTACATGTTTTAGAACGCATGGTCATTTACCATACATACCTTTACAACAAAATTCGTTGTAAAGGCATGCGTGGTAAATGACCATGCGTTCTAAAAAATGCGGAGTAATGACTTTGTGATGTACAACGCATGCGTGGTAATGCATGCGTTGTAATGGTATCGCAAAGTAAAAAAGTCGTTGTAACGGCTGTTTACCGATCGAAGCTGGCCCCTGTTCTTCAGTGAGACGTTTATTTGATTAATTAGGAGGAAGGAATGTGGTTTTTTTACCGAAAAGTGCATTCCCGGCTGTTGTATTGTGAAAGTGTCAGCGTGGCCTGGTTTCACTTCCGATGAGCGAGTGGAAGAGTCTGTTTGGATCTAAAGGAGTTCTGTTGTTGGACGGGGCCGGCGCGACATGTCATCAGAAAACATAGCTAATGGAAAGCGTCCTCCCTGAAGTGTGGAGCAGTGCCATGAGAGGTCAACGAGTGTGCGTCCCACCGCAGTATGACCGTACCGCGTGACCCATGTGCCGCCTCCAGGGCACGGGAGGCAGAAGCGGCATCTCAGGTCCTCTTGAAGACCATTGTAGCACTAATTCTACATTTTGGTACTAGGGCATTTTAACTTCGTTGTTCCTGCCAGATACAAAGAGAAGATCCTGTGTTATTCAGTGCCCTCGTTACCTTTTTTGTGGGTTGTGGTGCTTGTCACTTCGCTGCCCCGCCGGTGCACACAACTGGGCACCCCACCTCGTGTGCCATCTGCAGGGCCTCTGCCTCTCGGATCACTGGTTTCGGTTTCTGGAGTGGCAACATAAACAGTTGCTCCCAAAGGACTAGCCTGAACACTTAGATGAATATCCCCTGCACCAGCATTCCACGGAAATTCTTTCCTAGCTCTCCCACGTCAACGAGCACGGCTCTGCTCGCGACACCGTATGACGTCATCGGAGCCATAAGAGGACCTCATCGGCGTGCTGACGTCAGTTCCACCCATTTTTTCCGTGCCACTGAGGCAAACAGGGGACCGAGACATTTTCACATGTATACATAGTATAATAAATATATATATATTCACTGAAAAAACCATAGGTTTCAGGCACGTTATAGTTAGAAATTAGCATTTAAAAAACCTTAGAAATTCACTGAAAAAACCATAGGTTTCAGGCACGTTATAGTTAGAAATTAGCATTTAAAAAACCTTAGAAATTCACTGAAAATACCATAGGTTTCAGGGGCGTTATAGTTAGTTGGACATTTCACTCGTACAAAACCATAGAAATTCCCCCGTTATAGTTAGTTCAGCTAACTATAACTAGCGCGCCCGCAATGCACTGCTGATGACGTCACATATTACATCACTCATGACATGGTCAGTGACATCACTCATGACATCACTGATGACATCACTGATGACATCATCCAGTGAATGTGTGTTTTTCTGAAAATTAAATATGTTTTATATATGTATATCTCAAGGTCGATGGAAGAATAAATGGGTATATAAGTGTCTAAATGGATGATTTTTTTTTGTAAAATTGATTGTATAACTGACTAAGTGTATCTTAGTGAATACATGGGTTAGTGAGTAATGTTTAAATATGAAAATATCTGTATCAGTCTCTCACTTTGTGAATAAGTGGCTGCATGGGTTGGTGAGTAGCTACACGAGTGTCTATATGGGTTATTAGTTGGTTTTTTGAGTATCAGTATGAGTGTCTGTATGGTTCGGTGGGGGTATTACTTAGTGCATAGATGCATGAATGAGTGACTCACTGTTTGTATGTGTTGAAGACAGCATGTGTGCAGGACTGTATAGGTGGATGAGTATGTGTATGGGTGTGTTAGTGAGTGAATGACTGTCTCAATTGTGTCTTTATGAGTAACTACATTTGTTTTAAACTAGTATATGTGAGTATTGGTGTATATAAGTGAGTATATGTGAGAGTGAGAGATTGGAAGAGTTCCTGTACAAATAAGTAGGTGTTTCTATAAGTGATTGTTTAAGAGAGTAAGTATGTGTAAGTTTCTGTAGAAGTAAGTGTGGTAGTGTGTGTATAACTGTATATGCAAGTAAATGGATGTTTGATACTTTGTTTGCATGTGTGACTATGTGTGTGAGTAACTCTATGGATGAGTGGCGGTGTGTAACAGGATGTATAGGTGTATGAGTACATATGATGAATGAGTACATGTATGAGTGACTGTATAGGGACTGTTGGTGAATGAGTGGATGTGTGTGTAGATCTTGGAATTACTGAATAGGTGTGTTGTAACTGGTATTGGTATGTCCATTGTTTTGAAAATGTTAGTTTGTATTTTTGAGTGTGTGTATCAAAGGTTATATTAGGGTGAGAGGCGGTCTGCCACTCTATCACAAGGATGATGTCATCAGTGATGTCATTTGAGATGTCATCAGTGATGTCATGAGTGATGTCACTGACCATGTCATGAGTGATGTAATATGTGACGTCATCAGCAGTGCATTGCGGGCGCGCAAGTTATAGTTAGCTGAACTAACTATAACGGGGGAATTTCTATGGTTTTGTACGAGTGAAATGTCCAACTAACTATAACGCCCCTGAAACCTATGGTTTTTTCAGTGAATTTCTAAGGTTTTTTAAATGCTAATTTCTAACTATAACGTGCCTGAAACCTATGGTTTTTTCAGTGAATATATATATATATATACAGGGCCGGACTGGGAACAGAAACCGGCCCTGGCAAACTGCTCAGCCGGCCCCCCCTGGGGTGAGGGGGAGTGCAGCCGAGCAGTTTGCAAGGGCCGGTTTCGGCCGATTTTGTTACAGGGGGCCGATATTGCCGACCCCCGTAACAAAAACGGCCCCCCAGGGGTCCAAAACCGGCCCCCACCCTAGCGGCCTACCGGGGAAACGCCCGGTGCGCGCTATGGCCAGTCCGGCCCTGTATATATATATATATATATATATATGTATATATATTTATGCTTTTCATAGTAGTAAATTAAAAAATTAAAAGTGTAATATAATGTAAAATAATCTTTTTAATAATAGTGTTATATTATATAAGTGTATATAATAACCATAAACACACACACATATATATTTATATGTGTATGCTCATGAACGTTCATATTTATATATAGTATTAAATGCTACTTATATTTATTTAGTCTATATTATATTAATGTTATATACTAAAATATTTAAGATTTACAATTTTAAACAATATATATATATATATAAACTATATTTTATGTTTTTTAACGATATTAGTGAGAAACAAAAATGTTTTTTCAATATTTTGGTACTTACCTTTATAAGTATAGGAAGACAATTTTTTTTGTAATCAACATTTTTGACACAATATTTCTGTATGACGATATTGTTGTGATCGATATTATGTCAGTGAGCCGTTTCTTCTAATCACATTGCCAACTACATTTCTCTAATGCCATACTTTACGTCAAGGTCTTTACTCTGGACAGGGCAGTAATCATGATTCTGTCGCAGCCAGGCCTCGGCACCAGAATCAGTATTGCAAGTTCTGCAAAATTACCACAAAGGCACTGATTAAAAGTGAAAGGCTAATTTTAGATGCCTCAATAAACAGGAGTTTGCGCTTGGTTTGGAAACATGAGTGATGTAGTAATTATAGCATGGGATATTTACACTGTGGTGGGTGTGACCCACATGCATCATTAACGCACGTCCTGCAATTTTCCCCTGGTAAATTTTGGCAGGTCACAGCTGCTGAAATTTATGGTGCTTCGAGGGGGAGGGAGTAAATGCCTGGATAAGAGGCATGCTATGTGGAATTCGGGACTGTTGCATTCAACCTTTTGTCATATTCCTATAACTTGATTTAAGAGCCATTTACTACACCTGTTAAATGCTTCATCTTGGTACTGCTATTTACCAGGTGAGTTTAACAGCTCATCCCATTCTTGCCCAGTCATGCTTAGGGTCACAGACCCATGATTTTCCGAAGGCAAAATTTGCCAAATAAAATTGTGTGGATAATACATGTGTATTCCCTGTTTAGCAGATGAGATCAGAGGTCCAGGGACAGAGAGGGCATGCGAGTCACGGCATTATCCTTCATTGGGCCTGGCGAACCAGCAATGATGTGGGAATGCCACACCCAGGCAAAGAACAAACATTGGCAAAGCCAATAGGTCTGGTGTTGACTGTTGACATTCTGGCTTTGCCAAAGCATATTTTGTTTGTGGGTGGGCTTTGTATGAGAACAGACATTGTATGAAAACAAGCATTATGTAAACACCAAGGAAAAGCACACACTGCACCAGTAGTCCTCGGTACTGAAAGGAACTACTTACTGTGCGGATGTGCACATTGTGCAACAACAGAATGGTATTACTCATAGTGCCCCATGCTATTGAAGGCAGAAGCCAATTCTGAATAACACTGCAGCAGACCAACGTATGAAGAGTGTTGACTAAAGACCCTTATATTGGGTATATATTGTACATATTTTTATTAAAAACAAAAGGTCGCCGCTAACGCCAGACCCAAAGATTACAGTATCATTCCCCGTGGATTTTTACTGCACCATTTTACAAGGGCACGCAGAATGAACATCCAAATGCCATTTACAAATCTGTTTACATATTGCGTGATCGTAGTAGAAAAATACACTCTTCCCAAGGAGGCAGAATAATAATTTCACCCAATGCCACACTTGTCGACTGGATTTTGCTGTCGTTGATCAGAGAAGATGAGAGGACGGGGAATAAAAAATACAATAATTGGATCATAAGTCACTCTCGAGCATGTTAGCAGGTTCGGGTGCCGGTGATCCACCTCAGACGACGCCACTGTCATGAGTTATGACGTATTCCTCAATCATACTTGCTACACTTTGTCACCGAGAAGCAGGTGTTGTATACTGCGTTCTCTCAGAGACACACAACACTTGAATGTCGGCGCAGCAGTGACTTGACAGACGTGATGAAGGGTAATTGAAGATCCCGGGAGCAACACAAATCACCCGAAAAGTTTTCCTTTCCAACTGACAGGTCTTGTTTTTCAGAGTTGGAACATTTGGACGAAACCCTATTGCACGGAAATGGATTTCATATTTCACGGGAAAAGGGATTACCTCGATGGCAGATTCTGTTCCAGCCTGTGACGCTAATAATACATCACTTGCACCAGGCTACGCGAGATGCGTCCGGGAGGGCAGCGGCAGACCATGGTCTTCATGTGTGTCCCAGAGACCCCCTGACCGAGCCACCTCTTGTGATATTGCAGAGCAACGAAAATATGACTTTTTAGCCCAGATTTGCTAAGATTTTGTATAGGATTGTGTCACTTGTTTTGGCGCAGCCCTGACACAAAATCCTTTTTAGGATTTACAAAGCTATGCAAATGTCGATTTGCTTAGCTTTGAAAAATAAGTAGCGCAACGCAGCTCATCTGCTGTCTTACGTTACCTTGCATCAGGGAAGTGTTCCATGAGTGGTGCATGGGTGTTCCCTGCATCTGCCCACGACTTTTGACACACACCCATATTTACAAAGATTGGTACATATTGATTTGCGTCAAAATTGTTCGCCTACCTGAGGCTTGCGCGACAAGGAGAAAATCTTTATTTCTCCTCATTATTCCCTCTTTGTAAAAAAGAAAAAGCCTCAAACAATAGTTTTCCTGCAGGAAGGTTCACCCTTCCTGTACAAAAACTATCCCTACCTCACCACATTCACCTTTGCACAATGGCACAAGGGTGCCTGCGTTTGTGCGAGGCAGCACACAGTTTGCCAGCACAAGGACAGAGCTGAGCTACTCCATCTCTTTGAAGATATAGCACAGTTCTGCTCTCTCCATTTCATGCAATGCAGCACAGAAAATTCCCTTGCTGTGCTGCGTTGCATGAAATCTTTTAAATAGGTCCCTACACGAAACCCAATTTGGAAAGTACACATGCTATGCACAATATCAAGGGATTTCATATTTTATAATAGTAATGGTAACTACATGCTTCATATAGAGCTTCCGTAAATTCAATTCAAAAGTTATTGCTCAATTTTACAATGTTGCTTGTAACCCTTTCCTGACTACTATAAAAAAAAGTGTACTTCCTCAAAAGTATTATGAGGGAAATAGTGAATGGGCAATCATGCATGCATCTACAATTCCTGTTTGTGTGACTGTGAATACAAGGTTGTGTCTTGGTGGTATATATGCCCAAAAGGGACAGTCTGGAGAGCAAACAGTAGCCTTTGCTTTACATGTTTTCAAGGAGACAGAAAAATAACATTCAATATTCAAAAGGGACATGCTTGCTTGTATCTGAGCAGCACAGAGGTCTAGATCATATTTATGAGTCAGAACAGGTAATAAGTCACTTCTTTAATTTCTGAGTAGAAGTGGGGTGCAGTTAGTTTAGCAAGGTTGGGTAGAGAACTACCAGAATACAATTATGTTTGTTCAACATATTTAAGTAAAAACAAAGTAAGGGCGGATTATTTTTCAAGACTGCCAATGAGAGATGATGGCACTGGTGAAATGGCATATCAAGATGTCAAATCACAGGTATCGAAGTTGAAGAGACCAATTGCCTTACAGGGAACCAATGGAAGTAAGAGATGCTATCGGATTTAACTCTGCAGAGGGCTTTGCAATAGAAGGTTGGCAAAAAGAGAACTGTCTAAGTGGTGACTTACATTCAGTTGTGAAAATAACAGCGGTCTTGTCAATTTAAGATAGTGTTCTCTTCAGAAGAAAGAAGTTTGTCCTCCCCATGGGGTTAAGCACAAAGTTACTTGATTTGCTTCATATAGGGCATTTGGGCATGAACCTCAATAAAATGAGGCAGCTAAAAACAAAGTGGTGGTCAAAAGTGAATACGGATAATGAGCCAAAACTACAGGGTTGTATTGTAAGCAAGAGTGCAGATAAGGAGCTGACTACTATATGACTGCCAATGGTATCTGTGGTTTGGCTGGAAGGGGTATAGGAAAAAGTGGCAATAGATTATCTGGGTCCCATTTAAGGAGTAGAAAACGGACCACATTGTGCTTTGGTGATTGCTAGATCTAGCATCCTTGGCGTAGTTTTCCCTGACTGATTGCCTTCAGACCTCCTGTTTTGCTGACTTCATTTTTGCAGGCTTTAGGACTCTGGGCACTTTACCACTGATAATCAGTGCTAGAGTGCATGCGCTCTCTGCTTGAACATGAGGGAGAGGATGTGACGTGACGGCCAGAGCTTCCAACTTTGGAGCTGGTGATCCAGGTTTGAATCCCGACATCCTGTGATTCAAATCACTTATTCTCGCCGTGCCTATGGACAGCGCCTGGATACCCTCATGGGTGATTAGCCATGCTCTACAAATCTGAGAATTATTATTTATGATAACAGTGGGTTATCCACAATCAGCATATTTAATTTACTTATAAATTCCAAGTAAAGTGCACTACCTGTGCCCAGGGCCTGTAACTTAAATGCAAATGGTGGGCCTGCAGCACTGATTGTGCCACCCACTTAAGTAGCCCTTCAAACATGTCTCAGGCCTGCCATTGCAGAGCCTGTGTGTGCAGTTTTACACTGCCATGCCAACCTGGCAAGTTAACCCTCTTGCCAGGCCCAAACCTTCCATTTTAATACATATAGGCCACCCCTAAGGTAGGTCCAGGATAGCCCAAGGGCAGGGTGCAGTGTATTTAAAAAGTAGGACATGTACTTTGATGTTTTACATTTCCTATTGGTGAAAAAACACTTAAATTCGTCTTTCACTATTGCAAGGCCTATATCTCCCATACGATAACATTGGGATTTCCTTATTACATTTTATAAGTATAGTTTCCAATTGGGAAGAGTTGGGACCCCCAAGGTTGGCGTCTCCAGATTCACAATCTAAAATCGCAACTTATGGTAAAGTCGGATTTTAAATTGTAATTCAGAAAATGCCACTTTTAGACAGTTGGCATTTTCTTACTTTAACCATTTGTTGCTTTCTGCCTGTCTCTGAATACACGTCTGAGGTGGTTGCCCGCTGGGCTTTATGCATTCTCTCTAGACAGCCACACACACAGTCACACAGGTGTGACTGATGGGCCATCCTGGGCAGGAAGGGAGGGAGGAGCTGACACTTACATCTCAATAGGCTGTGTTCTGTCCCCACACAAAGGGCTGCATACCCCCCTGCAGTGATTCTGCAGCCAGAGCAGGAAGGGCAGGGACTCTGTGCACTTCAAAGGCATCTATTTGAAGTCTCCCCCCACTTCAAAGGCACAACTGGGTATAAATGCTGGACCACAGACAGCACCAACTAAGTACACTTCTGGACCTTTGGATACTCTACCAGGCAGAAGGACTGCTGTGCTGCTGAACGGACTACCACTCTGCTGGACTGCTACTCTGCTGGACTCCTGCTTTGCTGTCTGACATGCCGCCTGCTGCCCTCCTTGCCTGCGAGTGAGAAGGACTGGACCTGCATCTCTCCAATTCAGAACCAAAGTGACTCCAAGAGCTTGCTGGCTTGCCTCCTGTTTTGAAGTCTCAGGAACATCAAGACTTCCAACTCACCCTGCTACAGCACCTGGACACGGCCACCTGAGAGTTTTGCCCTGCCAAGTGGTGCCAACACAGTCCTGGAGCCTAGGAAGCAGGCTTAAAGTGCTGCTCCAGTAGAAATCACAAGGATCGTCAACGACGCATTGCCACCTCTGTTCCTCGCAACTCATCCTTGATGTCGACGCCAACAAGGTACTTTGCAGTGGGCACTGTATCCGACTCATGCTCCATCGTAGTCGACCTGAAGTTTTGGATTTGGGCCAATCTAGCATGACCAGATAGCCTCGGTGGGTGCTTTTAAGCACTACATTACAGTTTATTCTTTAAAAATTCATAACTCCGGTTATACTTATTGGATTTTTGTTGTTTTAGTCTTTTTTTTTCATTAAAATAATCTCTATTTCTCTAAACAGGGGTGGTAACTTTTTGGGTGGCGTTTTCACAGTTTTACTATTTGAATTGTTGCACAAATACTTTACACATTGCCTCTCAAGTTTGGCCGGACTGCTCTGTGCCAAGCTACCAGTAGGGGTGAGCACAGATTAATTTAGGGTGTGTTCATGATTGTGGTTCCTGCTTCGACAGGGTGCATACCTCTGCAAACCAGAAACCCAAATCCTTACAGTAAATATTACATGCCAAAGTGAATAGAAATGAAATATCTGGATGTCAAAATTGACATTGAATTTTTAATAGAAGTTTTCACTCAGAAAGGTGTGCCTAAGCTGCTTCTCACAGATAATGGTGTGCAATTTAGTTCAAGTGAAATGAAAGAATTTTTAAAGAAGACTGGCATTAAGTATTAAATAAGAATTTTTTATCATACGCAAAGAAATGGTGAGTTAGTGAGTGTATCCAATAGACAATACAAAGGAACATTCTAGTTGCGGAGGTGCTAAGAGACATTTGCTGGGCTTATGGTTTAACATGCCAATCTGCGATGGAGGTTAAACCATTTGAAGCATTAAACAAGTGCAGTGGCAGTACAGTGGCGGAAATGAGTTGGCTGAAGCGTGGAAGTGGCAAAGAAAAGAGTAACAATTACTGTGACCGAGCAGTTGATGAGCAGTTGATGAAGCAATCCAAGGCTAAGGCCGGTCTGCGATGGAGGTTAAACCATTTGAAGCATTAAACATTAAACGAGTGCAGTGGCAGTACAGTGGCGGAAATGAGTTGGCTGAAGCGTGGAAGTGGCAAAGAAAAGAGTAACAATTGTTGTGACCGAGCAGTTGATGAAGCAAGCCAAGGCTAAGGCCAGATACGATGGATTGCATAGTGCATTGCATTGTGCCAAAGAAAGATAAATCATTTTTTTTACTTTCCACTGAATAACTTTAAGATCAGAAAAATGAGGAGAGCAGATGTAAGAAGTGTGGTTTGTTGGAAGCAGATGATTTGCATATGTGTTTCAGCCCTCCAATGTTGCAACATTATTGACATGATGTGGGTAAGTCATTATCCAAAACTCTCATGCTGATAATTGAAGTAAGCCCAAGAACTGTAGTTTTTGGCATATTGGGCGAAGATGTACAATTTTTTGTATCCTATGCTACTAGCAAGAAGAAACATAGGGCATCATTACGATGGCGGGCGGACAATGTCCACCCGCCACCGTAACGGTAAACGGGACCGACCGCAAGAGGTGCGGCGGTCCCGCTGTGCCTATTAGGATGCGACCGCCACCATGGCGGTCGCATCCTGTATATTTAACATTGTGGCGGGCGGTGCTGTATTCAGCACCCGCCACAATGTTAAAAGGGCATGTTGTGCATTTGCATGCACAACGTGACAGGCACCGCGCAGTGCCTGCCACCTTGTGCATGCAAATGTCGGGGGGTACCATGGGTACCCCCCAAGTGCAGCCACCCACCCCCCAACCACCTGGGGGCCCGCAACGGGCCCCCAAAGGCATTCTCCGCATGCCTTTCCATGGCGGAGTCTCCGCCATGGAAAGGCATGAGACCGCCATCATCGTGATATGGATGGCGGTGCCTGCAGGGCACCGCCACCATATTGCAGGCCTTTTCCGCCCGGTAGGCAATCGGGCGGATTGCCTACCGGCGGAAAACTGGTGGACGGTCTTTCCGTCCGCCTGGGTCCCCACCGCCATCGTAATATGGCGGGGGGAAATGTTAGGCGGGCAGACGAAAATGGCGGGCGGATCGCCACCGCCGGTCGGGCGGTGGCGATCCGCCCGACATCATAATGACCCCCATATTTATTAAATGTCCCCAGACAGTGGCTCTAACACACTCAAATTGGTTGAAACTTGTAAAGTGTATATATATATATATATACACATATACATATATATATATATATATTATCTACTAGCGGTCGCCAGTAGATAGTTATAGTTAGGACCTATTTTCCATAGGAAATCCGCAACATTCTATTTGAAATAACTCTTGCGTCGGTTGACGAATGTTCGCGAAATTTTCAAACTTTGTGGCCCGCTCCGGTCCGCTCCTATCTTGAAAGTCTCGGGGTGATTCGTCAAGCTGGGGCCGAGAAAAAAGGGGGGTCCCAAAACGTGTTTTCCCCATTCATTTTCCCATAGGAAACTTTAGACACGGCTACAGCCCGAACTGCTGAACGGAATTACACCAAATTTGGCAAAGAGGTAGTTCTTGGTTCAGAAAGAACCCTTTTTGCTAAATGGTGTAAATCCATTCAGTAGTTCCTGAGAAAATCAAAAGTAAAATCACATATATATCTATGGCCGCGTAGGGTCCGCGTATCCTCCCGATCACGAGCTGCATGCTAATTGGCTGTCAACACTCCAAATCAGGAAGTGTTGGCAGCCATTTTGTCCCTCGGTAGAACCGAGGCAGAAACAAGTGCGCAAAACGCACAAAGGGGGCAGGGTAGAAACACCCTGACCCCCTAGGTCTGCTCAGGGGGTCCCACAAGGACCCCCTGGGCAGAAAAAAACATTTAAAAAAAAAAAAAAATTGGCGGGATGCGCTTAGGGTGCGCGGATCCCGCCAATAAAAAAAAAAATTGCAAGTGCGCAAATGCAAAAAGGGGGCAGGGGAGAAACACCCTGACCCCCTAGGTCTGCTCAGGGGGTCCCACAAAGACCCCCTCGGCAGAAAAAAGCATTTAAAAAAAAAAAAATCGGCGGGATGCGCTTAGGGTGCGCGGATCCCGCCGATAAAAAAAAAAATGCTATTTTGCCCCCGGATGGCCCAGGTCCCGGCGGCATGCGGGGTTTATTGAAATAATGCTTGGGGGGCCTCTAAGGGTCCCCCAAGCCCCGGGGACCGCCACCCCCGGGGCTTCTTGTTTAAAAAAAAAACATTTCCTGTGTGGGAGGGCTTGAGCTCCCCCACACGCCCCGGGGACCGCCACCTCCCCGGGGCACTAAGAATTACAATGTGGGGGTCCGTTTCGGACCCCTGAGCCCCGGGGAACACCACCTCCCCGGGGCTTTGCCAATGGAGGAAGGGGGGCCGCGCGGCCCCCCTCCTGGAGCCCTTGATGGCCCTGGGGACCACCACCCCCCAGGGCCGGCTCCTGCAGTGTCTCGGGGTGCTCACCCCCGGGACACTGTAGTTTGCTATGGCAGGGCGGGAGCCTCGCGGCTCCCGTCCTGTCATAGCAAACTGCTTTGGTTTTTGGAAGAGAGAGCAGGAAACCTGCTCTCTCTTCCAAAAACCAAAGACGATTGCTTTTCCACACGGGGAGCTGCATCTTAGCAGCTCCCCATGTGGAAAAGCAATGCCGGCTCCCGAGGGACGCGGGGAGCCGGCGGGACCATGGGGGGATTGGGGTCCCCGGGGCTACAAGTGGCCCGGGAGGGGGGCCACACGGCCCCCCTCCCCAAAATTCAAAAAAACAAAAAAAACAAAGGCCGGCCCCGGGGGATGGGGTCCCCGGGGCCATAAGTGGCCTGAGGAGGGGGGCAATGCAGACCCCCTCCAAAACAATTTAAAAATAAAAATAAGGCTAAGCCCCGGGGGATGGGGTCCCCGGGGCCGATTAAGGCCTCGGGAGGGGGGCCACGCGGCCCCCTTCCAAATTCTTTTTTTTTTTAAATATTAGGGGGCAGGCCCTGGGGGATGGGGTCCCCAGGGCCAATAAATTAGGAAACAAAGGGGAGCCACACAGCCCCCCTTAAAAAAAAAAAAAAAAAAAAAAAGACCGGCATCACGCCGGAGGCCACGCCCCCTCCTTGGCAGCACTCTGCAAACGCGCCCCCTGGCGCGTTTGCAGAGGGGGAATGAATTCCCCTTGAATACTGGGGTCGCTGGGGGCCAACTAGCCCACCAGGAACCTCCACTATGCGCCACGGGGCTGCGTTGCAGAGAGGTGTTCTGAGGCCACGCCCCTTTTTACACCTCTCTGCAACACAGCTCTGTGGCGCTTAATGGAGGTAGTTGGTGGGCTAGTTGCACCCCAGGGACCCTCAGGATTCAAGGGGAGTTAATCCCCCAACTTAAAACACGCCACGGGACGCGTTTGCACAGTGGTGATGGGAGGGGGCGGGGCTTCAGGTGACATGTGTGCAAACAAGCCCCGTGGCGCGTTTTTAGATGGGGAATTAAATCCCCTTCAATACGGAGGGTCCCTGGGGGCCAACTAGCCCATCAGGTACGTCCAGAAAGCGCCACAGAGCTGCGTTGCAGAGAGGTGTAAAAAGGGGCGTGGCCTCTGAACACCTCTCTGCAACGCAGCTCCCTGGCGCATACTGGAGGTACAGGGTGGGCTAGTTGGACCCCAGGGACCCTCATGATTCAAGGGGACTTAATCATGAACTTAAAACGCGCCACGGGGCGCATTTGCACAGTGGTGAAGGTAGGGTGCGGGGCACGTTATAGTTAGAAATTAGCATTTAAAAAACCTTTGAAATTCACTTAAAAAACCATAGGTTTCAGGCACGTTATAGTTAGAAATTAGCATTTAAAAAACCTTTGAAATTCACTGAAAAAACCATAGGTTTCAGACATGTTATAGTTAGAAATTAGCATTTAAAAAACCTTTGAAATTCACTGAAAAAACCATAGGTTTTAGGGACAGTTATAGTTAGTTGGACATTCCACTCGTACAAAACCCGTGAAATTCCCCGTTATAGTTAGTTCAGCTAACTATAACTCGCGCCCCCGCAATGCACTGCTGATGACGTCACATATTACATCACTCATGACATGGTCAGTGACATCACTGATGACATCACTGATGACATCTCAAATGACATCACTGATGACATCACTGATGACATCATCCATGTGATAATTTCATGCATCTTCTCACACCCTAATATAACTTTTGATACACCCACTCTAAATTACAGACTGCCATTCTCAAAACCATACACACTCCAATACCAATAACTACATACCCACTCACTGATTCTTAGGTCTACACACACACATCGACTCACTCACCCGTACAGTCACTCATACTTACGGTCACTGAGTACAGGACTATCATATGCACTCATACACCTATATAAACACTCACACGCCGCCACTCATCCATAGAGGTACTCACACACCTAGTCAGTCATGCAAAAAATTAATCACACCCATTTACTCACCTATGGTTTCAGTGAATATATATATATATATATATATATATTCACTGAAACAACTCATAGGTTTCAGGGACGTTATAGTTTGTTGGACATTTCACTCGTACAAAACCATAGAAATTCCCCTGTTATAGTTAGTTCAGCAAACTATAACTCGCGCTCCCGCAATGCACTGCTGATGACGTCACATATTACATCATTCATGACATGGTCAGTGACATCACTGATGACATCACTGATGACATCTCAAATGACATCACTGATGACATCACTGATGACGTCATCCACGTGAAAATCTGATGCACCTCCTCACACTCTAATAGAATCTTTGATACACCCACTGTAAAATACAGACTACCATTTTCGAAACCATCGACACACCAATACCAGTTACTACATACGCACTCACTAATTCCTAGGTCTACACACACATCCACTCATTCACCCATACAATCACTCATACATACAGTCTCTCATCAATACAACACTATCATATGCACTCATACACCTATACAGACACTCACACACTGCCACTCATCCATGGAGTTACTCACACACCTAGTCAGTCATGTAAAGAATCAATCACACTCCCATTTCCTCACCTATACAGTTATACACACACCACCTCACTTATTCAAACATATACTAACACATACTTACTCTCTTATACAATCACTGATACAAGTACACACTCATCCATACAGCCACCCTCACAGTCACTGACTCTCACGTATAGTCATTTATATACTCCAAGTCTCACATACACTGCCTTTTACATATGTAGTTACTTGGGCATGTACCACTGAGACATCCAATCTCTCACCAACACACCCATACACATACTCACCCGCCCATGCAGCTGTTTCCACATGCACTCTTGAACCCATACACCCAGTGAACCAACCACTCACACATCTATGCACAGAGTCACACACCTCCCACCCACCCACACACACACACTCAGTTTCCCATACAAATACTCAGGCAACCAATCAATAACCCATATAGACACTCATGTAGCTACTGACCAACACATGCAGCAGCTTACACAACAACACACATACTGATACACACATTCAGACAGTTTATGGTCAGTGACAATACTGATGACATCACTGAGGACATCTCAAATGACATCAGTGATGACATCACTGATGACATCATACAGTGACTGTGTGTTTCTCTAAAGTTTAAATATGTTTTATATATATGCCAAGGTGTATTGAAGAATGAGTGTGTGTGTATAAGTGTCTGGATGGAGGATTTAGTATGTGCGTGACTGACTGTGATTAAATGTATCTAACTGAATGCATGGGTTAGTGACTAAACTGTCTGAATGTGTGTATCAGTATGTGTGTTGTTGTGTAAGCTGCTGCATGTGTTGCCAGTAGCTACATGAGTGTCTATATGGGTTATTGATTGGTTGCCTGAGTATTTGTATGGGAGACTGAGTGTGTGTGTGGGTGGGTGGGAGGTGTGTGACTCTGTGCATAGATGTGTGAGTGGTTGATTCACTGGGTGTATGGGTTCAAGAGTGCATGTGGAAACAGCTGTATGGGCGGGTGAGTGTGTGTATGGGTGTGTTGGTGAGAGATTGGATGTCTCAGTGGTACATGTCCAAGTAACTACATATGTAAAAGGCAGTGTATGTGGGACTTGGAGTATATAAATGACTATACGTGAGAGTCAGTGACTGTGAGGGTGGCTGTATGGATGAGTGTGTACTTGTATCAGTGATTGTATAAGAGAGTAAGTATGTGTTAGTATATGTTTGAATAAGTGAGGGGGTGTGTGTATAACTGTATAGGTGAGGAAATGGGAGTGTGATGATTCTCTGCATGACTGACTAGGTGTGTGAGTAACTCCATGGATGAGTGGCGGTGTGTGAGTGTCTGTATAGGTGTATGAGTGCATATGATAGTGTTGTATTGATGAGAGACTGTATGTATGAGTGATTGTATGGGTGAATGAGTGGATGTGTGGGTAGACCTAGGAATTAGTGAGTGCGTATGTAGTAACTGGCATTGGTGTGTCGATGGTTTCGAAAATGGTAGTCTGTATTTTACAGTGGGTGTATCAAAGATTATATTAGAGTGTGAGGAGGTGCATCAGATTTTCACGTGGATGATGTCATCAGTGATGTCATCAGTGATGTCATTTGAGATGTCATCAGTGATGTCATCAGTGATGTCACTGACCATGTCATTAATGATGTAATATGTGACGTCATCAGCAGTGCATTGCAGGGGCGTGAGTTATAGTTTGCTGAACTAACTATAACGGGGGAATTTCTATGGTTTTGTACGAGTGAAATGTCCAACTAACTATAACGTCCCTGAAACCTATGGTTTTTTCAGTGAATTTCTAAGGTTTTTTAAATGCTAATTTCTAACTTTAACGTGCCTGAAACCTCTAGTTTTTTCAGTGAATTTCAATGGTTTTTTAAATGTTAATTTCTAACTATAACGTGCCTGAAACCTATGGTTTTTTCAGTGAATTTCAATGGTTTTTTAAATGCTAATTTCTAACTATGCCTACAAAGTTAGGACATGTGAAGAAAGAGGAAGAAAAGCGCAGCAAGAAGCAAGACAAATGCAGAAAGAGGCAACAGAAGTCCAGAAAGACGAAAAAAAGTGCAGGAAGAAGCAAGAGATGTGCAGAAAGAACCAACAGAGGAGCAGAAAGTCCTCCTGTGCCCCCAACTTTTTAGTGATGGGTACTGGTAGTAACTGACTCTGACTAGCCAGGACAAGCCAGTGGTATGCTAAAAGACACTTAGAATACAGTGAAAACACCTACATACACTAGGGAACACTATGCGTTGGGCTACCCCTGTAATGAGCATGACCTCCTCTGTATTTGCCATGAGTTAGTGCCTGGGTCATTGCATGAGTACATGGGTAGTGACTGGATGATTCGAGTGCTGCAAGGACAGTGCATGGTGATTTTATAACTGCTTGGGTTTTGGCAGAGTGATTGGATAAGTACATGATGCTGGATGGGTGATTGGAGGAGTGCATGGGTAGTAACAGAGGGATTTCTGGAGTGCATGGGTACAACCTGGGTAATTGGAGGAGTGAATCAGTACTGTGTAGGTGGTTAGAGGTCTGCATGGGTAGTGCACAGGGGATTGTAGCAGTGCATATGTTAGTGCCTGGGTCACTCCATGAGTACATGGGTACTGACTGGAAGATTAGAGTACTGCAAGGAGAGTGCATGGTGAATTTATAAGTGCCTGGGTTTTGGCGGAGTGATTGGATAAGTACGTGGTGCTCGCTGGGTGATTGGAGGAGTGCATGGGTAGTGACAGGGCAATGGCTAGACTGCATGGGTACTGCTCAGGGTATTGTAGGAGTGCATGAGTTAGTGCATGGGTCATTGCATGAGTGCATGGGTAGTGACTGGATGATTAGAGTGCTGCAAGGAGAGTGCATGGTGAATTTATAAGTGCTTCGGTGTTGGTGGAGTGGTTGCATATGTACACACATGTCACATCAGGCCCCGCCCCCTCCCTTCACCACTGTGCAAACGCACCCCCTGGCGGGTTTTAATTTGGGGGATTCATTCCCCATGAATCCTGAGGGTCCCTGAAGACCAACTAGCCCACCATGTACCTCCAGTAAGCGCCACAGAGCTGCATTGCAGAGAAGTGTTCAGAGGCCACGCCCCTTTTTACACCTCTCTGCAACGCAGCTCTTTGGCGCTTACTGGAGGTACCTGGTGGGCTAGTTGGCCCCCAGGGACCCTCAGGATTCAAGGGGACTTAATCCCCAATTTACAACGCACCAGGGGGTGCGTTTGCACAGTGGTGCAGGGAGGGTGCGTGGCCTAATGTGACAAGTGTGCAAACGCGCCCTGTGGCGCGTTTTAAGTTGGGGAATTAAGTCCCCTTGAATCCTGAGGGTCCCTGGGGGCCAACTAACCCACCATGTACCTCCAGTAAGCGCCACAGAGCTGCGTTGCAGAGAGGTGGTCCGAGGCCACGCCCCTTTTTACACCTCTCTGCAACGCAGCTCTTTGGCGCTTACTGGAGGTACCTGGTGGGCTAGTTGGCCCCCAGGGACCCTCAGGATTGAAGGGGACTTAATCCCCCAATTTACAATGTGCCAGGGGGTGCACTTGCACACTTGGTATGTCAGGCCCTGCCCCCTCCGTGCACCACTGTGCAAATGCGCCCCCTGGCGCGTTGTAAATTGGGGGATTAATTCCCCTTGAGTCCTGAAGGTCCCTGGGGGCCAACTAGCCCACCAGGTACCTCCAGTAAGCGCCACAGAGCTGCGTTGCAGAGAGGTGTCAAAAGGGCGTGGCCTCTGAACACCTCTCTGCAACCGAGTTCCCTGGCGCATACTGGAGGTACCTGGTGGGCTAGTTGGCCCCCTGCGACCCTCAGTATTCAAGGGAAATTAATTCCCCCACCTACAACGCGCCAGGGGGCGCGTTTGCTGAGTGCTGCAGTTAGGGGGCGTGGCCTCCGCCGCAATGTCGCTTTTTTCAAATTAATTTTTTTATCAAGGGGGGCTGTGTGGCCCCCCTCCTTTTAAATTATTTGGGGCCCTGGGAACCCCATCCCCCAGGGCCTGCTTTTTAAAAAAATAAAAAAATGGGAAGGGGCCACGCGGCCCCCTTCCCGAGGCCAATTTCGGCCCCGGGGGCCACATTTTCTTTTTTAATTAAATCATTTTAAAGGAGGGGGGCTGCGTAGCACCCCTCCTTTGGCCTCAAGTGGCCCTGGGGACCCCATCCTCCGGGGCTGAGCGTCGTTTTAAATTTTTTGTTTTTTTAATTCATTCATGGAGGGGGGCCGCGTGGCCCCCCTCCTAGGCCACTCATGGCCCTGGGGACACCATCCCCGGGGCCTGGCCTCTGTGATGGGGACCGTGGGGGGAGCCTCAATGCCCCCACGGTCCCGCCGGCTCCCCGCCTCCTGCGGGAGCCGGCATTGCTTTTCCACACGAGGAGCTGCTGACATGCAGCTCCCCTTGAGGAAAAGCAATGTGGTTTGGATTTTGTAAGCGAGAGCAGGAAACCTGCTCTCGCTTCCAAATCCAAACCAGTGTTTGCTATGGCAGGACGGGAGCCGCACGGCTCCCGCCCTGCCATAGCAAACAGCAGTGTCCCGGGGTGGGCACCCGGGACACTGCAGGAGCCGGCCCTGGGGGTGGCGGTCCCCAGGGCCATCGAGGGCTCCTGGAGGGGGGCTGCGCGGCCCCCCTCCCAACTAGTGCACAGCCCCGGGGAGGTGGTGGTCCCCAGGGCTCGGGGGTCCGTAACCACCGGTACATGGAATGATGGACCAAATTCCTTCTTTACTGCAATCCTTTCTCGACCAAGATCCCCAATTTGTGGAATCCATCCGGAAGATGCTGGCTGCTCCTTGATTCCTGCAGAGTCAGATGTCTTCAACTGCTCATTGGATTGGCTGTCACTGAAGATTTATGCTGCTCAAGAGGCAAAATATTGTTAGGCATGGGATAAACATGCTCATATAGAAGAAACTCTTGTGTCTGTAAAGACGGGTCAAAGGCAAAGTCTACATCAACAGCTGTCAAGGATGTTGCCCATTGAATCCATCTAGGATGGAGGACTTTAGTGTTAAGAACGCTTGCTTTTGTAACAGCCTCGAAGGCTGGAATGGAGGTAACAACAATAATGTGTTTCCCTTGTGCAAGTATAGCCATCTGCACCGCAGTCAGTATTTTTTCAGTGGAAGCAAAATGCATTTCTGCACTGGAATATAAATGTGATTCATATGCAATTGGCACTCTCTCTTTCGTTAAAGGTGACATAGGTAAAGCGAATGGCACCCGCAATTATACGGATGACCAGGCTGGTCGTGTTGGCACGTGTATGTAAGTGTTTTGTGGCAGGCAAATCAGATAGTAAGGATCTGAGTATGTCTGTGTGTTCTGATGTCTATTGAGAACTGGAAAGAATCAGGATGAATCAATTCATATAATAATTTAAAGCTCTGTGCCTGATCAGGATGTAGAATCTGACAAAATTAAGAAAACTTAACAAGGATTGCAGTTTTCGTAAAGTATTAGGAGGCTGCAGTAGAGCACACTTCTCTAGGAAGTGTGTTGCAAGGCTCTTTCCTTCATGTGTAAGTTTGTAACCTAAAAATAGGACACTCAAAAATGCTTTATAAGATTTCTTAAAGTTGAACTTCGGTAAATCCCAAAATTATACGATCCGCTCTGGCCAAATGTGGGTTTAACTCATCATCCATTAAGCAGCCGCGGCCGCTGCAGGTAAGAGCGGTGGGCGGTGGGGCCAGGTGAGGGAGGGTTTCGAGAGACGACCACGAGGGAAAATTAAATAAATAATTAATTTTCCTTTGTGGTCGTCTCTCGAAATCCCCCCTCACCTGGCCCCACCGCCCACCGCTCTTACCTGCAGCGGCCGCAGCTGCTATTATGTAGATAGCATCTACATTGGACAATGTGTCAGGGTCAATTTCTTGTAGAACTGACATTATGTGGGCAGAAAACAGTCCAGGACTGTTCTTATACCCCATAGGGAGGAGTAAAAACAACACTGAAAGCCGAGTGCTGAAAAGGCAGTCCAATCCTTGCTTTCAGGCGCTATATTTTGGCAGAAAAAAACATTGGAAATGTCCAAGGTTATTTTGTATTTTTTACAGACTATATTATTTATAAGTGCTGTACTGTGTGTATTTTGTATTGCAAAAGTGTGTGCATGACTGTTTAATTGTCTGTAATCTAAGACTATGCAATATGAATGATCCAGTTTCAAAACAGGAAAAAATGGTTTATTAATTTGAGAGACACAGGGTTCAATAATTCCCTGGTACTACAACTCAGAGAGTAATTCTCTAACAGGTGCTTTAGCATCACCTATTATGGGATATTGATGTTGCACTTGTGGGCTGGACCGTACGGGTATTATATGAGGAGAATCCTTATCCCAGCCGACATGATGGTGATATAAATCTGGGGCTAGTGCAAGAGCCCATTCTGCTGCATAGGCTTGTGTGATTTTGTCAGGGACAAGTGCAGAAAAAGATGGGAGTATAACATCCCCACCTTGTGGGGATGTTTGAACAAACTGCGGGGGCCAAATGACCACCGGCAGGAGAATGTCGCCTGACAAAGTTACATTTCCGCAGAATATTACTCTAAGGGTGTGCTGTATGCCACCCTTAATTTGTATATCCAAATTATATAATCTGTCTGGAGGGGCAACGTGCCTGTCTGAGGTTTCAACTGAAATTAAGTTATTAGTTGCTTTCACTGACAGAAACTCTTGGAGAGTCTGGGGAAAATAGTGGCCTCTGCTATGCTGTCAAGGAGAGTCACCGCCCACCTCCTGTTCAGGAGGAGAGCTCTCAGTGTTTGTGGTATATTTTTCAGTTATAGCAGAAACTTTCTTTTTCTGAAATTAGGGCTTAAAATTAGGATGTTTTTACTCCTCCTTCATCTTCACGTTACACGAGCATTGTGAGTGCCTCTTCGGTTTCACTTTCTCTTCCTGTCTGTGGTCAGAACACCCTCCTCTCTCGTATTTTTACTCTGACGAGTCCTGAAAGGAACAACAAGGATGAGTATCAGAAAGCTGATACCTATCAAGTGTCTTGATTTGTGTGCGATCACGCAAATGATAACATCTGTCAACGGACTCCAGAGGCGGAGATCCCCCTCGAGACTTAGCCTTTTCTTTAGGTTTGGGTTTGTCCCATTGCTTTTTAACAAACTCCAGGTTCGGTTTGGTAGTATCCTTGTTGGCACTAGGTTTGCCAAGTTGAGGTTTGCTGAGTATGGTTCCCAAATTATTGTGTCCTATGGAAGTATATACTTCAGCAAATGATAGGTAGCTTGCGTTCCTGTTTGAGCGGTGCAACCTGCTTGAGCCACAGGCATATAGCCAGAGAAGCAGCTTCGCCTTCAATGTTAGATAGAATCATTGCAGACACTACAGGAAATTTTCCCATTTGTTTCATCCCCAAATACAGGGCAGCAGCTGCCCCGTGTTAGTACTGTATTTGTTTTAACACTGCCGGCAAGACTGACATAGATGGAATACCATGTATTATGGTATAGACAGTGGCAAAGACTGTGCCCCAAGTGGCGCAGTCACCTATTATAGGAACCATCCCATGGGGTAAGCACCTTGGAACCAATTTTGGTGTTCCCAATGTGAAAGTGGAATTTCCAAGAGGACATACGCTCTGTATTGTTGTGGTGGGGGTGCATTAATGTATTCATGAAATGTGTCTGAATTAGCATCTGCAGCCGGAAAATTGACCGAAGAGCAAAAGACTTCTAAGCGGTAGCCAACGTGGGCTTCAACAGTTTACAGTTTACAGTTTATTTATTATGATTTGGGACTCCAAGGAGTTCCACATAAAAGAAAAGGATACATCTAAAAATCAACATTACACTCCATCAAAAGAGAAAGAGAAAAGTACTAAATTAGTCATAGCATATCATATAGGAACAAGTAAAAACATGTACATGGGAACCATTCAATAAATTTTCAGGTGCCAAGAGGGTTGATCTGTAATAAATCAAAGTACCATCGATGGATACTTAGGGGACTTTTACAAGGATTATAATCTAAAACTACCATAAAAACTTTCAAAATTAAAACCATATAATAAAATACAGGGATCTGTGAATTCGTAATACAGTACAGGATAACCTGCAGCATAATCATGTGGTCAAAAGCGGGAATTTGTCCATTCATTGTACAGTACAAAATAGCCAACAACATAATAATAATACAAAAAATATTTTAAAACTTCTCAAAAAAAAAAAAAAAAATTCAGCTTACAATACTCAATAGCTAGCAGCAAAAAAAGATTAAAAAAGTGCAAGTGCTCAAATTCACACTTAGAAAATCAGCATACAGTACTCATCAGGTAGCAGCAAGAAGGTTTGGAAAAGTGCCGGTGCCTTTTCAGCGTACGGTACTCAATAGCTAGCAGTATAAAAAAGTTGAAAAAATGCAAGTGCTCAGATACATACATAGGAAATCAAACTACAGTACTCGTTAGCTAGCAGCATGAAAGTTGAGAAAAGTGCCAGTGCTCAAATACCTACATAGATAATCAGCATACAGAACTCATTAGCTAGCAGCAAGTAGGTTTTCAAAAGTGCACGTGCCCAGAAACATACATAGTAAATCAGTCAATACTGTTCTAATATATATTTAAAAATTGTTTAAAAAAGCTAAAAATTTTAAAACACACGAGTTCAGATGGGGGTGCCAGCAGACAGTTCCGCGCCGCTTCTGCTGTGGTAATATTATACTTTAGAAAACAATTCCTTAGGTATCTGCGACGTATTAGTTGCAATGTCGGGCAAACAAATAGAACATGATTTAAGTCTTGTATACAGGAGTTACATAGGTGACAAAGTCTTTCCTGTCTAGCAATGCCCTCCCAGGCTCCTGTTACGATTCTTAAAGGGAGTAAATTCAGTCTAAGCAACAGAATAACTCTACGAACTCCATGTTTTAGATTCCATAAAACATATGGTTGGGGTTTTTTGTAAGTACTGCTCCCCACAATACAATCATTATTTCTGTTCTCTGCGCACAATTTAGTATCTCTTTCGCGAGAAACCCCATAGATTGTTTTTTTAATTCTAATTTTCAAAGCACGTTTACAGAGTACCGCCGCACTATCCCCATCTAAGCCGAACATTGTGATGGCTTTTAAATGATTCCTAAAAAGAGTACTCTTATCTTTCATGCTGACAAAAATTTCCTTGCATAGAGCAACCCGTAACATATTTTCAGAGCTGTTTACTAGTGCGTTGCTCCATCTTAAGCACGCAGCCATAGTTAACACATAAGTGGAGAGTAGCCCGAATTCAAGCCTAATCGCTGCAATAGGCGCAGCGCAATTCAGATTACCATAGTTAACACATAAGTGGAGAGTAGCCCGAATTCAAGCCTAATCGCTGCAATAGGCGCAGCGCAATTCAGACGTGGGCTTCAATCACAAAGGTTAAGTCACTGCCTGCAGCGCCAAGGCCATGCAAAGTTACATGTGCAAAGACTGAAGATCTACAATTGTCATCAATTGGTATAGGTGTTGGCTGTGCCATTATGAAAACAATAATGGAACCAAAGTGAAAAACACAAATATTGGCAATCCTCTTAAAAAGGTTCAAGCTTGAACAACCAACAGACCAACAGAAAAAATTAGGTGCTTCCTAAATATACTGTGGAGGATATATCCCCCAACACCACTGTCATCTCCGGTGTAAGTGTGAGGCACAAGCACTGCTCAGAAACCCACTGAATTATTACCAGACCATTGTTGGTGGCGCCATGTTACAGGGATTCTGTTTGGGAACAGAACTGGGCCTTGGGAGATCAGGATGTCAGAATGTAGGGACTGAGTCTCTCTAGCACGTCAGTATCTGTAGGCCCAAATCCGACTGGCTCACAGTGCCTCACCTGCACTTCTAACCATCCAGAATAGCAAGTGATTTTGGCAAACTTAGAACATGAACCTCTAGTCCCCAAGGGAACCGTGGAAACAGATCATCACCTTTCATTCTCACTCATCCATGTCCATAGTAAACAGAAGAAAGACAGATTACAATATATTTATTTAAACTATTGTAGTCCATTTTGAAGCAGGTTTGATGTGATTAATAAACAGTTACAACTAAGCAAAGTTATCAACAATACTAACAGACTGTAAACAATGAGCAACCCTACCATGGCAACTACTATATCTATCTAGGCCTAACCTCACTATGTGAGCATAGGGATCTCTGGTATTAGCACCAAACCCCTTACCTAATATGTGTATTTAGGTGGTCTGCATCATAGGTGTAAACTCAGTTTATGCAAGGCTACTGCCTCCATACCTGTGATTTACTTCATAGAGGAGGAAGAAATTATCCAATTAAATCTATTATTTCGGGCATTGGATCACTGAATGAAAAATTATCAGAATATCTTGATGCATATCTGTATCAATTAACATGTCAAATATCCTTGTTTCTGAATGACAATAAAGATGTACTGATTAGACTCAATGACTTTACCTGAGAACATATTTTTTAACCAGTAACCATTGATGTGAAAAGTTTATATACAATCATTGAGCACATGAAAGGAGTTACAGCTTTACGAAAATCCTTTTCTGGAAAATGTGCCAGTTACCATATACATGTGGAAATGATTCTTGAAGTTACTGAGTTCATATTAAAGAATTTCTTTCTACCAAAAACAATTGCATTAGCAAAAAAGAGAAGTTGCTATGGCAGCTACATTTTCTCCCTCTTATGCCAACCTTTTATGGGTTGATATGAGAGGAACCATGCCTGAAATTAAACCCTACTAGATGGTCATAATGTTTTTTTATTTGGATTAGATGTATTGATATTTTACTTATACTTATTCAATTGACATATTGATAATTTATTGGATATCATCAATTCCTGAATAGGAATGCCTTTAATATAAAACTGTCCATTGAGTACAGTACAGAAAGGATTCTCTTTTTAGACCTCGAGATCTATACTAAGGACAATGTTGTCCAGTGTAAACCAATTAGAAAGTCCACATTCAGTAATAGTATTCTCCACTATAATTCAGTACATCATGTCACTCAACAAAACAGCATACAATTTGGTGAGATGTTAAGGTTTAAACATAACTGTAAGTGTAACAATGCACAAATATACTTGAAAGGAATAAAACAGACCTTTGAATGGTTTGCAAAAAGATTATCCTAGAGGGATGCTACATAGAGCGATTGATAAGACCAAGAGAATTTTGAGAGCAACCCTACTAGCAGTTCAATCAAAGAGTAGTGAATAAAAAGATAAAGGTGTGATTCAGATGGTTACTGAGTTCACTGTAGAAAGTGGGTGTATTTGAAGATCATGAAAAAACACTGGAAGATACTGAAAGCTGATAAATATATCAGTGATTTTATTGGAACAACTTACTGCATGTAAATTATTGAACGCATGTGTCTAAAATAATATATTTCATACTCTAAACTCTAAACTAATGTTAAAAACACAATGGCAAGAACATCTAAGAGCCATCAAATATTGTGATAAAAGATAACCCCTGGCTGATCATTTTAAAAAGTACATGAGCTAGATCAATTAAAAAATAGTAGATTATGAGGCATCGAATATGTACTTGGAACATGTATTTGGAGTAAGAGAGGAAGGTATAAAGAAAGACTAGTAAGATATGGAGAAGCCTGGTGAATAGGGAGACCATGTGCTACAAAGTTTTAAATCTGAAAGCACATTTTGCCTTTTAATATAAAAGTGGAATTCTATCCAACCAGGTACAATCATCTAACTGGCTCCTCTGGGAGCATGTCAGGCACTATTTCTATGAATAAGTAAAGGTTCTCATGAATTGAAAAGAAGTGTAGATCACCGAGTGGCATGGTTGATTAAGAGTATTTGCATAAGGGAAGGAAACATAATTTTGAGACTTTCACTCAGTAGGTAATAATTGCTTAAATAGCTGCAAATGGAAGACCTTTTTGCTGCAGATTAGGTAAGAGCTGGCCTTCTTAGAGAATGACTTTTGTTTTGTCACCTCTTTTGGCCTCATTTAATCTAAAAAATATCAGTTGCAAATGATGTGCTGAGTTAAAAGCAGCTCCACATACAAGGGTATCAGGAGTTTGAGACATCTATTTAATGTCTCAGTTATTTCACCCTAATTTTTAGGTTTCGCCTGTACAGCACTTGCGCTGTGCTCGTGAAATGTCTTGTATTTAATATATCTTAAAAGGGGCCTCTTATCAGGTCCCATGGCCAAAATACTGTGTTCATTCGCTTTTGTGTGGAACTTTTTTCTTGTTAACTTCCCCTGGCTGCATTCATTTACAATATTTCTACTAAAGCTGTTCACACTGTTTAAGCCCCATTCGCTGTCAAGATAAGATCTCTTCCCACAGAAAAGGCAGATAGCTTCTAACAGTATGCTGGAATGCTTGGTTTTTATTACTTAGTTGTGTAAAGCAGATGATTTAGCCTTAAAACGTTTGTGGCATTTCTATTAATGCCTCAGTACCTTTCTTTGCACTTTATAGGCATCATCAGATTGATTTTTTCAACTTAATCTATTTGGTCATTATGATCAAATTCTAAATGTTGTAATAAACATTGTGTGTTAAAAATAAAATTAATATACAAGAGCAATTCTATATTTTACCGGTGCCAAAAGCTCTAGGGACCCCACTAAACCCAGATTATTGCTAAAATTTAAAATTAAACAAGCAGTCACAAGTGAGTTATCTTGCAGACAACAGGGTCATGATTTGAATGGTGCAGCAGGTGCAGTGGCACCGGGCCAAAAAGTTGACAGAACTCCGCTAAACACCTAATATTGCTATATTTTACTACTAAACAGGCAGTCACAATTAATTGCAGTTACCTTGCAGTTGAAAGGGGCTTGATTTAAATGGTGCAGCAGGTGCAGTGGCACCGGGGCTAAAAGTTGTCATAACTCCACTAAACACCAAATATTGCTATATTTACTACTAAACAGGCAGTCACAAGTGCAGTTATCTTTTAAGCACTGGGGTCATAATTTGAATGGTGCTGCAGGTGGAGTGGCACTGGGCCAAAAAGTTGTTCAAATTCCTCTAAAAACACCTAATGGTGCTATACTTTACTGCTAAACAAGCAGTCACAATTGCAGTTATCTTGCAATTGAAAGGGGCTTGATTTAAATGGTGCAGCAGGTGCAGTGGCACAAGGGCTGAAAGTTATCAGAACTCCTCTAAACACCTAATATTGCTATATTTTACAACTAAACAGGCAGCCATAAGTGCAGTTATCTAGCAAGCACTGGGGTCATGATTTCAATGGTGCAGCAGGTGTTGTGGCACCGAGACCCAAAAGCTCCAGGTACACCACTAAACACCTAATATCGCTATATTTTATTCCTAAACAGGCAACCACAAGCTCAGTTACCTTGCAGACAAGGGGGTCATGATTTGAATGGTGCAGCAGGTGTAGTAGCACCGGGCCCAAAAGTTGTCAGGACTCCTCTAAACACATAATATTGCTATATTTAACTACTAAACAGGCAGTCACAATTGCAGTTACCTTACAGTTAAAAGGGACTTGATTTGAATGGTCCAGCAGGTGCAGTGGCTCTGCGGCCAAAAGCTCTATGGACCCCACTAAACCCAGATTATTGGAAAATGTTACTACTAAACAAGACAGTCACAAGTGCATTCATATAGCAGGCAATAAGGTCATGATTTGAATGATGCAGCAGGCACAGTAGCACAAGGACTAAAAGCTCTAGGCACCCCCCTAAACTCCCAATATTGCAATATTTTACTACTAAATAGGCAGTCACAAGTGCAGTTACCTTGCAGACAAAAGGGTCATGGTTTGAATGATGCAGCACGTGCAGTGGCACTGGGCCCAACAGTTGTCAGAAATCCTCTAAACACCTAATACTGCTATATTTTAAAACTATATAGGCAGACACAATTGTAGTTATCTTGAAGTTAAAAGGGGCTTGATTTGAATGGTGCAGCAGGTGCAGTGGCACTGAGGCCAAAAGCTCCAGGAACCCTACTAAACGCAATATATTGCTACATTTTGCTACTAAACAGGCAGTCACAAGTGCAGTTATCTAGGAGGCCTGGGCCATGATTTCAAAGGTGCTGAGGGTGCAGTGGCACCGGGGCCAAAAGTTGTCAGAACTCCTCCAAACACCAAATCTTGCTATATTATACTACTAAATAAGTAGTCACAAGTGCAGTTACCTTGCATGCATAGGGTCATGAGTTCAATGGTGCAGCAGGTGCAGTGACACCGGGGCCCAAAGCTCTAGGAACCCCTCTAAACATCAAATATTGCAATATTTTACTACTAAACAGGCAGTCACAAGTGTAGTTACCTTACAGGCAATAGGGCCATGATTTGAATGGTGCAGCAAGTGCAGTGGCACTGGGGCCAAAAGTTGTCATAACTCCTCTAAACACCAACTATTGCTCTATTTTACTACTAAACAGGCAGTCACAAGTGCAGTTATCTTGCAGGCACTAGGGGCATGATTTGAATGGTGCAGCAGGAGCAGTGGCACCGGGCTCCAAAGTTGTCAGAACTCCTCTAAACACATAATATTGCTATTACATCAACTCATACTATTATTTCCCTCTTTCATTTCATTTTTCAAAATCTTTCTATTACTTACCCGCACTATACCACTAGTGACAGCACACTATATTGCCTTTTTGTATATAAACAAGTAATAACACTTTAACAGACTTTCTGTAACGTATATTGTACAACTACTCAGCAAGCTACAACTTATAACAAAAAACAGCTGATTATTAATCACATAGGTGAAACCAAATGCATTTATCAATGCTTGTTTAATATGTGTACTTGGAGGACTGTGTTGCCTGAGATTGAGTATTTTATCATAGGGGTTAACCCTTTTTGAAGACAATTGGAAAGAACAGATTTTTTCGGATTTTATACAATGCAAACAGTTTTACAAAATAATACTCAATTCTTATTAGATGATTGTTTTTAGTTGTAGAATTTAGAAAAATAAAATTATTTTGTGATTGCACAATAAATTCACAACACTTATTGTTGCATCCTTGTGTTGCAACTTTGCTAGTAATATGAAATATTGAGTATATTATGGGGCATCCATACAGATGGATTTGAGTCTCTGCAAGGTCCATTGTCACATAGAAAAGAGTACCTTTGTCTTCATTATGGAACCCACATTAAAGTGACTGTTGAAATATTAATTTAATCTAACATGTTGTCAAGGATCTGAATGCACAATGTTTTGGGCAAAGCAGAAATTTAGGAAAGTGTGCCAACCAAATCGAAGACTTTTAACTAATAGATTTAAAAAAAAACAGATGTCTTCAATAAGACAGTTGGAATTCTGAACTAACTGTTAGAGTATACTTACCTTTTTAAATACATTGAATCATACAAATCAGTGATGATATCTGACATTGGACTTACTCACATCTTTTTCAAATCTGAATTTAAATTGTCAGAGTAAGCTACTCAAATTGCTGACCAACTAATCAGCGAGGGCAAAGCAGAAAATACTACAAAGAGATTTCTAAAGAATCCGGGTCAAAGGTTACATGGCAGACATGGGGTAGAGACCCCTAATTGTAACAACTGGGATCTTTAACCATTGTTATCCTAGGGTCCCCATAATGCGAATCTCTCAACTGGGAACCAAGTACCTCTTATAGTACTTGGCTCTCAGGATAATGTGGCAGCACATCCCAAAGCTTACTGAGAGAAGGTGTTGTAGGTTAGAGATTCAGAACTTAGCAATGCAACAAACAGCACTCAATACGTTGCTTTCTGGCCATTGTTTTTTCTCGGAGTTCTTCCTATGTAGGAGTTTAAAATTGGAGGTGGAGTGTTCTAGAATGTGAAAACAGTACATGGATGCCACAAGATCTTTTTATCTCTGATCAATTTCCCGGCACAGCATCATAGGTATTTTTAAAATGTTGAATTCAGACTTTGGCCACTAAGAGCCCCTGCACAACTCATGCACAGAATCATGGGAATTTTTAAATGTTGAATTCAAGCTTTGGTCATTAAGAGCCCTTTAATAGCTTTTAGCTCTGCCCTATAGTGACACAGCAAGCTAGTCCCTTCTCTAAATCTTCAGAAGGGCCCCATTCCAGTGAATAGTGCCAGAGGTTGGGGTGCCTCCCTTAGTTTATCTCAGAAAGGGTATGCCTGTGTGAGTTAATTAGCCCATGCAGGTTTCACCTGCTTCCTCTCTCATAAGTAGGCTAATCCTCTCTGAATGGGCCTATTGCTTGGGACAGGCTTTAATATACCAGCAGAGTAATTACATTGACATAGCAAGGTAGCTCAAAGTCTGAATCCCATTCGGGGCTGCAACACCCAAAATATATTTAGAACCATGGAGAGATACAGATTTTTTTCTCTTGGTTGTGCCAATGTGAAATGGATATTTAATTATAACTTTCAGCTATAGTTTGAATATAGTAGAGTACTATAGGCTTACAGTGAAGCACTATAGAATCAAAATAATGCACTACAGATATATTCTATAGTCAAAATGAAATGGGCACATTTATTTTTGGATGCCCACTTAAATAATAAGGCCTGTACATGCCTTAGTCAATTCATGTATTGAAGGTCCAATTTGTGACAGCCTTTGTGCATATACTGAGATGAGATAGAACTTTCAATCATAAGTCCACACATGTATGAATGCGTGTGCACATGTGTTACTGTCTAAACAGTGTGGACCCTCTTACCCTAGCTGCACAACAGAGAACCTTATTTTAAAATGCTGGCACAAGCAGTTAGCACTGAAACCCATTTTATCAAAGCGTACAGTGAGTGAGACTCACTTACAACAGAGATAAAAAATTGTGGATGGTCCAAAACATTTCAGTTGTACAGCATGCACAAAAAACACAAAGAAACAATAGCCAACCTGGAAAATAGCAATGGGAGGGACTGACGAGAGAAAGTATTCCAAAAAAGAGAATTTGAGGAGATTGAAGAGTAAAGATAAAAAGGGATGCTATGAGTATTATGTTGTGGTGCAGCAACCTTCTCCTCAGACTCCACTAATCTCATGGGGGACTATTAACAAAGGTAAATTTAAACATGTTTAAATCTACATGTGTAAATTTACTCTTACATTTTGTAATGAATATACTACTTTTGTCTATTCACTATTTCCGAGTGTAAAATTATTACAAGTCTTACAAGTACTCACTAATCTTCACACTCTGAAACATGGGGTGGAGCCCAACTCACGAGCATAAAGGTACTGCTAGTAATGTTTCAAACATAGGCAGAGTTCTCTGCACAGGAACAAAGATTTCCCTGTGGTAAAGTATATGGAAAATTGTAGTGATCAAGTCCACACAGGTAGGTGAGGTATAGATAGGTTTATTCAAGATAATAACAAGTTTCAATCAGGACCCCACCAGGAGCAGCCAGCATGCTGCTCAGCCCAGCCAACTATGAGTATTTCCCTCCCAACATTCCATGTTATGTCATTACACCAAGGTTCCATTGGCAGAGCTAGAATAACATCAGAGTCAAGATACAACATATCCCCCTTTCATCTATATATAAAAAAAACAACAATGAGAGAAGAGAAACGGAGGAAATAAGAAACATGAAACCATAGAGAGAAGAGAACAACAGAAAAGGATAAGAGAGGCAAAGAAGATTGGAAAACCAAGACATAAGAACCACCCTCTCTTCTATACACATAAAAAACGGAAAGAAATGAATAGTCAGAGAAGAAGAAAGAAGAAACCAACAAACAACTGCCCCAAAACATACCCACTGGCCAGAACAGGAATGTAAAAAGGCAGGAGAGGAAAGAACCAACAAAACTCCGGACTACTGGAAGAGGAAAACAAAAAGAAAGAAAACTAGGCAGAACAGCAGAGGAAAGCTCAGAATCCACACAAGGCACCAGGAGAAAACATCACAAAATGGAACAGAAAAAAAAAGATAGAAAACAAGGAAGATGAGGAAAAGTAAAAGGATAATCCTCTCCCAAGTCAAACACCATCATCAATACATAATAACAAAATATAATGTAAAGACAACAGTGCATATTAATAATAAAAAGTTCAATAAAATGAAAACATAACTATATGTGAGGTTCGGGAGGACTATAACCCGAAAGCAAACCCTTAAAAGATAAGGGATTAAAGCAGTAACAGATGGGACTAAGACCCATAGAAACCATAGTCCTTGTAAAATTGACATGGTGAAAACAAAAAGAGGTTGAACAAAGTCACCAAACAGATATGGGTAGGGACCCATATAATCATGGAGAGAGGTTGAGCGATGTCAAGAAACAGATATGGGTAGGAACCCATATAATAATGCGAAAAGGACTAAAACCCTCGCATAGCTCCCAGAAGGAAGACAAACTATAGTTGTGTACATGAGAGACGTGTAAGACCCACTGCGATTCCCGTGTAGGGAAACTTAAAACATGCATGAGACAGTAAGGAAACAATGGACTCTTCACGGCGTGTACCATTATAGCGAGTAGCTACATGGTGTATACCTAGGGCCCATGAACAAATTTTAAAAGAGATGTACTAAGTAGTACATAACACCGGTGAGCAACAACTCACCCGAGCTTCAGAAAGCAACAAGTGTAGGGACACGAAAAGTAAGCTTGAAAAACAATGGACAATTGACAGCGAGGACCCTGACAGTGTGTACCAACAGGGTGAATACCAAAGGTCCATGAGCAATAAACGTTTCCAGTACCGTAACTTAAATGGCTCTGTAGATGAAAATTGCGATACATGCAACCAAATAAGTAAAACATTGGACATCAAGAACAAAACAATTTTAAATAAAAGATAACTCTCTCTGGTGAATGACTTCTCACCCGAGTTCCCACTGAAGACTCAGGTACTTCAGGGTATTTCGGAGAGTCAGCATAGTGAAACAGGAGATGAATGACATTTGTCAGAGCAGAACGTGTAACACCGCTAACAGACACTACCAGTTTAGCATAACAATAGTCTAGAATACAAACAAACTGAATCACCAATTTTTTCCTGAAGAGGAGAAATGCATGTTAGTAATAAAGAACTTTGTTGTTGCAGAACATGTCCAGTAGATGGTGTTCTAAGCACAGTATAGGTAACTATAACAGGAAAACTCTCAATCAATTGTATGAAAAACAACTTCGTAGAACTGATTTAAATAGTACTCTTTCTTAGATGTGCTGCACTGGCATACAGTAATAGACGATGGTATGTCTGTCACCGGAATCGAAAAGACAGACTTCCACCGAGGACAAATGTGAGCAGGACTCTAAGAAAAATTGCTGCGAGTCAATTTCGAAGCACACTCACCGCAAGTTCAAAGCAGCAACCTTGAAACCCGTGCGTTGGGCTGAGTAACCATAATCAGACGCATACTCTTGAAATAAACGTCACAGAACTGATGCAAACGTGGTTGGCAAATAGGAGATAGAGAGGGTCCGGTGTAAAGTTGCAGAGCAAACACAAAATGGCGGCACGTTTAACGACGCAGGACAGGGTGGCTCTCGGCAGGAAGACGCTCCAACGATTGCCGAACAGTTGTGGTGACACAGAGAGGAATCGTCACACAGGGGAGATCCTTGGCTACAGGAAGGCACAGCAACAAGGGAATCCACGCGACTACGGATCGAGGTAGGCGCTGAATTCAAAAGTCGCAAGCCAATAGCGGTAACTGCCAAAAAAGCTGAGGCGGTGCATGAAAAAACTGTTTTTTTGCTTATTAAATTGTAAATGAAGGCAAAAAAAAAATCAGACTAACCTCTCATGCTGTAGTTGGTCAAAACTAAAGACCGCCGCCTCACACGTAGAGAAGTATTTTAATTAGCACTACAGCTCAGTCCCCTGCCCTGCCGAAGCTTGGGAAACACTGCCCGAACCCCTTCCTTTTTCTCCAGTTTTGAGTCACAAGAAATCCTTGTTCCAGTCAGCCAGTGCATAACAGTATAGGCAGGAAGGCTCTCTATGATGATGACAAATTGCCCACACTGTAGGTAGAAAACCAGAAGTCTTCCAGGTGACAGCGGGGTCCTCAGTGGTGGGATGACAAACGCCCAGGCTGAAGGCCTCACTGAAGGCGCAGCAGAGACGCGTAGAGAAGATGGGGAGAAGACGCCCAAAACTGAAAGGGCAGCTCGTGAAGTACCACTTCCCCAGACGCACAGGAACAACTGGCAGACTGCTGTGGGCGACCGATGTAGAGGTCACTGGTGGGGTCAGGGATGCCAGTTGCCTTAGCTTAACTTGAGATGATCTGTTGCTTGAGGTTTGATGAGGTGACAAACAGGTTCGCTTCAAGATCGTCGCCAAAAATTGTAGTGATCAAGTCCACGCAGGTAGGTGAGGTATAGATAGGTTTATTCAAGATAATAACAAGTTTCAATCAGGACCCCACCAGGAGCAGCCAGCATGCTGCTCAGCCCAGCCAACTGTGAGTATTTCACTCCCAACATTCCATGTTATGTCATTACACCAAGGTTCCATTGGCAGAGCTAGAATAACATCAGAGTCAAGATACAACAAAAATGTAAAGCAGTGTATTAAAACATTAGTAAAAACATTTTAATGTTACATTTTAGTGTAAATTAATTGTATACATTTATTTTAAAAATGTAGAACAAAATAAAAATTCGATCACACTATTATCTTATTTTTTAGTATTCAATACATTTCAATTCGTTTTGTAATTATTTTATTATAAAAAAACCCTCTGAAGTAAAATGTTTATATTTATTTATTATGCATTAAAAAGTGCAAAAGGTTTGTATATATTTAATTGAAATTAACTTAATTATTGTCAAAACATAAAGTTATATTTATTTATAAATCAAAAGGAAATTCCAATATTTTATCAAAATATTATTTATATATAATTGTTTACCATTGAATGCACATATTTTTAAGAAAGTCAAAATACATATATTTATTTTAACATTATTTCCAGTGGTGTTCTATTTTAAGTCACTGCCTCACTAATTTTCTGGGGAGGGTGTTGCAGTACCAGTGGTTGGCCATGTGTGTTTCTGCACTCACCCCAGTTCTGAACTGGAGTACATTTACTAGTGTTTGGGGTCCTTTTTCACTGTAGTAACTTTAGAAGTGCAATTTGTGGCTAGTAACAAGTTGACTTTTTTGTGAGTGGGTGTTTTTACCTCCCTAAAAACCTCCTTAGCCCTTTCCAAAACCTTGCTGACCCCTCCCAATTATTCGCATTTGTTCCCCTTTTTCTGGTCCCTCTCAAATTTACTGCTAAGTAGTAAACTTACATGTGTGAGGATCGCCCCATAAAAAAATAGATGCAGTGTAGGTGAACATTTCCACCCATAGGTTTGTGAATTGCATTTTGTAATAAGTAAGAAGTCCATCTGTAGTACTACTTTACATACTACAAAATGCAGTTTGTTAATCAGGATTTTGGTGTGTAAGGGCACAGAGTTGAACAAAGATTGCTAATGGTGCCTATCTCTTGTCATTCCACTCACCTGCTCTCCTGTATATTTTAACACATTTCTAATTCAGAATAATTATATTTTTCTGAAAAATACTAATCAGTAGATAGATGGACACATCTAACCATTCATTGTTTAACGTCGCTCAGTCACACAGCAAAAGTTAACGGCAAACCCAGCTTCCTTTTTAAGAGTGGTAATGCTACATAAATTGCTGATAATCTGTAAACAACTCCCAAAGCTAACCACCACTGCCTACTTTGTTCACCTTTGGACAAGGTTTTCATTAATCGACAAGGGATGTCTTGAAGCAACCAAGTACAGACATGCTCTTAAGGGATAACACAGATGACAAACTTTTTGACACAGTTGCTGATTCTGGCTGCAAGTATAGGGTTTTTTTTTTCAACAAAAAAAGATTTGACTACAATGTCTGATGTACAAATCTTTAGGCCATTTCATGGCTAAGGAATATTAATCATTGGGCGTACATTCCTGCTGCAGTGGGTAATAGCAACCACTTTTTGCAGTTCCAAGACTATTTCAGCGTGATGAACAACCTAGGAATGTGGTTACTTGAGAATGTAAAAGAATACAGTAACAAATCTGGAGTTAGCTGTAAAATTGAAGCTTTGTAAAGTTTTAATGATTTTGCAGATTCTCAGAACTCATGACGTCATTAACGTCGAGCGAGGAAAATGGCATGCCATTGCCAACTTATTGAATCAGTGATGTGCTTGGAAAACAATGAAGTATTCCACAATGGAGAATAACTTTTGAACGAGAGGTGTGGGTCTGAAAACCATGACAGAAATTAGACAAAATGTCCACGATTTTTGAGGCAACCTGACTTTAAAGAGGAATTTATGACAATGGGGACAAAGTATAGAAGAGATATGGTTGCTGGTGGATATTTGAGACTGTGTCTGGGCCCTCAATGCTGCAGTTGGCCCTATAATGGCTGTACCAGGGTATATCATGATTGTGTTCAGTCATATGTTGATTTTTTTCCTGGGTCTTTGATGCAATATCTAGCATGGGTGTTTGAGACTGTGACTGGGCATTTTGGGGTATGTCTTGTAATTTGCTGCGAGAACTAGTCGTTTGAGGCTGTAATGGGCACTGGGGTTGTGCCTGGTGCATGGCAATTGCAACATGGGATGTTATGACTATGCCTAAGTGTTTGGTGCTCTGCCTGTTCATTTGGTGCTTTATTTAAGAATATGAATATGAACTTGGTCATTTGGAGCTATTATAGGGCACTGAGGGGCATATTTACAAGCCCCTAGTGCCACTGGCGAGTCACTTTTTTTGATACTCCACTGGCGCTGTATGCTGGCCCATATTTACAAGGCCACGCAAAGCCACCCTGCATGACTTTTCATGGCCTTGTAAATATGGCCCCTTTTCATGTATCACTTTGCGTGAAAGGGGCGTGCAATGGGGGTTGCTGTGGGTGTCCAACCACAACACCCATCGTTTTTTGACGCTGCCTCAGATTTACAAGGATCTGTAAATCTGAGGCAGCGCCAAAAACTAACGCCATTGAAAAGCAGGTGTTAGAGTGGCGCAATGAGGAGAAATATTTTTATTTCTCCTCGTTCTTTGCTCTTTCTATGTGTAATACATTCTGCAGCACACATAGGAACAAATCTCCTATAATGATTGTTTATGTGAAGGAAGGGACAACTTCCTGCACATAAACAACCATGCTACATTGCAGGCACCCTTGCACCATGGCACAAGGGTGTCTGCGATGGTGCTAGGCAGCTTTTTTAGCACTGGCATAAGGGAAAACACAGTGGTGTGCCGTATTCTTGTGAATATGGTGCATCCCTGCTAAATTGCTTGCAGCACCGCACCATTTCTTTGTAAACGTGCCCCTTAGTGCAGCACTGAGCATTTGAGGCTGTGTCAAGGCTTTTGCAGAGTGCCTTTGTTTTGTTGCCTTTGACAAGGCAGTTGATAGGTATGTCACGTAGATGATAGTTACATCTTGGTATATATTATGTACAGCAATGTCACTGTCTTTGATTTCAACAGGGTTGAAGGTTATATGTCCTCACGTCCATTGATGTCACCAGGGTCAGAGATCCTGTGAAGTAAAGTCCCGACAAATGGATTGTGAAATTAATTTATGCCTATGAAAAATACTTTGGCATTTTGTAAAATTGAGTTCTGTATGCAGAAATTACAATGCCAAAGTAAGTTATTTTATCCACTATGTAGAACAGTGTTCTGTTCCTCGATTTTGTATATATTTCACCCACTCGATAGCAGGAGATATTGTATTTATCATCAAAGTAATTAATTTTAAAACAATCAATGTTCCAGGGCTGTCTTTTAGAAATACATTTATGGATATTTGCTTTTATTTTAGAGGAGTAGACAAAGAGTTGAAACAAAAATATGTCAATGTAACAAGAGAGATTCGATTATTGAATGCTGCAAGCCCCGCAACAGCCAGTGGAAAAAAAAAGCTTAAAGGCAAAGGTCTTATATTAAAGACAGTTTTCATCTCAGACAATAATTCATATTGTCAGGATGATCTCATTAACATGCAGCCTGAACCAAAGGGGAATTCAAACTAAAATTAGCCTCGAAACTACCAAGCAAAGTTCACTGTTCTTTGTCTCCAAACAATATAAACAACGACAGAAACAGCTGAGGACACAGCTTATCGCCATGTTCATTTTTAGGTCTCGCCTACGCAGCGCGCATGCGCTGCTTAGGCAAAAAGACATATTGAGCCAAAAACGTGCATGCGTTCCATTGCCTTCAATGGCAACGCGTGCACGTTTGGCGATTCACTTGCGGGAGCGAGCAGCTGGCGCCATATGGTAGCAATTATGCTCCTGGCGCCGCTCGCTCCCGCAAGGGAATCGCACTCCCCCCACCCCTCCCACTTCTTTAACCCGAGTACTGTTTCACTTTAGCGGCCGCGGCGCGGGCCGCACTTGTGTTTCAGTGCTTGTTTTCCTAGACCTGAAGTGCTCCTTTGGGAGGCCAGGATTCTCAGATTCTATAGGATGAAAATTCTCTCAGGGGCGCATACTGTACCTGAAGGCACGGACCTACTGTCCCGGATCCCAATGGCGCAGTCACATTGAAGACAGCCTGGAGATAGCACAGGGCAGATGCCAGTGAGAGACAAACTACGAGCTAGTGAGTGGTCAACTTTTTAATGGCCATGTGCACTGACCGACGGGGGCAAAACGGAAAGTGCACAGGACGAGAAGTATGCGAACTACATCTGCACCGGCGGAATATTCCATGTCGTGCAGGTCAGTCAGTGCAAGTCAGTGAACACTGAAAGCTGCTGTATTACAGGGCACGCGACCCCTGTGGGTATCACTGACTGAGTACTGTTACTGTTCTTTCTGTAGCTCCTTGAGTTCTTGCACGTAGGTTCCTGATGAAGCGCCAAAGTGTGACAGGCGTTGAGCCCTAATGCACATACTTGTTGTACAGGATCGTTTACATTTTAAAATGCATTTAATAAACGATGAAGAACTTAACAGAACTTAGCAGAATCCAGGTGAGGCCCTGACGATGGCTCTCTGTGACTTAGGGGTACGGGGTCAGCACACTGCTCTTTTATCCTCCCCTCAGCTCCGTGAGCAGGGGCGTTTCTACTGAAAGTAACATTGGTGCCTGCCTTTTAATTTAGAATGTATATAGTATGACACTCGCATGCATTGCTCAGTACTTACTGTACTAAATTATAATTGCTAATATTACCTCTGGTGCCGCTATTCCAACATGATCGATCCTTCTGCAACAAACACAGGCACTCACGCGCACACACACAGTTGTAACCAGACACAAGAAAATAGACACACTAATGCTATAGATGCACTTAAAATGACACGCTGAGATGTACACACATGCACAGGCACACAGAAATATACACAGGCAAAGACAATCACACCGGCTTAAACATATGCATGCATGCGCGTACAAACACAGGCACACACACACGCGCACACACACGCACACACACACACGCACACAGACACAATGGGATAGGCTTTCAAATTGTTTAATTCCCAGATTACAAACCTGAGGATGCAAAATGCTTTGTAAACTAAGCATCTAATGGAGATACAACGTTGGTCGTGCACACACCGTGTGCCACCAGTGATTCCTTACGTAGCCAGAGTGCAGTGAGTGAAAGCAGCTCACTAGTGCACATGGCCACGTATAGAGGAGGGATCCATTAGCCACGTTATTGAGTGGTGATCTGGCAGGCGATCTAGGGTCGGACTTACTTACCCACTCAGGAATTCTTTCAATTATTTATGAGTTTCTTTCAGAAATGCGTATAAAAAACAATTGCTTTTTGGCTAGTTTCATGGATAAATTCTGCGGCAAAATGTAATATTTCACACTATTTAAAAAAAATAGCCAGCAGGTCGCCCTCTTGTTTGATCACTGACTGTGCCCGATCACAAGGTGCAATTCTGTGCATGGACTTAACGCCTGCGGCCTGACCACTTTTTGCATTCACCAGTCTCCGGTGCCCACTGGCTTCAGTGGAAGTCGTTCGGGTAAAAATTCTATCGCTGAAGCACTGTAAACAAGCATTGGCATAGCCAATAGGTCTCGCCTTTGGGACCTTATAAGTGTTTAGCCATGCAACAGTTGATGGTGTTGCACCAAGGATATTGTGCTGGATAACTAAACACTTAAATGGTCCCAAAGGCGAGACCTATTGGCTATGCCAATGCTTGTTTATATTGTGATGCAACACACAGAGGGATAATGAAGAGAGTTGGCCAATCAAGCAATTTAATATTTGGACAACTGTGACCACATTTGAAAAGTTTTCATGTCAAGCCAAGTAATTGGCAAAATCAAATATTTATTAAAAAATGTAATCAAGACATTTGAGATAGGATATGTACACGGACCACCAGTGGAAACGACACCAAGGCCAAAAAAGGCTGAACCTATTAATTCGAACTAGATTTTGCTCCTAAAACCCATGTTTGGGATATATGACAGAGGAGGTCTCTGAGAAGACAAGGGGCATATTAGCAAGACCGGCGATAAAATTATCGCCGTTTTAGTGGCAGGAAACTGCCGCTAAAACGGCGATAATGGGCTTGCTAATATGCGTTATAGAATTCCAATAGAAGCCCAGGTTAGATGTGCAGGACATCTAACCTGGGCTTCTATTGGAATTCTATAACGCATATTAGCAAGCCCATTATCGCCGTTTTAGCGGCAGTTTCCTGCCGCTAAAACGGCGATAATTTTATCGCCGGTCTTGCTAATATGCCCCAAGGTCTTTACACAATCCATTCAATTTAAGTGAACATATAGCGATGCTGTGGCACTAACTGATTTCTTTGCACTGTGTGCTTTTTCTAATAAACAATTATACTGGCATTCTAGCGAGCACCAGGCACAACAAAACAAAAATGTAACATCACAAAGACATCTTCAGTGGATATACATGCACCACATAGGTATGATTTATCCTTGTGCAATGAATGGCTAAAATAGTACCAAACACGCTAGTATGCCTCGATACTCCGGCCACATTTTCCATATTTTCCCATGTTTTCCTATGCTTTTGCTGACAGTCACTGGCCTCTTACACAGTTTTTTTCTATTATTCTGCAATGTTGAAGCTCTGCCACCGGTTTCACAGGTTCTCTCATCGCCCTCCATTGATGGACGAGATCCTTTTAGCCATACCCAGACCCAGTCCCACAATTTCAAGTGACCTATTATATCTTTTCCGGTCTAAGCCATCAAGTAAATTGAAAAGTGCCTGTGGAGAGGTGAGGACTATTGACCCACCAGTTACCACTGACAGGACTCCCGCCATTGCTTCCCAAAAGCTTCTGGTAAAGCTATGTTGGACTTGGGCCTCTCTGCAGGGTCACACCCAAAGTTTTTGCCTTCTCCCCCCCTGTTTTGCTGGATTAATTAATTGTTTGTTGGCCTTAGGACTCTGTGCACTTTACCACTGTTAACCAGTGCTAAAGTGCTTGTGCTCACTCCGTAAAACATGGTAAAATTGGCTTACACCTGATTATCATATTTACTTTACTTGAAAGTCCCTAGTAAAGTGTTATACCATATACCCTGGGCTGGTGAATTACATTTTACTAGTGGGGCTGCAGAAGCTATTGTGCCACCCACTCAAGTAGCCCTTTAAAACAAGCCTCAAGCCTGTCATTGCAACCTGCCAGCAGTTTTAAACTGCCAACTGAACTTGACAAAAAAAAAAAACCTTGCCAAGCCTAAAACTCCCTTTTTAATACATATGTCACCCCTAAGGTATGTCCTAAACAGCCCATAGGACAGGGTGCATTGCAATTAAAAAGTTGGAGCTGGACTTTTAAGTTGTATATTTTCTGGTAGTTAAAAACTCACAAATTGGTGTTTCACTTTGGGATACTATATTACATTTTATCAATGCTAACGGTTGCTTCGGAGTAGGTAGGACAGTCACGCTTGGTATCTGAGGAATTGTAATTTAAAATCCTCTTTAATGGTAAAGTCAGATTTGAAGACACAAGTCTGAAATAACACTTTTAGATAGTTGGCATTTTCTTGCCCTAACCATTTTATGCCTTCAGTTTGATCCTGGGTCACATGACTATGTGTAAGTGGCAGTTGGCCTTTCTATATTCATCCCAAATAGCCACACAATAGCAGCCGCGGCCTGTGCAGGTAAGAGCGGTAGGGTGGTGTGGCCAGGTGGGGGGGATTTCAACAGACGATGACGAGGAGAACTTAATTATTTATTTAATTTTCCCTTGTGGTCTTCTGTCGAATCCCCTCCAACCCGGCCCCACCGCACCACCGCTCTTACCTGCACGGTCCGCAGCTGCACAATAGAGAGACTAGCTAAACCTGATAGGACCATCTCAAGCAGGATGGGGGGGGGCGGAGCTGTGCAAAATATAGGTATGCACAGCACATACAAAAGAGGAGGTTGGATTCATGATTTCCTTCAACATAAGGTACTCAAAAGAGTCAAACAAGTGGCCTTGGTTAAATCTGATGGAAAATGAGCTTTGATAAGGAATGCAACACCACCACTGCCTTCCAATTCTGTTTTTGGGGTAAAGAGGTATGTTATAACAAGGATTGAGGAAGTTGCAAATCAAAATGGTAGATGATAGCTTTTGTCCTGGTTAAGGACAGAAATATTGTGAGAATTTTTTGATTATGGATCAAGAATTGATGATGGCACCAGCTAGGACATTGGTTGGAATGGGAGAATAATTTGAACTATCATCATCCTCCACAATGGTGTGGGAAGGAGTAGGTGACATATAGTCAGAAAGGGGATTGACAGGATGGGAATACAGGGAGCTGGGCGGCTAGGAAGGCAAGCATATCTTGTAATGGGTGAGTGGAGGAACATGTTTGTGTTGGACAGTCTACTGTGATAGAGTTGAATATTGTGAAACTGTAGTTGAAAAAAACAGAAGCTGGACTGGTTGGAATGAATCATGATCTTTACCATTGTGATAGATATTTGTTGTGAGAAGGGAATTTTGAGTCATATGATGGATTACTCACTTCCAGCCTCCAGGGAAGGTAGATTGAACAGAGTGGCACTTGCAGGTGAATGCAGTGGTTTTGTTAAGAACAAAAGATAAGATCGTAAGTAAAACAATTAGTATAATAACAAAGTAAATACAAAAAAAATAATTTTGAGTAATTTGTAGAATACTAAAAAACAAACAATTGGCACCCAGGCATAGAAACAAACAACGGGCGCTCAGCAAACAGTATCAGGCGGTAATTGTGCTGCAGTAATGATGGTGAAACCAGGTGAGGAGGGGTCAGCTGCCAATTCCACCCCACTAATCCCTTCAAAGAAGAGAGTAGGAAATCAATTCAAATCCTCTCCGAGCACACATAAAGTAATAGATGGTCAATATCAGTTTCAGAGTCTCATATATTCTAGTCCACTTTTAATCTTTAGACATCCATTCAGGGACATAATTCAATCCATATTTGATTTTCATCAATACAGCTTCATCAGCAGTATGGCTTTAGTTCATCAACAGTGCAGCTTGATATTGTCGATTTGTAAACAATGCAGTTTCCTATGTCCCTGAACGGATGTCTAAAGATTAAAAATGGACTCGAATATTTGAGACTCTGAAAATGCTATCGACCATCTATTACTTTATGTGTGCTCGGAGAGGATTTTAATTAATTTGTAGAATACTTGCCTGAAATGTTTCAGTTCATAGAGGGATGTCTCCTTGTAGAAATTGCTGTTACCAAACAGGTACTGAGATGAGGTGCTTTTTAACTGCTTACAAAGCTGTGTTGCTATTCTCCTCTGAAGAGAAGGACTGACACATATTGCTACACAAACTGCTACATAATGTACAGGCATTGACTAGCGGTCCAAGTTCAAGATATACAGAGATGCGGAATATGAACTGTAGTATACATAATGGTGATTGTCAGTGTGCTATCCAGGTTCTTTATAAGTTTCAATATGCAATTTGCACTTACAAGCACGATCGTTTGGTCCTAGGCCTCTACCATTAAAATACTGCACTTTAACCTGAAGAAAGCCCTCCTATCAGATTTTAAAAGTATTTGACGCCTTTGCTGCACGGGCTCGATCATGGAGTAAATAAATATAGTGAAAAGTTTTCAAATTTAGTAAATAATTTTAAAATTTTCTTCTTTTTACTTGTTTGAATTTGTAATTGAAGACTTAGGGGCCGATTCCGATTCGGGCCGGAAAACGAACCGACCGACTCAGTACGGGAATTTAGTCCGACCGACATGTACCGGCGCCGTCCGACCCGGGTAGTATGATGAAATGCATGGGAATCACGACCGACTCATACAGAACTCAAGGCGAACGACCGACCCGGACGGAAACAAGCTATCCGGCCGGGAAACCACGCGAATCGAACCGACCGGCACACACCAGGAAATAACCCGAACGAAACGTACCCGCGAACTCCGACCCGCGCAGTACGATGCAATGGGTGCAAATTCAGACTGATTCGCACGAAGCCCAAGCCGTACGACCGACACGCATACAAAAGCCAGCCGAACAAACACAATACTCCGCGACCGACGCGTACGCTGCATAAGAAACTGAGCTGAAACACAGCGGGAACGACTCGGAGAGGCGCGCACGAGACAACTGCAACGTCCTACTTGGTCAGAAGAACGACTCCTACATGCACAATAATCACAAATGAAAAAATACAAAAAAAAGGGCCAAACAAGCAATGAAAAAGCCAATAAATACAGGGGGTGAAAAAAATGGAACAAGGACACACCCCCAACTCCACCTACATAAAGGCCACAAATCCCTACCATGATCCTTTGTAAATTCCACTGACCTGCCAGCAGAGAACACCATCACACAGCAAACACAGACACACCCACAGCTCATCCAACACAAAAGCCACACACCATTAGCACCTCAACAAATAGCACCCTCACATACACCCAGCAAAACCTACACTCACACACCCTCACTTGCACACACACACACATCAATCACCACCACCACTCATCACCATGCCCCTAAAGAAGAATCCAAAGTTCCTAGATAGTGAATTGGAAGTCATGGTAGACGAGATCCTGAGGGTAGAGCCACAGTTGTTTGGCACATTGGTCCAACAGACCCCCATGTCGCAGAAAACCAAGATGTGGGCGAGGATCGTCGACAGGGTGAACGCACAATCACCATGTTTGCGCACAAAGAAAGACATCCAGAACAGGGGGTATGATGTGCGCAGGAGGGTCAGGGACCTGCTGAAGAAGGATTACCTCCTGAGCCAGCACACCGGCAGTGGCCCTCCTGCCAAACCAGTATACCTCAGGCCCTGGGAGGAGAAGGTGCGGGCCATCCTACCACCAGTGAGCGTATATGGACTAACAAACATCCCAGAGCCTGGTGAGTACACAACTAATATACACAATATTGTGTGCCAATACACACACATCACTGTCAACGGGACAGTCAAACCATGCACCCCTAGCAAATCAACAGCAACCAAAAGATAATCATCCCAAAAAGTGTATGTCAGTCAGATAAACACAATACATGCCATGTCATAGTGATATGTAACGGTGTCATGACATGTACAAATCCAATACCAAATTGAGCTAGGCAGTGGCACAAATCTAACCAACAAACACTGTCAGATATTTAGCCACCACTAGAACACCACCTCACAGGGAAGCTCACAGAAAGGAAGGAATCCTGTGTATGCTGGTGAAGTCAGTGTAGCCAAGAGCATGATGGGACTCGTAGTAACAGATAATGGGCAGCCTCACATTTGGACCATCAACACCACTCAGAACCATGCTCACAACACAGGGAGTGGATAAGGACTGACAAGATGGCTGACACTGGGTACTGCTGTGGGGAGCACAAGGCCCTGCTGGGAACTGTGCATCAACAAACAGCACAACACCACTGCCTGACATCCTGAAAGCCAACTTGCACTCCCTGCAATGCAAGCACGTTGCATGGTGGGATATCTGGCTGGGTGGGAAGGAGGACTCACAGCACTGACCATAGTTACAAGCAGCTCACCTCACACACCCCCTCAACACAAACTCCACATAACCCACCTGGGAGAATGCAATGCCTCACATACCAAATGAAGATCCCACAAAGAACCACCACCCTGGGTAATGCTGTGTGAAGCACAGGGACACTCTTGGGACTTGTAGCCAAACAAACGCTAGGACAACACTGTCAGCCTTCCTGTCAGCACAGGCACACTACCCCACAGGGAAGCAGAGTCCAAAGGAAGGAAGTACGGGCATGCTGGGAAGGGGGGTGTAGGCAATAGCATGATGGGAGTTGTAGTCACAGATATTGCTCACCCTCACAATTGGCCCATCAACACCACTCTGAACCATGCTCACATTACAGGGAGTGGATAAGGACTGACAAGATGGCTGACACTGGGTACTGCTGTGGGGAGCACAAGGCCCTGCAGGGAACTGTGCACCAACAAACAGCACAACACCACTGCCTGACATCCTGAAAGCCAACTTGCACTCCCTGCAATGCAAGCACGTTACATGGTGGGATATCTGGCTAGGTGGGAAGGAGGACTCACAGCACTGACCATAGTTACAAGCAGCTCACCTCAAACACCCCCTCAACACAAACTCCACATAACCCACCTGGGAGAATGCAATGCCTCACATACCAAATGAAGATCCCACAAAGAACCACCACCCTGGGTAATGCTGTGTGAAGCACAGGGACACTCTTGGGACTTGTAGCCAAACAAACGCAAGGACAACACTGTCAGCCTTCCTGTCAGCACAGGCACAATACCCCACAGGGAAGCAGAGTCCAAAGGAAGGAAGTACGGGCATGCTGGGAAGGGGGGTGTAGGCAAAACATGATGGGAGTTGTAGTCACAGATACTGCTCACCTTCACAATTGGCCCATCAACACCACTCTGAACCATGCTCACATCACAGGGAGTGGATAAGGACTGACAAGATGGCTGACACTGGGTACTGCTGTGGGGTGCACAAGGCCCTGCTGGGAACTGTGCAACAACCAACAGCAAGACACCACTGAATGACATCCTGAGAGTCAACCTGAACCCACTGCAAGGGTGGCATGCTTCATGCTGGGATAACTGGGCTAGGTGGAGAAGGATGGCCGGATGTCCACCAAATACAACAAATGCTGGCCATGCACACACCTCAACATTCACATTGAAATGCCCCAGGTATGCATGATAATGTGCTACACCAATATCAACCTCTTACTGTGACAACTTAGGACAATGCAATGTACATGCCCGCATCCAGAGGTACAGTCACAACTGTCAGGTGTGTGAACCATTGATGCATGTAGAAACATAACATACAATGTGTGTCTCTTCCAAATACAGGTGATGATGATGGGGACACAGCAGCAGGCGAGGAGGAGTCCCTGTCCCAGGCTCCGGGGGACACAGAGCTCACTGGTGTTGAACAGCCTCTGCCCTCCTCGGATGGCGAAGACCTACCTGGCACCTCCGGTGTGAGTCATCATGCAGCACCAGCTGGACCAACATCTGCACCCCCTGCACCCACCCCTCCAACAACTGCCAACACACAGACCACCCCCGCCGACACGGACAGACCAAGGACCACCGATGACAACAGCACAGGGCCCCAGGCCCACCGTGGAGCAATGGACGACAACACCACTAACAACTCCCAAGGGGGCCTTGGGTCACCTGTGCGTGCCACCGCAGGTCCTGCATGTGTCGCCAGGGGTGGTGGGAGGGGTGGTAGACATAGGTCGCTGCTTACAGAGGGGTCTGGACTGCATGATGACCCACAACTGGCACGCATCGCTGATGCGTACCAGGATAGCACCGGAGAGGTCAGACAGGTAGTGGGGATCCTCAAGGACATACAACAGCAGCAGGCTGCCCATCATGCCCGCTTGGACTCCCACATGTCCCGTGTGGAGACACACATGTCTCGCATGGAGTCCAAGTGGGATACATTGCAAGAACTCACAGCGGTGCATAGGGACATATTGACATGCCTCCGCCAGATTAGCACCAACATGGCCACACCTCCCTGTGTGCCCACAACATCTGGTGCTGCAACAACTGACACCGCCACAGGGAGGGAGGAGGACTCTGGCGGAGACTCCCCTGCACCGCCGCAGCCTGCACGTGAGGGTCCCCCCCCAAAGAAGAGGGGTCATCCGAGGAAGGAAAACTGAGAGGTTGATGGCCACGTACATCCCCCAGGAAGCCAACACCTGTTCCGGAAATTCTCCTTTGTGTGCAAACGTTTCACCCTGTCGAATGTAACACTACTCTCCCACATGACATGGGGAGTTCAAGTTGGACTAATGTATCATATGACTGTTGACTTCACTCAGGACATTTCTGCTACCAAGACTTCCAACTCATCTGGGAACTTTGGATCCCAATCCCAATGTACAGCACCCACCATCCTGTGCACTATACACACACACACATTTCTGTAAATAAAATCACTAGTACACCATACTTGCCTCTGTTGTTATTCAAATGTGGATACTGTTATGGTGATGATGATCTGCTAAATAACACTGTGTATGCTAACTGCTACAGCAAGTATAACACCGTCGTGTGAGTCATGGTGACGTGACACATATGAGGGAGACACACCACTAGGGCTACACAACACAGAGACACCAGGGCCTTCGGACTCATCGCCCACAGTAATGTTGCCAGGAAATACAGTGGAATGCACAGACACCACACCTATTCAGAGTCTGTGTCAACTAGCCTACAGGTGCAGTAAGCAAATGTCAGTCAGATGTGTGACCACAGACAACGCACATCCCAAAGTGAAGCACAGGTTCATTACACATTTGCAACATGTTGTTTCCACTACAAATGCAAGGTTTACCCACGTGGCAGTGGCCACACAGTCAACAAGTGCAGAAGATATGAAGTCCAGGGGTGTGTGGCACATCACTTGTAGGCAAACTACTGCTGCCACCCTGAAAGCTGAATCATGGTGTCGGGGGATCCAAGTTGACCAAAGAACTCAGTAAGCACCCTGTGAAGTACAGACATTACACACAGTTAAAACCACTGAAGAACAGGACAGAACTGCAATACTCATGCCCAATACATGTCACAAGACAACTACACAAAACCAAGTTAGCATGTCAAAACTGTTGGGGAGTACAGACTACCTGTAAGGACACATTGCTGCACGCATCCAGTCAAGTAGCACATGGCCACACTCAAACAGCACCAGAGCATCACCCACACATATCATGCAAACTCACATCATTCACATTACATCTCCCTGGATACTCACATTCAGCTGAAGAAGTTGGTGATGAGCTGTGTGCGGACATCACCATCATCATCATCATTGGCATCGTGGTCCAGGCCAGGATCCTCCACAGGTGGCGGACGTTGGTCATCATCATCCAGGATGAGAGGCAACTCCTTCCGCACTGCCAGGTTGTGTAGCATGCAGCAGACGATGACAATCTTGCACACCTTTGCTGGGGCATATGGGAGGGCCCCTCCTGTCTTGTCCAGGCAGCGGAAGCGGCTCTTCAGGAGACCAAAGGTCCGCTCAATCACTCTCCTGGTCCGACCATGTGCCTCATTGTAGCGCATCTGGGCTGGTGTCACAGGGTTCCTGAGGGGTGTCAGCAACCACGGCATGTTGGGGTATCCAGAGTCACCTATGGACAGACAAGTGCACATTAGCTGAGTTGGAAAAGTGGGTGGAATACTACAGATCAGAACTCACACAATGGTACAAAGTCAGTACACACCGACAAGCCAGGCACGCTGGTTCTGCATCTGTGCCATCATCCTCGGGATGCGACTACTCCTCATCACGTAGGCATCGTGTGCTGAACCAGGGAAACGGGCACACACATGTGTGATGCTCATATCTGCAAGACATACCACCAGAGCATTGATCGAATGGTAATGTTTACGGTTCCGGTATGCCTGCTCATGTGCCTGTGGTGGTATCAAGCCACATGTGTCCCATCAATGGAGCCAATGACATGTGGCATCCTCCCCAGGGCATAGAAGTCACTCTTGACGTCAGTGAGTTGTTGACGTGTAGGGAAATAGACGTACTGGTTCAGGCATCTCAACATTGCCTCCAAAACATCGCGTAGCACACGGCTGAACATAGTCTGTGACATCCCACCGGCAGTCACCACAGTGTGTTGAAAGGTACCGGTGGCAAAGAAGTGTAGGGCTGCCATTACCTTCACCTTGGGTGTCAGCGCCGTAGGGTACGTCCGGCCAGGTTGCAAATGTGGTGCCAAGCGTACTGCCAAATCATCAATCAGCTGCCTGGTGAAGCGGTACCGTCGGATGCTGTCACGTTCCACCATCGTTGCCAGGTCAGGGAATGGTCTATGGACAGCTGGAGCCCTGCAGTGCATAGGTTGAAGAAAGAAAGATTGTCAGTCACCCCACATATGTGCCATTCCCCATACTCAATTTCACATGATACATCATTACGAGACACAAGTACTTGATGTGTGTGCCGTTCTGTTCGGACATAACTCGCACCTACATGCCCATCATCTAACTTCTCAGTACAACATGTGTGCACAACAGGTACCAGGTTGTGCTATGGGAAACCATTAGGCTGTGTCACAGTACCCATTTACTGCTGTCACGTTCCACACACACACCACAGTGACATGTCTGGACAGATGCGCCACAGGCATCACAGCTCATTGACAGGTAGATTCCCAGTGACCCTGTCTTGCCACATGGACACTGGCATGACATGGCGTATTATGTACACGTCAGAAAAACAAACATGACTCCCACAGGTAGTGGCCCCTGTCGCCTCCGCAGGACAGACATGGACGCCAGTGACGCACAACATCAAAGTCCATGCACAAACAACGTTGATGTGGAGACTGTCTCCCATCGTGCACATGGAATCAGAGACATCGGAAACACAACATGCACACAGACTGTGGAGGGACATCACTATTGTGGCAATGGGTCATCCTGTGACGTACATGCCTTTCCCCATGGGACCCTGGGGGTATGTGACATGTCACACACATACACAACCTGGAAATGTGACCATGCCACATGCTCCGAAATGAACTGTTGCACATCACAGTGGTCATGTGCACAACACACAAAGGACCCTGTCCCCATGAACACATGTACAGCCTGGGTGTGGCTGCCCACAAGTGCCACCACAGAAACCACATGTTAACCCCCATACACAGAAAAGGTAATGCAGCCTTACATGCCTTAGGAAACAGTGTGGACTGGGTGTGGTGTTGTAGGTGTGCCCCTGTGTCTCTGGCAGGTATATGTGGCTGGCATACGTTCACCAGTGACAAGCATGGTGACATATGCGACTGACCTGTACAGGTACGCGTTGTACAGCAATGGACCGATCGGTGTGCCCGGCCGGCCCATTGCATCTGTTGTGAGCAGGTACGCATTGTACAGCAATGGACCGATCGGTGTGCCCGGCCGGCCCATTGCATCTGTTGTGAGCGGGTACGCGTTGTATCCCGAAATACACGTTGTACAGCAATGGACCGATCGGTGTGCCCAGCCGGCCCATTGCATCTGTTGTGAGTGGGTACGCGTTGTATCCCGAAATACGCGTTGTACAGCAATGGACCGATCGGTGTGCCCGGCCGGGCCATTGCATCTGTTGTGAGCGGGTACGCGTTGTACAGCAATGGACCGATCGGTGTGCCCGGCCGGGCCATTGCATCTGTTGTGAGCGGGTACGCGTTGTACAGCAATGGACCGATCGATGTGCCCGGCCGGCCCATTGCATCTGTTGTGAGCGGGTACGCGTTGTACAGCAATGGACCGATCGGTGTGCCCGGCCGGCCCATTGCATCTGTTGTGAGCGGGTATGCGTTGTACAGCAATGGACCGATCGGTGTGCCCGGCCGGCCCATTGCATCTGTTGTGAGCGGGTACGCGTTGTATCCCGAAATACGCGTTGTACAGCAATGGACCGATTGGTGTGCCCGGCCGGCCCATTGCATCTGTTGTGAGCGGGTACGCGTTGTACAGCAATGGACCGATCGGTGTGCCAGGCTGGGCCATTGCATCTGTTGTGAGCGGGTACGCATTGTACAGCAATGGACCGATCGGTGTGCCCGGCCGGCCCATTGCATCTGTTGTGAGCGGGTACACGTTGTACAGCAATGGACCGATCGGTGTGCCCGGCCGGCCCATTGCATCTGTTGTGAGCGGGTACGCGTTGTACAGCAATGGACCGATCGGTGTGCCCGGCCGGCCCCTTGCATCTGTTGTGAGCAGGTACGCGTTGTACAGCAATGGACCGATCGGTGTGCCCGGCCGGCCCATTGCATCTGTTGTGAGCGGGTACGCGTTGTACAGCAATGGACCGATCGGTGTGCCCGGCCGGCCCCTTGCATCTGTTGTGAGCGGGTACGCGTTGTACAGCAATGGACAGATCGACAGATCGGTGCGCACGCATTGGCTGGGGCCTGGCATGGCAACGGACGCGTTTTCGAAGCTCCAACGAGTCTGATGCAGTGAATTCAGTTGGCCAGCCACAACAATGTTGCAAAATCATGGGTGTCATGAAGTTGAAGATTTGAAGGATGCTGTGGGCGTGTATTAGTGCTGCTATTCCATGGATTGGTCAGATTCAGAAGATGCAAACGACTTGGACCTATCACTTTGGACACATGGGACAGTATCTGCCTCTGCAGCACACATATAATGCTTGCTGTTCCCCTGAGAGCTCACTTGCCTGCACTACATGCCCCAGGACGACATCTGCCACCAACACTGCTGCTGTCTCTGCATCCTCTGGCTACTGCAATGTCACATACTGTGGAGAGAGCCCCAGCCTTCAGCCTTGAGGAGAACCAGGCCCTGCTGGACAACCTCCTTCCACAGTACAGCCAGCTGTATGGGAAACCAGGGGAGCAGGTGAGTGTGCTGTCCACTGCCTTACTAATTGTGCATGTTGTCTGACTAGCAGGACTTACAGTGTGCACACCACTGGCTAGCATGCTCACTGAGTAGTTGTCACACCCCAAAGTGTGTAGTTACATGCACTGAACAGGTACAGTGCAGTAACAGTGCATTCCAACAAGGTTTACTTCCCATGCAATGATACCATGTAGTGACTGCTGGCAAACTGTTCATAGCCATTGTTGCACTGCCTATGTACATCATATGCCCCTGTGATTGAGACATGTATCTCCAACTGTGTGATGCACGTATATGTTGCATGTGTAGTAATGGCCTTTTCACTTTGTCATCCTCACAGGTTGATGCCCACCAGAAGCAGGAAATCTGGCTGACCATCGCCCGGGCAGTAAGATCCGTGGGGGTCTACAGGCGCAGGATCCGCAACTGCCAGAAGAGGTGGCAGGACCTTCGGGGCTGGACCCGGAGGATCGCAAGGGTCCAGCTGAAGCTGTCGCCTCCTCGCAGGAGGGGCGGACACCGGACCCTGACCCCCCACATGCTCCGGATCCTGGCGGTGGTCTTCCCTGATCTGGATGGGCAGCTGAAGGGCAGACAGCATCAAGGAGGGGGTGAGTCCATAACTGCACTGTGCACTTTGTCTGACATGCTATGTGCCCTCCTCTGGCCTGGTTAAACTTCCACAGTACATCAGTCATGTGGTCCAGGACCCATGTCCCTCATTTGTGACATGCCCACTTCTCCTCTGATACGCATATGTGTGGCCCTTACAGTCAGGAAATTGTGTCACTTGGGGACTGTGTCATTGCATTTAGCTTCGCTCAAGGTGGGGGACAGCATTTGTTCCCGTGACTATGTTGTGCGATTCATGGGTGGGTCAATTGCTTACACAATGCCTAAGTTCTGACATGTAATCTGGGTGTAACTTTGATATGTGATCCACTTGCTGATCTGAATCACCACATGTCCCTGGGGAATTTGGCACACACCCATGCTGCCGGTGGGAACAATGTTTGGGCCTCAGGAGTATGTGTATCAAGTGTGTCACACATGCTTAGCCACCTGCCTACTGTCCAGGACTCATCCCTCTTACAGGTGGAGCTGGACAGTCATGCCTACTCCAGGGCATACAATACACTCTGTACTCCCACTCCTGTGTATCATCTGGCATGTTGTGATCAGTGAAATGTACCCTCAGGTGTCTGCCTCTGTCTCATTGTGCTGTGTCTTCGTTGTCAGGACTACTGGTATGTTTATCGGTTAGGGCTCAGCATGCCATCGGAGATGTGACCATGATAGACGATACTTCTGTGACTTATAGGTGTCTGATCACTTGACTGTGCACACAGGTGTATGCGACTGTGACTTTCAGGCAGCTGTTTTTCATTCACAACACAGTGTGAGGTGCTCATGTTCAGAGAGTTGTGTTTCATGTCCCCCATATGTCCAATTGGTATGACGTGGACAAATAGTAGTTCAGATGATGTGGTTTTTGGGGGATGGACATGTGCACTTGTCAGTTACATAACTTGCATTCCCCATGTCCTAGGATTGTGACACAGTGCAGACTGTTGTTGGCTGACTGCCATGGCCATGTGACTGGAGACAGTGATGTATGACTTTGCACGCATGCCTGTGTCATGGCATTAAACTTCCCTGCAGGGGAGTGACATGCGCAACATGCACCCCATTGTGGCATTGACTATCCGGACATGGGTGCATCATGGTGTCTGGTGCTGGTATGCATCACATGAATTTCTATTTAGACTCTGGCCATCCCTTTATCCGGACACCTGCACTGACTCAGTGGCAAGAGATGTGATGTGTGCATGTTCACATACTTCACCCTGTTCCCTGCAATGTCCAACAACTGTGTAGGTGGTGCATGTGTCCACACTGGGGTCTTACCATCAGACAGGCACCAGGCAGATGGGTGCAAGTGCAGGAGGGGTGTGAGTCCCATGGTTGACCATCAGACTGACAATTGGCTTCCCCGAATCTGTGTGAGGACTTTAGGCAACGTTCAACTAAGGATGCCAGGGCTTGCTCTGTGATGTGCTGTACTTACTGTGGTGTGTGCGGTCAGTGCAGGTGACTGATGTTTGTCTGTTTCCCTAATTGTTTGCAGATACATCCACGGCCACAGGAGGGGACAGCTCCACGGACCAGGAGGAGCAGCGGAGCAAGACTGGGTCAGCATCGGACGAGTGGTCAGAGGGACCCAGTGGCACAGAGGGCGAGGGGAGCCACACCGAGGAGTCCTCAGCACCATCCACCTCAGCTGAGGACCACAGCAGCTCGGAGGATGACTCCCTTGTGGAGGCGGGTCTCAGCAGCCACCAAAGGCCAGCTAGTCTGTCTGGCCCCGCCACCACCACCACCACCACCACCACCGCCCTCCCATTGGCTCCCATTCCTGAGGTCCGTGGAGGCTCCCATGCTGGGGAGCATGTCTCCTTCGTGCCAGGCACCGCACCCCCTGCCCCTGTGTCCCCTGCTGCCCTGAGTGAGGAGTCTGTGTACCTCCTTCGGCAGCTCCATGTAGGGCAGACAGCAATGCTGAGTGTCCTCCATGCACACACCACTCTGTTGACACAGCTGGTGTCGTTCATGGAGGGCATCTCGACGGGTATGTCTGCCCTACAGAGGAGCAATAAGTCCATGGACTCCTCCCTGACGGCAGCAGTGCCCCTCCTCCAACAGTCCCTCACCCCTCCCACCTCTGCCCCATCCACACTTCCTGCCACCCTACCTGTCCAAAGCACATGCACACCTGCACAATCACCCAAACACACAGACACGAGCAGCACAGACACACCCAAGAGAAAGGCAAGACGTGCACACAAGCATCCTCAGGGGACTGATACCACACACACAGGGGATGGGGAACAGACACACACACAGGCATCCACAGTCACTCTGCAGTCCTCCAAATCCTCTCCCTCCAAGACCCCTTCCCTTGCCTCACCTGCTACCCCACCTACACAGCAGATCTTCCTCTGTGACCTCGGCCTCTTCCCCTCCGATCCTGCTGATCCAGCATACCGGGGGAAGAGGAAGTCCACCCACACAGAGGGGAGTGCCCCTCGCCCCCGGACACACTCCCCCAGGTGCAGGCAGACACAGGACCCAATTCGGAAGTCCCCCCGGACCAGGAAGAGCAAGACCCCACCACCACCACCACGCAGCTCCACCACCCAGTCTCTCTCCTCCATCCCCCAGGCCACCACTCCACAGGTTCCCCCGCCACACCCTGCCCCAGGTTCCCCCACACACCGATACCGCATCCCCAGACTGCTTAGGCCCTCCCCCCCTGCCACTTGCTCTTCCACCCCCAACCCAGACGCTCTGCCTGTTAGTGCCACAGGTGTGGAGACCGGGTCCCCCCCTCTGTCCTGCCCACCTCATCTGCCCACCCTTCCACTCCCTTGGAGTCCACAACCACCCCGTCTGACTCAGGCACTGCAGTGGGGACCCAGTCCACTACATCAGACCAGCCCACTGCAGTGGTTGCAGCACCCACACCAACTGACTTGTGTACCACAGTGGTGCCGGCCCCCCCTGAGTCAGACACCTCCACTGCAGTTGCCGGTGACACTCCTGCACCCACCACCCCTTCACTGCCTCACTCTGCCATCCCCTGATCCTGTCCCTGCGGTGCCTGGCCTGCCCCTTGTATGCCCCTCCAAGGGGGATGTCCCCTGTCCGTACCAGTGCAGGCAAGCAATGGGTGACCAGTTGTCACTTATCACTTTGTTGGGACTGTGATTTTGGACTGGCCGTTGGCCTTAGTTTCTTTTGGACTTCAGAGTTTTCCTTGACATTTGCTGAATAAAGCCTCTTTTTGTTTAATTGTGTGTTTTCTTTTGATATACATGATTTGGATGAGTAGCATCCTGCATTTGCAGTTGTAATAGTGTTCATATCAGGAAAATGAAGTGTTGCTGTGATGGACTCCATGTGGTCCATGGGATAATATGTGTCCTGTTGTAGTCTGGATCTATGGCATCCTTTGCTGCAGTCTGAGGGTGTAATGTTCAGCATTTGACACAGGGATGTACGTTTAGCATTTGTAAATTAACATCTTTGTCTTACACTGATGCACATCTGGTGGGCTTACCACTGTTCAATGTTCCGATTTCCCTGACTGTATGCCCAGCTCCACTGGACATGCAGTTTTGCACATCAATGTCGAAGGACTCATCTGTGTATACAGTGCAACTTGCTTGACACGTGTTTTGGGTGTATGCAGATGACTGACGTGACACTCCTGTACCCAGGCTGATGTGAGCAGAGCCTTCTGTGTGTTGTAGTTGTTGACTCACTGACGGAGTGTTCTGCTGACATGTTTGGGTCGTGCACAGACAAGGTTTGGCACAGCGGACCTTCCACAGGAGTGGAGTGCCCTCATGGCAGTGTGTAATCCGGTGACATTGCGTGGGCCTGTGTTGTGTGTTGTGTAAGCATGTCTGTGCGTGTTCCCTTCCCTTTTCCTACACAGGCTGTGTCCCTAGGGATGTTCCTGTTTGTGATGCTTGCTGAGTTGTTCTGTGTTCATCCAGCATCTTGGACCTGGTTTCTCCATGATGTGGGTGCATGGCAAACTAATGTTCATGAGGTTGTCATCCCAGGTTGTCTTGCCAGATCAGGGTGTGTGGTGTTGAGTGTGTGCAAGTGTGAGTTGTTGCACGGCTAGAGCCCTACCTTCATCTTCGCCTTGGCTGGCAGGCCGTGCTGATTGATTAGAGCTTGTGTAGGTGTGATGGTAGTTTGTTGCTCAGGACACATGGCTGTGGTTCACAGTGTGAACGACATCTACCTTTGTCATCACAGTGGGATTATCATGCAGGCTAGTGTCAGCACAATGTGGGGTCCCTGGGGGTAGTGCTGTGGTGGGTCTGTCTCTTGCTGTGTTAGTTGCTGTTCCTACAAGCTTGTGTGACGTGTAATTTGGGCTCCCTCTCATCTAACCATGCCTGATTGCCCACATAGGGGTATCCGATCCATGAGTAACTTTTGTATGGCACTGTATACACATCTGTGTGGTTGGAATTCAGGCCTCCTCATGTGTTGTGTGGTTGCCTGGGGACACTGGCACACACCCCCATCACCCGTTGTGTTTGATGTGCAGTGTGAGTCTGCCTGCTTGTGTTTGTGCCTTAGCACCACTGCATTGGCATATCTTGAGTGTGCCATTGGCTGTATGTTGTTTGGTGGCTTTCCCCTGCTGTCCCTGGGACTCCTAGGTCATCAGTCAGCACAATAATCATGGTTTGTTTGTCCCATTGCTGCCATGGTATGGTATTTGTTCACCTCACATCTACAGTCTCCACAGGATATCTACATTTGTGTGTCCATTGGTGCAGATATGTGGGTCAGCATTATGATGGTCACTTCTGTCATTGTGTTATTTGTGAATGTTGACAATGTGGGCCCCCATGGGTGATGTTTGTATGCACATGGCCAAAACGATGTTTCAGTGACACTGCACTGTTTGCCTCGACCAATCTATGTTGCTATGGGACACAAGCACTACTATGCCACTGATGTGTTTGTTGTTGTGTGACCAGGATTCATCCATGCAGTTTGGCTTTGGCAGCTTTTACCATGACTACACTTCCCTTTTGGTCACTGTGGTGATGGGGCTTTAGGCCCCATTGCCACACTGTTCAAAAAGTGCATCAGCTATGGACACCACACTTACCTTTTGGTCACTGTTGTGATGGGGCTTTAGGCCCCATTGCCACACTGTTCAAAAAGTGCATCAGCTATGGACCCCACACTTACCTTTTGGTCACTGTGGTGATGGGGCTTTAGGCCCCATTGCCACACTGTTCAAAAATGTGCATCAGCTATGGACACCACACTTACCTTTTGGTCACTGTGGTGATGGGGCTTTAGGCCCCATTGCCACACTGTTCAAAAATGTGCATCAGCTATGGACACCACACTTACCTTTTGGTCACTGTGGTGATGGGGTGTTCGAGCCCATTGCCACAGTGGCCATGGTCGGCTTGCATTGTGGAGGCCACACACATTTATGTGTGACACATGTGATAGGGGGTCACATTGTATGTTCAATGTCATGTTCAGTCTTGTAGGCATTTGACACATACTACACACGCTTGTCATGGTGTTGGGGGGATGTAATTTTCTGTCATTCCTTATGTGGGAGTATGCTAGTTGTGTCATGCATTACCCATCCTATGAGTAGGGGTGGTGTTAGTGGTAGGCATCCATCCCCCCATGAGTGGGGATGGTAGTAGTGACAGGCATCCAGCCCCCCCTGAGTGGGGGTGGTGGTAGTGGTAGGCATCCATACCCCTAAGGGTGGGGATGGTAGTAGTGACAGACATCCAGGCACCCATGATTAGGGGTGGTGGTAGTGGTAGGCATCCATCCCCCCATGAGTGGGGATGGTAGTAGTGACAGGCATCCAGCCCCCCCTGAGTAGGGGTGGTGGTGGTGGCAGGCATCCAGGCCCCCCTGAGTAAGGGTGGTGGTAGTGGCAGGCATCCAGGCCCCCCTGAGTAGGGGTTGTGGTAGTGGCAGGCATCCATCCCCCTAAGGGTGGGGATGGTAGTAGTGACAGGCATCCAGCCCCCCCTGGATAGTGGTGGTGGTAGTGGCAGGCATCCATCCCCCTAAGGGTGGGGATGGTAGTAGTGACAGGCATCCATGCCCCCCTGAGTAGGGGTGGTGGAAGTGACAGGCATCCAGCCCCCCCTGAGTAGGGGTGGTGGTAGTGACAGGCATCCAGCCCCCCCTGAGTAGGGGTGGTGGTGGTGGCAGGCATCCAGGCCCCCCTGGATAGGGGTGGTGGTAGTGGCAGGCATCCATCCCCCTAAGGGTGGGGATGGTAGTAGTGACAGGCATCCAGGCACCCATGATTAGGGGTGGTGGTAGTGGTAGGCATCCATCCACCCATGAGTGGGGATGGTAGTAGTGACAGGCATCCAGCCCCCCATGAGTGGGGATGGTAGTAGTGACAGGCATCCAGCCCCCCCCTGAGTAGGGGTGGTGGTAGTGACAGGCATCCAGCCCCCCCTGAGTAGGGGTGGTGGTGGTGGCAGGCATCCAGGCCCCCCTGAGTAGGGGTGGTGGTAGTGACAGGCATCCAGCCCCCCCTGAGTAGGGGTGGTGGTGGTGGCAGGCATCCAGGCCCCCTGAGTAGGGGTGGTGGTAGTGGCAGGCATCCATCCCCCTAAGGGTGGGGATGGTAGTAGTGACAGGCATCCAGCCCCCCTGAGTAGGGGTGGTGGTAGTGACAGGCATCCAGGCCCCCTGCGTAGGGGTGGTAGTAGTGGCAGGCATCCAGCCCCTAAGGGTGGGTATGGTAGTAGTGACAGGCATCCAGGCCCCCTGAGTAGGGGTGGTGGTAGTGGCAGGCATCCATCCCCCTAAGGATGGGGATGGTAGTAGTGACAGGCATCCATCCCCCCTGGATAGGGGTGGTGGTAGTGGCAGGCATCCATCCCCCTAAGGGTGGGGATGGTAGTAGTGACAGGCATCCATGCCCCCCTGAGTAGGGGTGGTGGTAGTGACAGGCATCCAGGCCCCCCTGACTAGGGGTGGTAGTAGTGGCAGGCATCCAGCCCCCTAAGGGTGGGTATGGTAGTAGTGACAGGCATCCAGGCCCCCCTGAGTAAGGGTGGTGGTAATGGTAGGCATCCAGGCCCCCCTGAGTAGGGGTGGTGGTGGTGGCAGGCATCTAGCCCCCCATGAGTAGGGGTGGTGGTAGGGTGGTGTTAGTGGTAGGCATCCATCCCCCTATGGGTGTGCATGGCATTGGTGTTGGCCATCCCACCCCTATGGTTCTGCTGTTGCTTGTGTACGTCATTTGTGCATCCCTATGTGTGTGTGACATATTTCGGGTACGTGTAGTTTATTTGTATTGTTGGTGTTTGACTTACCGTCTGCGCCGTACGCGTCCGTGCTGGTCCCGGTAATAGATGTAGAGTATAGGTAGGACCTGCGCAATGGGATTCATGCTTGGATCGTCTCGTTCGGGTTTCTCGTGTCTTCGACTCGTACTCGTCGCTGGCTTGTTCGTCTCGTAGCCGTGGATCGTCTTGTGGCGCACAACGGAGCTTATGTACGGCTCGCCCGGATGCTCAAACGTGACGTACGTAGCGACGGGTTCGGCGCGTATGGAATGCGCATCGTACTAGTCCGGCCGGAAGGTGCTGTGTATTTGCTTCCGTGCGGCTCGAATCGGCGTTTACGGATCCGGCTCGGGTGGGGAACAGGAGCTGGATTGGGTGAGTACGGCTCGCTCGGAAACTGGGTTGTTATACGTATCGTACTTGTTCGTCCGGACAAGTGTACGAATCGGTCGGGAAACACGCATTCGGCTTGTATTTTTTCCGGACGAATACTGTTAGGTGCGCTTCCGGCCGAGATCGGAATCGACCCCTTAGTTGTGCAGACCTGTTATGCCTTCTGAACTACTTTAAAGTGTGTGTCGATGATAACATGTTTATTAGACTCTTATGAAATTAGTTGCCCTTTCTGCTTATTTTCATTACATCTTGTAAGGGGCTGGTGAGAGCATAAGTGCAGGTGGTGACGTTGTGACTAAATGGCTGCTGCAGAACAGGTATTGAGGTGCTGTGCTTTTTAGCTGCTTTCAACCTGGTATTGCTACACTACTCTGAAGAGCTCCAAATATAGCAATATAAATATGAGAAGTTGGGGGCGTGGCTAGAGTCCTAAGAAGATGGCGGCCGGTCCCTGACTCTCCCGGGACGGCGGTGACGGCAGCGGTCTCGATGCGGGTTCCAGGGTATGCACAGACCCTAAAATGACTGACTGAACGTCGGAAATCTTAAGGAATCGTATAAGACGTCCCTTATACTTCACGGTGACCTGTAAGCAACGTTTCTCTTTTGGCGCGATGTGAAGCGGCTCCTTCGATTAGACGCCCGCCATTTTGTCTCTCGCCTGTGAAGGAATGTTATTGCGCGCCGATTGAAGAGTCGGTACTTCCCCGCTTTCAGCCACCTGAGACTGCTTGTTATTTTTCATTATTGCTAGCTCTATTCTTCATGGAATTAATTGCGCTTTGCTGGATATGCATAAAATGAAAAGTTCCTTGTCATTTTTATTTTTCACAGCTGTCACTCAATATGAATAGCATTTTTTCTCTGCTTCCTTCTATATGACAAAGCTTGCTTTTCTCAGACTGTGCCAACTCTCCTCATGTGCCCCAGCATTGTTTGTTATCTCATGTTTCACTTCTTCGCTATTTGTGTGAAGCTTTGCAGCTCATGAGTTACTACCATACTTGGTACTTGCCTGTCATGTTGTGAGCTTCTCACAGCCTTTCTCAGCGCATTTGAAGCAGTGCATTTTCCTTCAACGTTTCTTCATTTATATTGTGCTGAGAAGTCCCTTTTGGGCATTGAAATAACACAAGCCGCACATAAAAATTCTCCTTCTTCACCTGTGTTGATGCCATTAACCCTTTGCTTACAATTCTACTCAATTTAATGGGCAAATTAACCAAGGATTCTTTCCATTCAAAATCCTCGACCCACAAGCTCTACATTCACTCAAACTCTCGCTACAATTGTCTCTCCATGGATGACTCAACGAATGCTTCGCCTAAGGGCGCCTCAACATCTGTTACCTCTCTATCCTCTGGTGTGATTAAAGCGGCGAGCAAACGTTTGAAAAAAGATCCTCCTTCTCCTCCTAAGCAACCTTCCTCAGTCTCGATGGACTTATTGTTGGAAGAAATCAGGGCTCTGCGCCCTTTTGTTGAGGAAACTAACTCTAAGTTACAACTCCTTACTGATAGGTGGTCTAGTCTGGAAGACAGGGTTACCACAATGGAACAGGACATCAATTCTTTAAACTCCTCCACCATCAAAATGGATTCCTTACACTCTCAAGTGTCAGCGCTACAAAAGCAGGTTGAAAATTTAGAAAATATGAATAGAAGAAATAACCTTCGCATTTATGGCTTACCGGAGGGAACGGAAGGAACAGACCCTATTGCCTTCTTCAAATCATTCATTCCAAAGATCCTCAAGATGCCAGACAACACCCATCTCAATATCCAGAGAGCTCATCGACTTGGTCCGGCACCTTCATTGTCTTCTCACGCAGGCAGAAAACCGAGAGGAGTGATCCTTTATCTTTTGGAATACACTGACTTGGTCAAGATTTTATCAGCTGCCAGAGCAACCAATCGAATTACTTGGTCAGGCAATTCCTTATTCTTTTCTCAGGATTACTCCAAACCAACTGAGGATAGATGAAAGGAGTTCTTAGCAATAAGACCACAGCTCCGTTCAATAGGTGCACGCTATGGACTCTTTCATCCCTGCTTGTTTAAAGTGACAATCAACAATAAGACTACCACATATGAAGACCCGGTGAAATTGAAAAGCTTTCTCAATTCTTATCACGCTGATGTTATGGATACTTCCTCATCACATACCAGTTAGATATCTCAGAGTTTGACATGTAACCCTTTTTGTTACAGGTTTTAAGCTGTTAATAACTTTATTTGTTTGCAGATCGTGGATAACGTTGTTTGCTTACATTAATATTTTGGATTTTAGAACTAATTTCCCTTTTTCTTCCCTACAGGTTATGTTTCCGTGTTTCACTTCCCTCATGTCTCACTACCCGTCGGTTCTGCCTTCCTTCCCACCTTCCCGTTTGAGGTCTGGACGCGTCATTGTTCCGTGTGGCCTCACTACCCCTCACCTTTCATATGTCTTGGATTATTTGTAAGTCTCTAGTTTTGGTCTCTTTTTCTCGCCTCTGCATTGTTTTTATTTCCTCTTTTTTTCTTTTCCTTTCTCTTACTCTTTTTTTATTCAAGCACTTATTCTTCCTTTTTGCTGTTCTCTTGTCTTTCAAGTGTTGTTTATTCATGCAGTTCCTTGCTCTTCTTTCTTTTCTTTCTCAGTTCAGATATTTCAATTTATGTATAGTCGGTTGGTTACCTGGTACATTTTTTGTTGCTCGCTGATATGTTATGAGTCTCTTACTCAAATGTTCCCTCTTCTTTCTTGTTGTCTTTTCATATCTCAAATGTTGTTCAATCACTTCGACCATTCCTCTTCTTCCTCTTTTCTTTCCCTTCACTTGTTTCAATTTACACATAGTCGGTTTGTTACTTGCTACATTCTATGTTGTTTATTGCTTTGCCTTGATTGGTGTCCATTTTTCATCTACATTTTTGTCCTATGTCTTTAAAACTTGTGTTGTGGAATGTCAGAGGTTTACATTCACCTATTAAAAGACAGAGGGGGATATTCACAAGAACGTGTGCTAAACATCACCAAAAAATGTTAACGCAACTTTACACATCGCAGCCTATCGCGGGAAAATAACCCTGTGTTAACGTGGAATTCACAACAAGGCGGTACCATGCGATAGTCTGCCGAAACCGCGGACAATGTCCGCGATACGACCACCTCGACGGAGATAAAAACACAAACCACAACACAAAAAAACGTGCGATGAGCCCATTCGCGATGAGGAAAGCAGGGATAAGCACCACCAGGCCCGCGACACACACGGCAGGCGGGAATAAGCACAACAAAGCCTGAAAAAGAAAGACAAACCAAACAGAAAACAACAGCCAAGCACAATGGAGGCAACCGGAGCCAGTATACAACCCCACAAGCCCCATTGGCAACAAAACATTGGACATGGCAGGCCATCTTGGACAAGGTGAATGCAGCCGGAGAGCGGAGGAGGATAATGGAAGAAAACCAGAACAGCCTGAATGATGCGAAATGCACAAACAAGCAGAAACACGCCAACAACAAGAAGGCAGCAATGCATACCGGAGGTGGAAGTCCAGCGCCACACCAGGAGCTGGATGACATGGAGGAAATGGTGTCCACCACATCAGTCTGGAGATGGTGGCAGGACTCGGGGACCGGAAACTGCCCAAAACAACAGACACAACAGCAACAGGGAGAGGAACCAGCAGGGACTGGGGGGACGGGGGGAGATGGGCACAATGGCACACATGCACAATTAAGCACAGCACAACTGCAGACAAACCATGCCCAAGAGTAACAACACCAACCAAGAACACAAGCCACACAACCCGGCAATATCACACCACTGAACAAGCACAGAAGTGAAAACCACACTGCCTGAAAGGGAGAAGGGTGAGCCAAATCAGAGCTGAAGGGACATCTCACACACAATGCAGCACACACACATAGGAAGCAGAGCACTCCAACATTCAACACAATGTGGTACAAACACCAACATTTGCACAACCGAACACAGGACACAAGTGCACCCGCTTGTGGCCAGTAAACGGCCATACGCATCTGGCAAAGCATGAAACAGGGACATGATAATGCACAAGTACTAACCCACAGTCCTGATGGTGTAGCAATGCACGTATGGCAGGGACCCAGAGAGTCCGTGACACACACATTGGCATACAAATCAAGACACAACACAGTTGGAGACAAGTGAAAGTGTGGAAACTTTATCAACAAGTGCGTGTCAGTACGGCCAAGAGAAGTGCCACGATATGCAGACCAATGCAGCAGCATGTCTGAATGAGGAACGTAGGAAAGCGCCCATGTCCACCTCGGGGGAGTCCATCACCAACAGAAGTCAGTGCCAACCTGCGTTGGTTGTCCGCACATGGATCATGAGTCCAGGGCAATGCAGCCATGTCCACTGTCGTCTTGGGACATGTGACCAGATTCCCAACATGCAAGCAGGCGTCGGGACACGTGCAATGGGTCACATCCAGTTGTGGCTGCAGGTACCTTGTCACTCGTCCATGAACGCGTGTGCAGCAGCGTAGGCCAACATTTCCAATGAGACATCGTTGTCCACCACATCTGACATGTCGTCGACGTAATCCATCAGCTGACCCGGACAGATGTGCTGACTCCAACCCCTGGCCCCAATGTGCACCAAAGCCCAATCCGGTAGTGGCTCAATGTGCTCACTGCACATGACGACTCGTGCAATCTCCCAGGTCCAGTTGCCAGCCTGCATGCCAAACATCCATGCATGCCATAAACGGGCATCACGGTGACACTCCTGGTCGTGGTCCAACAGGGGGCGCACACACACATCAAAATCCAGGTCAGCTACCGTTACGTTGGAGAGGCAGACATCCATGGACCACTCGAATATGCACGAGCGACAATGCAACAAAGGCTGAACGCAGGTGACGTTCGCAAGGCGGAAGCTCAGCCGGTAACTGATCCGCAGCACTGCCAACGGCAGTGCCCCCAGTACATGCAGCAGACGTGCACCTTACAGGTCCACGTGACTGGAGTCGAGCATGTGTCTGGGATGGTCTGCCATTGCGTCAGTGGCGCTGCTTGAAGCGGCACTGGCTTGCCCTGCGCCAGTCCTGTGGATGAAATGGCACACCTCGGAGCAATGAGCAGTGTCTGTGTGCAACGGGTGCAGGCCTGGGGTGGGGTGGGAGTACGTGTGAAGGCCATTTCATGCACGCTAACTACGACCAAGGACTTCTGCGTGTGGGATGTGTACACGTTGGTCTCACATTGGGCAGTGCGTAGTGTGGGAGTCGCAAGCAAATGCTATCGTATCTGTCAGGGGGTGCTGGCCACATGCAAGTTCTAGCTCGGAGCTGCAGATGTGCTACCGCCTGATAGTTCAGACAAAGGACCTTTCATCCCTACAGTAACTTCACCATCTGCATGCATACAGGAGATGTACAGAGGCCTGTCGTGGGTGTGGTGGGATGTCTACGACCCTGGGAATCATGGATGATATGCCCAGCACGTGGCACATGAGCGGCCTCACTGTGTATTACGTTGCCACACAGCTGCTCCTCCCTCCCACGAGCCCCCACACTTGTGTGCGCTGCGCAGTTGTATCACTTGCACTCCTACGGCACACCATTGTAATGCCTGTACGCGCATGTCCAGCAGCATGCCAACAACACCGTGACGCTGGCCTTTGAAGGTGTGTGGCCATGTGAGTGTAGGCCAATGGTCCGGACAGGGCGGACACAGGTGTACAGCCCATGGCTGGCTGTGATTGCGCTGCGAATGAGGCCAGGCAACTGACTCATGCATCCGCAGGACTGATACACATAACACTTGGCATGCATGTGCCAAGACCCCGAGCGGTCTTGCGCTCCTACATTTCCCCGTCAGTGCGGGCCCGCCCTCCTGGTGCATGCTACATTGCAACATCGACTACTGTGGCCCTGGTGGCGACAACACCCCAACACAGAGACACACTTACCACACTTCCTGCCCAAGGCCAGGTCCAAGCCACGCCCTGCTCCCCCTGCCGAATCAGCACACCCCTGCACTGACCTGACATACGCCGGACCAGCACACGCCGCTTGTGCATGCACGGGGGACGTGTGAAGCTACATGTCCAGGGTCACTGCCAATGCTGAGGTGACATGGTAACGTCTGCTGAAGACAGCACACTGTGATGTTGCAGGGCCCATGCCCATCATGCTGACACAATGACCACACGGACACACTTGCTCAGATGGTGTGAATGGCTACGGGCACGTGCGCCCGGCCACATTTATTAGCAGGCACACATACCGAGTGACACCTGTGTTGGATGTGTGTGGGGTGTGTGCACACCAGCCGGCAAGGGATGCCTGGTGCAGTCAGAAATCGACAACAGTGTACATCGTAAAGGACACAACCATTCAACCATAAAGGCCCCATGACTTGTGCTGCACAGAGTTAGTGGCCCCGGATGCACAGCATCCTGCACGGGCCTACCGCCACGGGCCGCTGACTTGCGGGGCACTGGGGCAGGGTCACGAGTGCAGAGCAGGTTTCCGTAGATGACAAAGGGGCTTGTCGCGCAGAGTGTCTCGGTGGACAGTGGAAGGTGTACCCCCAGGGCATGATGCAGAGGGCAGAACCACGCTGCAACAGTCACTATGGTGGAGATGAATGGAACAGACACATGTCGGACGAATATGTGATGTTACAACGCAATCAAAATGATCGCGGTATGCAACATCGCAGTTTTTACAACGCAAGTTGTTACAACGACTTGCGCTGGAGGGCGCTGGACTTAGGAGTAGTAAGATTTACTATTCCAACACCAGTCTACGTACAGTAGGGAAGGTGTTGGAATAGTAAATCTTACTATTCCTTAGGTTATAGCGCCCTCCAGTGCAAGTCGATGTAACGCTTGCGTTGTAATGGCAGCGTTCTAAATGCATTGCGGTGTAATCACCGCGATGTAAAGGATGTTTCCCATGTCGGACACCAAGTCCGGTCCAGCCAGATGAAGAAGCAGAAAACCACCAGGCCATGGACTCAGACGCCACCAAGGTCCAACCATATAGTGCCCATGACTCATTGCGCACAGAGTTAGTGGCACCAGTGCTGTTAGGGGATGCCGCCTGCGATGAGGCGTGTCCAATGGTGTGGACTCCTCCACATCTTACCCAAGACACAGTTCCACATGTGTGACCTACTGGACCGCAGGGTAGGCCTGAGCCCTCATCCATGTGTCGCTGGCTTGCGTTGAACAGGGTTAGTGGCACCATGTGTCGCCGGCTTGCGTTGAACAGGGTTAGTGGCACCACGTGTCGCAGGCCTGTGATATGGAATTATGCCTCACTGATCGAAGGGAGTCTGGTGCTGTGGCCGCTGCCACTGACTTGGGGTCACTGCCATTCAGGACTCAGGACACAGTTCCACATGTGGGACCTACTGGGCTGAAGAGGACACAGGTGGAGTATGTCAATGAGAAAGGAGTAATGTGGGCCAGCGTTGGGGGGGCCAGCGATGGTCTGCGGAGGCTGCAGAGGTCGCGGGACTGGTGCTTGGAGCTTGCACCGGCACGTGGTGGGCCCTCTTTGACACACGCCGGTGTAGGCAGGTGAGCGGAGCCTCGTTGGTGCGCTGGGGCAGGTATGAGGGGTCTGGGGACCAGCGGCCCGGGGTGCAGCAGGCGCACAGGGACGCAGGCCCCGCCGCGCTCGGCGCAGGACTCGTGGCGGGCTGAGAGGCGCCGCCCTGGCAGACGCGTTGTCCATTCTGAATGAGAACCACGCCCAGTGCGACAGGCTTTTTGTTAACACCCCTACGCAGGCCTGGCGTACGCTGGTCCACCTCACTATGCACACGCATGCAGGGGGGGACGTAACGTGCGACATTTCCGTGTTCTGCCCCACAGCCTGTGGGGACATGGTAGCGTCCACTGGCCACTACACTCCATGCACCAGCAGTTGATCTCCACATGGCCATTTCCGTGGTTTGCACTCTGTGGTCTGTCGGGCACCTCCAAGCCACACCTGGCATTGGGTAGGTTCACATTCCTTAGTCACTTGCCGCTCTCGCACATGCCTGCTCCATGCCTCTCCTCACATTCTGCTATTATGTGTCTGTGGTGCCATGCAGTGGCTGGGTTGCGGGCATGGCAAGGCCGGATTTCCAATGAAGTCGTGTTGTCGTGTCTGGTCGGTTGGCATGTTGTGTGTCATGTTGAATGTAGTTGTGCTGCGTGCCCATTGCCAGTGTCGTGAGTTGCATGACTGTGGGCTGGAGGTGTGTGGTGTGTTCATTTTGGACTTACCAACGTGCATTGCATTTCCATGGGTGCCATCCTGGGAGCGCTGGGTGATGATGGACTGTCGGGAGATGTGAGAATCATGCACTCTGCCTGGGGAGTTGGCCACAACATTGTTGAGGAGTCCCGGCCGGTCCACTATTGCCTGCACATTCATGGTATGCGTCTGCTTTCTGTTGTGGTAGTTGTGTGCAGTGTCGGCAGGGAGCACGAGGGGTACATGTGTGCAGTTGATTGGCCCTGAAACGTGAGGGAATCCAGCTATGGCGTAGGGGCCTTGCTTGGTCTCCAGCTGCTCTTGCGCAGTGTGGGTGACGTGAAGGTGCTGGGGTACCAGGCTGATGTTGGCCCAGGACAGGTGTGATGACCTTGGATGGGGCTGGCTGCGTGACTCCGACGACTCTGGCAGTTGTGGGTTGGATGGTACCAGAGGCCTACATGTGCTGCGCAGCCGGCAGCTTTGTCATCGGAGGGATGTTGGTTGTCCGCTGGGTTGGTACCGTCAGCAGGTGGGGGATGTGGGTCAGGATGCGGGGGATGGTTGTCCTTTTGGGCCTGTAGTGGGCAATGTCCTCCTCTGGCGTTGGGTCTGGGCGGCAGGTGCATTTCAGGTGGGTCCGCTGTCTTTGTGTATGCTGCCTCTGTGGTGTTCCCGGGGGATGGGGGGCAGGGGTGGTCTTGGGGGTGGTGGCGGTGGGTGTTGTGGCCCTCATGGGTATCGGAGCTGCATGATCATTGTCTCCATGACATCTGTGGGTCTTCAGTTGTGGCTCTTGGCTGGGCTCCCTTTCATGCTGCAGGTAGTCGTCCTGCTTAACACCAGCAAAACTATACAAAAGGGGATGATGGACGGAACGTTTGAGCCAATCAAACACTCACCCCCAGTCAACTGATCTGGGTTTAATCCATCATCATTCTTTAGCTCACTCCACCACCCCAGTTCAGACATGGCCATATGCAAATCAGTCTGACCCTGTGCCTCTGGGAACAGTCCAGCCCGAACTGTCAAGCCATGTCTTCCCTGGACCGGAAACAAGCATCCTGGGACCGGTTTCTGGCATTTCAGCTGTCATCAGCCAGGCTTGCTTGAATCCAGTGGCAAAGTGAGCAAGGGACCCACGTCTGGGCATACCCCCGCCAACTTAGGGCGACCAAAGCGATACAAAAGGGGATGATGGACGGAACGTTTGAGCCAATCAAACACTCACCCCCAGTCAACTGATCTGGGTTTAATCCATCATCATTCTTTAGCTCACTCCACCAGGGGTGGTCTTGGGGGTGGTGGCGGTGGGTGTTGTGGCCCTCATGGGTATCGGAGCTGCATGATCATTGTCTCCATGGCATCTGTGGGTCTTCAGTTGTGGCTCTTGGCTGGGCTCCCTTCATGCTGCAGGTAGTCGTCCTGCTTAACACCAGCAAAAGGCAGGTGTTAAATCACTGGTGCTACCGCGGCTTATCGCCTGTTTTTGGTTCACATCGCAGATCTGGCAGTTCGTTGTGAAAGTGGTGTTGTGATTTTTTCGTGTGTTTTTGCACGGGAACGCCTACTCTGCATCTCATTAGGGTTAATTGGTGGTGTCCACCGTGGAGATAAATTTTGGGGCAGTTATCGCTGGAATACTGGCGATGTCTGCAGTTTGCACCCGCTTGTGAATGGGGTGTTAAATCTATCTCCACTTTTGATGGGTTAAGGTGGAGATAAATCGGCAGTAGGTCCTTGTGAATATGCCCCAGAGAGTTCTGACACATTTAGCCAAGCTGGGAGCAGATATAGCTTGTTTACAAGAATCTCATTTGATGGCAGAAGAGTCTCTAAAATTAAAGATTGGTTGGGTGGGAGAGGTCTTTTTCTCTCCAGGTGATGGTAAACGAAATGGAGTCGTCACTCTTTGCCGGAAATCACTTCCTGTTAAAATGTTATCGCAATGTGCCGACAAGGATGGCAGATGGTTGTTTGTTAAATTGATGGTGGGTAATGCTCCGATCTCTTTACTCAATATTTACGCACCCACCGCTGGTGATTCCTCCTTTTGGACATCCTTGGCCCAACAAATTACACTTTGTTTTGATGATAACTTTATTCTCACAGGTGACTGTAATCTGGGTCTGGTGGCTCAGTGGACTAATGCGTCTACTGCAGGGGCCTGTGTTCAACCTCATGGTCACAGGTTCAAATCCCGGCAGGTCCACTCAGCCTTTCATCCATCTGAGGTCGCTAAAATGAGTACCATCGAGTTGGGTAACAACGAACATCTGTTATTCAGCACCAAGATACCCGTAGTGGTGAACGTGCGCTTTACAAATACACATGTTATGTTAATCAAATATTCGACCCTTTTTTAGATCGTAATTCAGCAATCTTCTTTGTCCCCCACAAATCCCATAAACTCTTCACACAAACTATTACGCAATATAAGCTTATTGATGCTTGGAGACTTTGTAATCCCACATTAAGAAAATATACTTATTATTCCCCGGCACACCACACCCAATCACGATTAGATTATTTCTTTATCTCACATAACATATCTCAATCATTGATGGCGGCAGATATTGGATCTATTCTAATATCTGATCACGCTCCCATTACTATCCAATTAGACATTCTACAGAAACCCAGTTCAACTCGGAAGTGGCGTTTTAATAACGCTCTGCTTTTAGATTCAACATTCACGTCCTCCTTTGCTTTTTTTTTCCACGAATATTTTCTGCTGAATCAATCTGATACTTTGCCTTTTTACGTGGTTTGGGATGCTTTTAAAGCAACAGCTAGAGATTTTGTTATCAGATTTGTTTCCAAAAAACGTAAAAAGTCACAGGAACTTACCAAAATCCTTTTGGCCAAGATAAAGAGATTGGAGCATTCTTATTATTCTTCCAAATCGAAAGCCTGTTTGTCGGAACTCATAGATGCTAAATTTCAGTTTAATAAGGAAACAACTAATAATGCTTCTACATATTTACTAACGTCTAGCGCAAAATTCTATGGGGGCCAGAATAAAGCTGGGAAAGTATTAGCTAACTATTTGAAGGTTAAGCATAACAAGCTGAATATAGAGTCTATTATGTATGAGCATCATACACTGAAATTTAAAGATGAGGAGATTTTAAGTGATTTCCTTCAATTTTATAAAACATTGTACACGTCAGAAATCCCTTCCTCTGACCATTCTATTTCTCAATTTCTATCCAACATTCCACACTCTTCTATTACACAACCAGACCTCTCACTCTTAGAATCTGACTTAACACAACAGGAGCTTCTCACCGCCCTACAAACACTCAAGAAGGACAAAGCTCCTGGTCCAGACGGTTTTACTGTTGAGTTTTTTACCCATTTTTCACATTTACTACTCCCCAAATTACATACTCTCATAAATACTTTTTTACTCTCAGGTGAATCTTTTGGTTCCTTTTCAGATGCCCTCATTTGTCTTATTCCTAAGGATGGTAAAGATCCAAAATATTGTAAAAATTACCGACCCATCTCTCTGGTCAATATTGACTATAAAAAAATTTCAAAAGCCCTAGCTTTACGTTTGGAATCCCACTTGCCTGACCTATTAGGTAAGGACCAATCTGGTTTTGTTAAAGGACGCCTTATCACAGATAACACTAATTTATTTTTTGACATCTTATCCAAAGCTTCCCATGTTCCACACTCCTTAGCAGCAATTGCTCTAGATGCAGAAAAAGCATTTGATAGAGTGGATTGGCCCTATCTTTTCCACACACTTAAATGGTTTGGCTTTGGCCCAAAAATTATTTCTTTAATATCTATTTTGTACTCTAACCCACGAGCTGCAGTGTGCGCAAATGGGGGTATGTCTTCTTATTTCCAGTTGGGTAGGGGTGTCCGACAAGGCTGTCCACTTTCTCCGTTTCTTTTTAATCTAGCTTTGGAACCTTTTTTGTTAAGAATTCGTCAAAATGATAACATCCATGGTTTTGATTTCAAGGAGACTCAAATCAAGATGGCAGCTTATGCTGATGATGTTCTGTTATTTCTCTCACAACCGCAATCCTCTCTCCCCGCTTTTTTGGAAGAGGTTGATTATTTTGCATCCATCTCGGGTTATAAATTGAACAAAGACAAATGTGAAATCTTGCCTTTAACAAAATATACCTTCAAAGCTGATTTCACCGCCTCAGGTTTCGCATGGAGTCCCAAATATATTAAATATTTAGGCCTACAATTTACTCCCTCTATTTCAGGAACAATATCACGTTGTATGGATAATAGTACACAGAGATTGTCCTCTTTAACCTTGAAGTGGCACCCTCTATACCTATCTTGGTGGGGTCGCCTGGACACTATAAAGATGATGCTTTCCCCTATAATTCTTTATACAATTTCTAATATTCCACTTTCTATTCCCTCAAAAATTTTTAGGAAACGTAACTCTATCTTATCATCTTTTTTATGGAGTAATAAAAAATCACGTATGTCCATATCAAAACTGATTCGCCCAAAATCGGGGGGTGGGGTTAACTTCCCTGATTTACCTACTTATCATAAATATTTTTTACTTCGCCAAGCATCGAGATGGCTCTCCGAGTCTCTTGTGGATTGTCCTCTTTGGGCTAGTCTTGAACAGTCTTTCATATCCCCCTTCTCGTTTCAAGAATACTTATCCTTCACGCGTAAGCCGCAATCCGTATCCACTCCTATATTTAAACATACTTCCAAAATCATACCACCTATCTCCTCTTCAGAACCTATGGATTGGAACTCTTTTCTTAATTCCACCATATGGCATAACACACGCATATTAATACGAAATAAACCTATATATTGGAAATCCTGGAGGCAACGAGGTCTAATTTGGGTACGTCAATTATATGTCCAGAATGAGATTATGTCTTTCCTGCACGCTAGTAGTTCTTTTGTCTTGCCTTCCTCTTTCCGCTCCAAATATTCCCTCCTAACTCAAGCCATTCAGAATGCACGTACTCTTTACACAATCTCACATCCTTCCACTGACCATGTGATTCCTCCTGTTAATAAACTTCATGCTCTTCTAATTAATAACTCTAGGGCCTCCCTCATATATAATTATTTACACAGTTCACCCATTCCAAGAGAAAAGACTAAAGTAGAGCTCTCTTGGGAAAAAGATTTAGAAGTCTGTTAGTCCAAAGAATTATGGAACAGGATTTGGCTCAAAATCAGAAAATCCTCTAGAGCAGCGAACACCATACAGACACTCTTTTTTATATATAATAGACTCCTACTCTCCCCACTTACTCTAAATGCAAGACATGCTGACCTCTCAGACGTTTGTTGGACCTGTTCTTCACCACATGCTGATCTATATCACTTACTTTTTACATGTACACCTGTTCAAAGCTTTTGGACAAAGGTATGGTCTCAAATTAACTCGATCTTTGACTCCAATTGCCCTTTATCCGCTTCTCATGTCTTCTTAGGAAGTTTATCCCCTATTTGGGCGGACTGTGAATCCAATGTAAAGATAATAGACTTGTTGCTAGCAGTTGCCTTCCAGCAAATAACCAAGAATTGGAAAGACTGCACCAAACTGTCTTATCAAGCATGGTGGTACGCTGTCTGTTACAATGACAGGCTGGACACAACTTTTGTATATCCGATACATATGGCATCGAAACGTTCAGATTTATGGCTACCTGTTACATTGTTTATCGATGCTAGTGCCCGACGTTCTCTGTCTTTAAACCCCTTGCAACAAGAAGTGTCTAAACCTCCTTGACTTCCCTCATATCAATATTTTATTGTAAATCAGGTCTCATTTTATATTACAGTCTCGGCATAAACTGTAACCATTCTTTGTTCACCGACTACTTGTATATCATTGTTATTCTCCTTTGTATGCTATGCTAAACTGACTTACACATTTATTTACTTTGTTTCTCAATTTTAGGTTGCTTTGTTCTATGTAATTTTCCATTGTTATAATATCTTTTGTTTTATTATCTTGCTTTCCTTCAATAAACTTACTCTTGAACTTAAAATAAATAAATATGAGGAGTTTAAAAAAAATGTATTGCTATACACCCACTGGAAAAACTGGATATAAAGAAATGCATCATACTCAACTACAATGACCATAATGCAAATCATGCCTTTAAAGAGCGGAAGAGCTACTTAAACTGTGAACTGCATCTGTAAATTATTAACACTCCTTAAAAGCATTGCACTTGAGCGGAGTCTGCATTTCCTTTATTCCTGCTGGCAAGGCATTCCATATCCTGGCTCCCAAAATCTTAAGCACTGTCTGCTCAAGACTTCATGATGCTGTGATGTCAACTGAATGGGAGAGGAAAAACGCCCTTGAACTGAATTGAGGATTACGCTCCTGGATTCTGGAGATACAACAGTTCTTTTGCAGTGACAGCCTGTGGGTCATTACTAGAATCTTAAACTAAATCCATGCTTTCACAGGAGTTCATTGTTGATTATTATCATAAGAGAGGCCTATTTCCTCATCCTAAGCTTATGAACAGCTCTGAGAGCTCTAGTATGCCAGTGCTGCAAGTGATATGTTGGGTGTGCAGGACAGCCTAGGTAAGGGAGTTACAATAATCAGCACCAATCTCACATAAAGTCAGGAAGTGCAGGACGAATCAGAGGCACAACAGGGGGTGAGCACGCCTAAGGACTCTAAATCCCAGGCTCCCCTGCACCGTTGACGCTGCCAGACACGCCCGGTGGCACTTAAATACAAAGGAGAGCACCCGCTGCGCGGGCCGTGCCCGGGCAAAGCCCGGGCCAAGGGCGGGCCAGTCCTTGCCCGTCATTGCCAGGAAGAGGCAGGGCTCGGCCACCCCTCTTTCTTTTGGTCCTCGAGTTTTGTATTGTTGAACACCTTCCGCAGAAACTTGCCAGAGCCTTAAATAAGTGAGTCATTTATTTGGGAAGACAAACAAACTTGATGGGTGCTGGGTGTGACAAGAGTGTCCAGAGATCTAACTGTACAATATCATACTTCTTGAACCCTCAGTGGTCTGGTGATTACTAGTCGTGTATTTCCCTCCACTGGTAGCCCTCACTTAGTGAATACTGGTGTACTGTCCCACCGCGCTATACATAGAGCCCGCAATTGAATGTAATTTCGAGGGTACTGAATACCTTTTAACGGATAGATTTGGTATGTAGGGTAAAACCTCAGTCTGCACATAATTTCCACTCGCTTATTTGTCTACCTTCAGTGGTCAATTAGGATTAGGAGCAGAGGGCCCCTAAACAATTAGCTGTTACAGCAGACTGCTCTTAGCCCATTGAATCAGGGGGCCTTAGAAAAAACTGTAGAGGGCCCTAAATGATCACGTGGAACCTTGCTCCAAACACAGTATCTAGCATTTTGGTATTTTTTTGCCTGTATTTTGTTGTATTTATCCTGAACAGCTTGAAAAAATTGGCTCGTCGGCTGTCTGGGAAGACATGGTCAAGAGGAAGCAGCCCATGCAAGAGTCCAGTGGAGGGGCGGCGGTGACAACCCTTGATTTATTTCTGACCAGGGCTGCAAATGTTTTGTCCAGCAAAATTGCCTTGACCGAGCGGAGACTCTCGATGGAACTGAATAGTTTGCCCCTGAGCCCGGTACCATCGAATACTCCACCCCAAACAGTGCAAAGTGAGCCTGTGCCGTCGCCACTGGTTGCCACCAACAGAATGGATGAGGTTGATGGCAACCAAGACGAGGGCCCTTCCTTATTTGAGCCACCAGTAAAAAAGAAAAGAGGTGAAGGCAGGAAAATGGCGCAGCAGCCAAAGAAACAAGCAGTGCCAGCCATTGTTGATGAAACTAATGTGGGTTTGGGACAAATTGTAAGCAGCCTCTCTTCAAAAGTAGAAGAAATTTTAAAGTCATACTTATCCCCTATTATTGCTAGGCTGGATAAACTAGAATTATTACTGTGTCAGGCAAACGAACGTCTCATTGTCAGTACCTCGGATAGCATGGGGACAGAACCGATGGGGCAGAAGCGTCCTTCAGTGGCAGAGGGGAACGATATTAAAAGTCACTCACACAATAGGGGATGCTAACTAGTAAAAGTACACCAAGGGCACACAGGGCGACTCAGCAGTCACCTAGAGATAGTATACAGATCCTAGATAGGATAGGCCCACAAGGAATGATTGACCATCCCGAAAATGGTAGGGCTCAAGGAACTGCTCCAGACGCAGCCCTGCTCGAATCACTAGGGGCTGTGCCTAAGGAAACCCCATTGATTCACAGGAATGAGCCCACTACCCCGAAACCCCTTAATCCAAATAGTCTGCTGAGACAGAGAACTGACGTTTTACACCTGCCCCCTGAATCAGCCCCACTTGTGACTGTCCTAGTAGGAGTTCCTCCCTTACAGGAGAACTCCAAAGAGACAACAATGGATTTAATACACAAGGTAATACACTGGCTGGACAAATCACAAGCATATGGTCGATCTTTTGCCCCCTATATTATCATGGCCAGAAGAGTTGGTTGGGTGGGGAAAGCCACAAGGAAAGATAGGAGCGGGGATTGTATTGTGGTCAATGTAACCCATCCCTCACAAGTAAGAGCCATGATACAAGGCCAGATGAGAGCAGACTCGTACACGGGAATTCAGGCTCTTCCACTTTCTTTTTTCTACCCAGAAGGGCCACTACACCCTAGTAGTGAGGGAAACAAATATACTCGGTCCCAAGGGAGGTTGTTGCAAGCACAACAAGTGGGCATTACTAGGAATACAATAATTCCTCTTACAAATAGATTTGCACCATTAAGGGATCTGGATAGTGTTGATTGACAGCCAACCCCTGTTGATATTACGGTTAGTACCAACCCTCCTTTAATAGCGCAACCGATTAGTTCGCTTCCACTACCCTGTGACCACAAAGTGACAGATCCTTTTGTGTGCACCTTTATGACATGGAACATTGCAGGGCTGAAGGCGAAAAAGGACGATGAGCAGTGGTTAGCGTTAATAAAGGCGGGTCACATTATTGCACTCCAAGAAACGTGGGATACGTCTGACTCCTTTGTAATGGATGGTTTTGCCCCATATTTTAAATCTGCATCCCCATCAGCTGTAGGACGAGCAAAGGGCAGCTTGCTTACCCTAATATCGCTTAATTTGTTATGTACCGTCAAGGGTCTGCCTAGCTCCTCTCCACACCTGCTAGCAGTAGAATTAATCTTTCCAAGCAGTGTAACTTTGGTGATTGTAAATTTTTAAAACTCATTTTGTAGGGATCATGATTGTGAACATTTAAATGATCTCGAAAGTTTTATAGAGGACCTTGCACAGGAGAGACACACTCCCTACGAAACAATCATAATCTGGGACTTTAATGTACACTGTTGCCAACTAAAATGTTTATTAGAAGGGGAGATTTCTGAAGACTTACCACCTGTGGCCCATTTCAAACATTCTATTCAAGGTGCCCGGCTAGAAAGTTTATTAGCTAGTAATAATTTATACTGTCTAGAGTATGGGGATGAAGCAGAGGTAATACCTTCATTTTTTGGGAGAGGGAGCAGTTCAACCATAGATTATGTTGTAAGATCAGCCCCTCTATACCAACATATGCGGGAAGTCAGGGCGGCCAGGACCGGTTTTAGTGATCACAATCCCATCATTGTTGAATCTAAAGGTTTACTGGTTTTCCGGGGTGCTGAGTTAAGAACCTTTGCAAACGGGAATTTTCAGCCCACGATTCAGGATCGGAAAATAAGATGGGAGAAAATCATCCCTGAGCTCTTTTTAGCAGAGTTATACACTGAGGGCAAAGAGGATATTGAGCAGTGCCTTAATGTACATAACGAGCCCACGGAAGTACTAGAGGCTTTTGACAAACTGACAAAGCGAATTGGTAAAAAGCTAAAAGGTCAAAAGAGCTCGGCGGGTACTAAGGAGGCTAAGTGGTTTAATGCCGATTGCTCTAAAGCTCACAAAGACCTTATGGTCACACTAAAAAGTTTACCTAGAGATCCTGAGCTGATTAAAAGCTGAAGGAAAGCATATGATTTGGCTCTAAAATTAAGGAAGGCTGCTTTTAGGGAACAGGCATGGGAGGAACTAACACAGGCGAGTGCACAAGCGGATAGTGCCAAATTCTGGAAGGTAGTAAATAGCCCCTTTTTTAAAGATAATAATACGACAAGAACTGAGTGCGTTATTCCTGCCGATCGGTGGGTTAGTCACTTTGAGCAGATCTATGCAGAAGTTGCTATAAAATAAACAGACTCCTCCTGGGTACCGAGTGCTGCACCACTCGCTTTAGAATTTGAGGTAAAAGAGGTACAGAAAGCGATTGAGGGTATGTCTGCACGGAAAGCCCCTGGTCCCGATGGGATACCTGTGGACCTTTATAAATCAGATTCTGATACATGGGCGAAAATTTTAACAGAGGTATTCAATGCGGCTACAAGGGCAGGTCTACCCCACTCATGGTCAACGGCGGTGATTTTGCCAATTTATAAAAAAGGTGCCAGGGACGATCCTGCCTGTTATCGCCCGATCTCCTTGCTGGTTTCCGCAGCAAAAATAATGGGCAAAATAATTTTAGATTGTCTAAGCATTTGGTTGGAAGAAAAAGATGTGTTGTCCAAACTGCAATTTGGTTTTCGCAAGGGTAGGGGTACAGTGGAGCAATCTATGAACCTACTCATGATCACCAACAAATATACCCTAGCCAAAAAAGGGCATATGTTTTTGGCTTTTATGGATTTAATGTCCACTGTTGATAGGGTAAACAGGTCTAAGCTATGGCAGTTGCTGCTCGAAATAGGGATGGACAGGAACTTAGTATGTTTCCTGCATTGGTCCCATCTTAACTTGACTGCCTCGGTAAGGTATAATGAGAATGCCTCCCTAACTAAAGCCTGGAAGGTAAAAAGAGGAGTGAGGCAGGGGTGCATTCTTGCACCGGTTTTATTTACACTTTACATAAATAGGTTGAGGGCAGTGCTATCAGACTCATGTTTAGACATCCCAAGAGTAGGTTCTAAATTAATTCCAGCTCTTTTATATGCAGATGATGCAGTTTTACTTGCCAGGACTCCGATTGCTTTGAAATGTTTAATTAAGACTTTTATTGATTTTATGGTAGCTCTTGACCTTGCGGTCAATTTTACTAAATCTCATATTATGTCAATTGGTGATCTAAAGTGAGAGAAAAAATCCCTCATATGTAAAGGTGGAGTGCTAACCAATGTACCAACATACCCATACTTGGGTGTGTTATTTGATGAAAATGGCACTTGGGTGGCACAGCGTGCATTAAAGAAAAACACTTTGGCAAGAGCAGCTGGAGCCTCACTGGATTTCGCTAGAAGATTAGGGAGTAAACCCATACCACCACTGCTGCAGATTTATAATGAGAAATGTGTCCCCATGACAGTGTATGGTAGTGTGGTATGGGGCTACAAGGAATGCAATGAACTACAAGGAGTTGAAATCAAACACTTACGTAAACTCTTAGCTGCTCCTTCCAGCATTCCAGCTTTTATGGTACATGAGGAACTAAGGCAGGGCTACATTATAGATCACATTGCTGCAGCACCCTTGATATGGTGGCTAAAAATTTGGTCTAGAGATAAGCCAAACCTAAACCAAATTATCTTAGAGGACTGCATGATGTTAGACAGAGTTGCAGATATTCCCTGGTTAAAGTATGTCTCTCGGCAGCTTTCAGCTCTCGGGCAACCAGAGCTATTTAATCAACCGAGAAAGCTGCACTCCGAGGATGTGAAAGCTATAAAAACTCAATTCTTAACGAGGAGAAATCTGGATAGGGATTTAAATGAATTTAAGAAACCTACATGCAGACATTTTATGATTATAAGTCCTGGGATTTTAAATCAACCTTTTTGGTCTTTTGTTAATAATTTGCATCATCGTTTTCTTTTATCCAGGTTTAGATTTAATTGTATCCACTGGTCCCTTAATGTACCTAAAGGCTTCTCAAAGATAGAAACCCTGCAACCATGTGCATGCGATAATTTCTCTGACCAAGATTTGTTGCACTTTGTGTTTTTTTGTGGTTTTTATACTGAGCTGCGAGCTAAACATATTTTACCACTTTTTAGAGATTGCTATTTTGCACAAGTAAGACCAGCACTGATTTATTTACAAATGCTTTCCTCGCCACTTATTTGTTATGGGGTTGCAAGCTTCTTATCAGGGGCAATACGTAAAAGAAAAAATATGGGTTGATAACAGCAATGGCTTGGGCCTATCTGGAAACGTTTTTTAATAATATGAATGAATTTTATCTGTGCTTTTAATCACATCCGTAGTGTAGTTTTAAATTTAAAATGTATGTGTTCTTTTATGTGGAATGTACTTTTATGGCCAGAACGTGGCCGAATAAAGTTTCTATTGATTGGTTGAACTAGGGGAAGTTTAAAGTTGAATATTTTTTACTACTGCAGTGGTTTGTAGATTCAAAGAATTGAAAATGTCTGTAAATCCATTTAAACTCACAGGTTTGTTGGTGTTCAGATATTTTTCCAGGCATCTCCACCGTGGAAAGGCCACTCCCTTCCTCTGGAAGCAGATTTATTGCTACTTAATATTACACCATGCTGGTGGAATTCTATGTGAGGTTAAATACATTTATTAGCGGATTGTATATATTTTTTTCATTCCAAATGTGAATTTGCACTCATGAATCATGTAGTTTGTGCAACTAAATTGAAGAAAAGAAGGCAGGTTTTTTGTGAATTAGGCCCTTCATACATAATTTCCCTTACAAACAGCTGTCAGCACTATCCTGATGCCTGTGAGTTGTGGACATAGTGGAAGGTGCCTACCCAGGGCTTTTCCATTTTTATTGACATGGGACACCTTCCCCCATGTGAATAAATCCCTTCTCCACCAATATTGCTGTTGGGGGCGGTGGGTGATGTTTGAACTCCAGCCAATAGGTTTGGGGGGTGAAATTGAAAATGTTTGAGAATATCCACAAACCCAACTCTTGTGACTGTTCACGATATTTGGTAAGTCAACGTAACACTCCATGGAAGCACCCTTTTCCCATGCCTAGCCAAGATTATTTTGGAAATCTGCCCGTCTTGCAGATTTCCCATTGCCACCCATAAGTTGTAGCCACAGAAAGGTTTGCAGATCCTCAATTTGTGAAAAAAAAATATTTCCTCATTCAAATTCAGGAGCCCCTTTTTGTGTATCTCAGTTTGACTAAGGTGTGTAAAACGTTTTGTGTTTCGGTCCTTTGCGAGTAAATTAAGCGCCAACTTAATAAATGTCCTCATTTTCTTTTCCTGCCATGATTAGTTTCGACAAGGGCACCTGCCAGCCTCCCTAATGAACTTCCCTTTCTGGTGAAGCAGTTCTGCTGGTCCTGAAACGATGCAGCCTTCGAGCCAAATACACTTGGAAATTTTTCATGGAGTGAAGGGTCAGCTTACCTCATCAGCTGCAGTTTCTCACCAGAGCGGTTTTCTGCTCCAGCAGCAGAGCCTCCATATGCTTTCGCTGTGAGGAGAAGCAGATATGGGTCCCTAAGAGCAAAGGATGGTAAAGAAAAGAAGCATATTGCTTGTTTGTGCCTCTATATGTCACATTTTTTGTGGGGAATTATGTTGTTTTGATGCATAAGGTTGTGTGACATTATTTCAAGGGCAATAACTTTGTCTTACAATAATATCACATCTAATGCATTGATTACATCGCCTTCCTAACCCTATTCCTAATATGTTTACTTATTATACTTAAAGAGACTTATCTTGCAATGTTGTGGTTAAGTTGAGGAAGCGGATGCAATATTATTGTCATGCGAAATAATGCATGCGATATAGGGGGAATACGCTTCTGGTATTGGGTAATGGTGATTGTCAATGTGCGGTCCGTTTTTTTTTTAAAGCTTGAACAAGCCTTTTGCACTTACAAGCACGATCGTTTGGGCCTAGGACTCTACCATTAAAATACTCCCTTTAACCTGAATAAACTCCTCGTATCAGATTTTGAAAGTATTTCTTTTCGTATTCCTCTGCTGCCCGGGCTGGATCATGAAATAAATAAATAGAGTGAAAAGTTTTCAAATGTAGTAAATAATTCTAAAATGTTCTTCTTTTTACTTGTTTGAATTTGCAATATGTAGGCTTAGTTGTGCACAACTGTTTATGCCTTCTGAACTACTTTAAAGTGTGTGTCCATGATACAATGATTATACAGACTTAAAATGCTCTTGTGGCCCCCAAGGACTTAATTTCTGGAGAAAAAAAAAACAACACACATTAAGGGGTACAAAAAAAAAAATTCAACGGCCCACCGTGGGTGCTACCTAATGACGGGGTTGTTGTTGAATGTCAAGGTTGGTGGTATTGATTACACCTCATCCCTCTTTCCTCCACCAACCTGCACTTCCTGTCTCTTTTACCTCACACTTATAAATTTCTTCCATGCGTTTTCCTTTGTCACTGTTTTCCTACCTTTCTATACCTCTTTTTTCCTACCTTTTCTGCTTTTCTCTCTTTTGCTCTGGGACAAAGTCTAATGATAAGAAATGAGTCCCGTCCCTTAAATGAGAGTCTCGACGACCACCATCTGCAACAACCACCGGCATAAATCAAGCATACAGTCCCTCGCATCCCTAACCTAAATATATCTTTCAACCATTTTTTTAGTTTAGTCAAATTATTTTAAGTGCTTCCCTGCTATTATATGTGCCAGTACCAAAATGCATAACTAGTTTTACTGGCAATGTCTGTCCAAGTGGGTGAGTTGCATGCTTGCATAATTTGAATTATTGGTGTGCGCTTCTTGGCACACTGTTGGCAGCAAAAGGCAGCTGCTCCACACACCTGCTGAAATAATCAGGAGTTGCGAACATGAGTGGTCTGTGGGATGAAAGCTGTTACTCCAGCTGTCAGATTCCAAGTATTTCGCCCAGCAGCAATCATTTTAAATTCAAAAGTGAAAGCCAAGGGCGGTTTAGTTAGCCAATAAAAACACAACGCATTGCAAGAAACTGAATTCTGGCCTGTCAGCCCGGATTGTGCCTTAAAGGATTTGCATTAAACAGCCACTTACAGTACGGGGAGAATTGCAATTTCTCTGAACCCAGGCGCATTGGAGGCTGAGGGAAAATTCCATGATGTATTGCTGCATTGAGAGTAGTACACATGGACGCAATGGAGCAGAACCGCCTGTAGCAGCAAAGAGACATGACTTAAGTTCAGCAATGCCACGGATTGGATAATAAGAGTGTGCTGGAAATAACAAATCTCACGCATTGTGCTAGAGGAAATACTTACAAAGAAAAATGCACTTTCCACTCTAGTATTTTTTTTTGCCATTTCACCTTCTATAACACGCCTTGACGTTTAAAAAAAGATGCAATATGTGCAAAATAAGCCGTAAACCTGTGTCACAAAAACGTACATCACTGGAGATTTCCGGGTGAGCAGTTGCTTGATTAACAAGACTGCCACCAATCAAAGAGGCAGGGAAAAAGTATCCCTTTGGATGTACGTTGGCATCATATAGGCCCTTGTTTTGATCCCTGGTATTGCCTCGTCTAGAATTACCGTTTCCGGGAATTCTCAATAATTAATGTGAAATAACGGGGGATTAGGAGCAGTTGGGAAATAACGTGGAAATTGTGCCTACCTTTGGCAATTTCTGCATCTTTTCCCCCGGTATTCAGCCATTTTGTGTATAATGCACTATAGGCCGATTTCCAGCAAACGCTTGAAGGGTAATGCCAATATTTTGGAGTGCACTCTGAACTACACTGGGAACCCCTGGAAGGATTGCTGAAGATGGCAGAAATGTTCCATCTTATGTAGCCCAGTTATTAATAGCATTGTCTACTCGTTATTGTTCGGCTAGTAGTTTCAGTAAGCTCTACAAGTAGGACATTCCAGTAGTCAACTTTAAAGTAAATGTGTGCTCCTACTACTAGTTTATGAGTTTCTGTGTGTCATAAGTACAATTTCCTTCCTAGTTACCGCTTCTTAAACAACAAATCTTTGATGATGCTATCAATATAAGGTGTGGGCTCATGACTCCATTCAAAGTAACCCAAAGATTCTTAACCAGATATGTGATTCAAGAGGTACCTCAAACAACTGTGGGGCCTGTGGGCATAAAGTAGTCAAGCCAGATATGGGCAGGACCAAGTAAAATGACCTCAAATATAGTGGCAGTAAACTTCAGTCCATTTACTACCAACCAGCTGGCAAATCTATTTAAGCTTAGCCTAAGCTTTTTCAAATATGACATTTGGACCATTTACTTGCAGATTGATGTGAACATCATTTGCACAGGAGTGGAAGGTTAAATCTTCGTGGTGGCTTAGATGAACAAGCATTTGCAATGCAATAGGTCTCGCATTATTAAAGTTTGAGCTATTGGTGTTGCATTATTTAGCCAAGGTCTCACCTTTGATTAAGTTAAAGCCATTTGCTTTACTAATGGTATTGTATAGCAAAGCAAATGGCTTTAAGTTAATCAAAGGCGAGACCTATTGCATTTTCAATGCTTGTTATTTTAGAGCGCTCTCTGTGCAGATGCTCTGCCTCTGGGCCGTTAACATGCCATCTTTCTTCTCTTGTTTCGTCAGTATTGCAGAAGAGCTCTGGGAGCCCTTGCTTGACCCTCGGTGTGAGGATAGGCTTGCTGCTCTGACTACAACATCTAGAATGCATCTGGGATACTAATCTAGACAGCCAGCTGTTAAGTGAGTAAAAATAATTGCTTCAGAGATAGGAAGTAGTCTAAAGTGGAAGATGCTAGGACGGCCAAACACGGAGGGTGTGGAGAAAGAGGGGTAGAGGTATAGGGAAGAGATAGAATTAGAGAGGAGAGGTTGGAGGGGAGTGGGGGAGGGATGGAGAGGACAGGACAAGAGGGGATTGGGCGAGAAGGGGATGGGATGGGAAGAGAAGAGGGGAGGGGGAGGAGAGTGGAGGCTAGTTAAACTTTAAGAGGGAGAGAAAGAGAAAGGTGCAAGAGAATGGGAAAGAAGGAAACAGGAGAGTGAAGAGTGATGTCAAAGAAGATTGGGGTTAGGGTTAAAAACGGATGGGGAGAGTGGTCAAAAAAGAGTAGGGCAGAAAATAAAAGAGGGCGTCACAGAGTGGGCAGAGGGTGCACGGGTGTGAGGCAGGGGCAAGAGGTGAGAGGGCAGTCGAAGGCGGGAGGGGAAGAGGGGTCTGGAAGGAGGGGTTCCGAGTAACACGAGAAGGGGGTCCGGGGAAAGCCGCCGGCTGTTGTGGGAGAAGTGGCCGTCTGAGGGCAGGACTGGGGAGGGAGAGAGCAGCTGCTCCGGAAAGAGTGAAGGGGGGACCCTGGGGCAGAGAAGCCGAAAGTGTTTGAATGGGGCAGAGAGACGGGGCTGAGAGGAGAGAGAGGTGTCTGAGGCCAGGACTGCAGGGAGGGAGGAGCCGCTTGGGACAGGCAAGAAGGAGGGGGCACTGACCAGGGCCGGGAGACGGGCTAGAGAGGGAGGAGAGGGAGAGAAGGCAATTATAACAATAACAACTGGTAGGGGAGCAAAGGACAGCAGGGACACCATAATGGATTAAATAAACATTTTAACATCTCTGGACTTCATTCCGCTTAGAGACTTTTGTTTTTTAACATAGTGTGCATATGTACAAGAAGAGAGGCTGAAATGAGTAACGCTAAATTGTTACAGTAAGTACTTGACCACGAAGGAAGCCATAATGCAGGCGCTAACAACAACAACAACAAAACAATGAGAGAAAGGGGGATATGGAGACAGAAAGAAAGACGACGATGACAGAAAAGAGGAGAAATAGGTCGGAAAGATATTTACTGCCCTCCCTTGCTACTGCTGTTGAATAAAATGTGACAACAGGAGCTTTTCACCGGCCAGACTCCAGCTGGTTACATCAGATCAGCAACTTGCCTCTAAACACGCATCTTCCCCGGTTCACCTGCTGGGTTAGGGAGGGGGTGTTGATGTGTGTCCATATCGGGTTAGAGATAGATGGGTGGGAACAGAAGGTACAGGGCAGATAGGGTACTAAAACAGTGACTGCAGCACAGCGAGATATCCCGTGGTCCCATCCCCTCTGCCAGCTGGAAAAGTTAATGGGCTGAGGGAGCAGAAATAAAGGGAGGTTTAGCAGTGCTTAATTTGAGCCGGTGGCTTCTGGGGCTCAGCATCGTCACAGCACTTATGACAGGTGGCACATGGCGTCACTGTTTGTAAAATTTAGAGATAAGGAAAACAATAGTTGTTTATTAATTCGATATGCATTTAAATGACAAATGCCTGCTGCTCAAGCCATTCGTATAGCTTTAGGGGCCTGGAATTGTAATACTTTTAGAGTGCGGTGGTTAGGAATTGTACTGTCACTGGCAGCACTGAAAGGGTAAATGGGCGATGCAGGCTGTGCTGCACTCCTGACGAGGGCTCTGGCACTTATGTTTTTTTAAATGTTTTTTAAAATAAGCACTGGAGGTTTAGGAGCGTTCTTGGCCCCGGAAATTATCCTAAGAGTGCCGTTGATTTCCCCGGGGCTGTGACGCACATTGCATAGGCACAACTTCAGAGAAATGCAGTTTGGGAAGGTGGAGCGATAGCACCTTCAGAGTGGGGAGGAAATGGGCATCCTGGGGGGCTGCGAGTTCGGGGCACGCGAAGGCCACCTTCTGGCTAGCCTAGGCCCCTTCCACAGGTGCCGAGGAGGTCCTGGACTCCCGGGTGCTGTTAGCCAGGCACAGGTGCAACAGGAGGGGGTGTTATCATGCAAACACCACGGGGGCTTCATCATGCAAACACCACGGGGGCTTCAGAGCCTTCTCGGTGTGTTGTGCCCCATGTTATGAAGCCTGATAACGTCAGCGGGACGCTGTCTAACGGAGCCGCACCGTGCATAGAGGCGCTGACCGTTATTTCTATCGTTTGTGATGTCATACAATAGGTGAAACTGGTTACCTGCTCAATAAAGTTCAGGGAAGTACTCATGGTGACGTTTGTCGATGAAATCCCCAGTTATACATTCTATCATAGAAAATTCCATTGTAGTCTGCGGTCAGATAATGCCTGTTTTCACAGCCATGGGGGTCTGAACAGTGACACGGCCCCCCACTTCTTTCTCGACCCTGCGTCCCCCGCCCCCCTTGCTTATCTCAAGCCCATGCTCCCTCCATGTTTACTCCTGGGATGCCGCTTTGTCTGGTGTGTCTGCGCTGTTCACTCGCACCCTATCAGATTAACGCAGCTCGGGGATTAAGGCTCGGACAAACAGCGCAGTCCGTTGGCACTACTCGACGAATCCGTGTGCGGCGCCCACAATACAAGGAAGAGTTTCTGTCAGTGTTACGTGTGCAGTTCTAATGTATACTCGCGCCATTCCACTTTTGATTTTATCTACCTTTTTAAAGATATATTTCATTTTTTTTTACCAAGGGGCGCTTGAGAGTCTCACATTTTTCTGCAGAACAATTGTTCTCGGATGAGTGACCCTCCTGGATGGCGGATGTGTCACGCTTGTCACGCCAGTGGATCTGATGTTCGAGCAAGCCACTTGTTTGAATTAAATTGTTGTAAAGGGGTTTTGTCTCCTATGCCTCCCCTGCCAGTAGGGTGACCAGATTCTCAAAACAAAAAACGGGGACAGTTCATAGATATAGAAGTAGGACTACCGTTTGCAGTAACGGTCGACATAAAAGTAGGACTATTTGACAGCTGTCAGACATGGAAAAGGGACTAAAATGACAGCCGCCTCCACAGACACAGATGAAGAATTACAGACAAATCCTATGTGTGACACAGACTTAGCCGAGAGGGACGTCGAGGATTCAGTGACCGTCACCCGGGTGAACCGCTAATTGCACGGTGTGATATCCTTACTTGGTGACACTTATGGATCCCTGTGGATTGCAAAGTATGACTCACTGCACAGCCTGGACAACATGGCCTGGAGGCGCGGATTGAGCAGCAAACCCGAATTGCCGGGGCACACAGTGGCTCGCGGCCTGAGCCTACCAGTGCCTGCATCCTGGCCAGCCTTGGCAGAGTGTGTTACAGCCCAAGTAAGTTTAAGTTTTAAGCCTGGGTGCCAATGGCAGCGCGCAATCAGGCAGCTGCAGCGCCTGCGGTGTTACTCAAAACGGTGAAATGGGTTGCAAGACTGGCGCCGCGTGAAGTGTGTTTTATGTTGTTGGGGCCTCTCTGACATAGGTTCCCTGTTGGGCCGGGTCACTCACATGACGTCAGAGAGTGGCCCGAGTCCTGATGTTCTCCTGACTTCAGTTTACTGGGAAGGAGGGGGGCACCGCAAAGGCTGGCAATCTTTATGTTGATTTTTCTGCTGGCCCATCCAACAACAGTAGCCACCAGAGTGTTGTTAGGGCCTCGCACATCTTTTTTGGGCTGGGTCCCATCCTGGAGAGAGGCACAGGGTCACTCATGTGACGTCAGAGGGGGCCCCGAGTCCTGATGTTGTTCTGATTTTAGTTTGCAGGGAAGGAGGGGGGCCACCACAAAGGCTGGCAATCTTTATGTTGTTTCTCTGCTGGCCCATCCAACAACAGTAGCCACCACAGTGTTGTTAGCAGGGCCTCCTACATCCTGTTTGGGCTGAGTCCCACCTTGGAGAGAGGCCCTGGACTGAGCGATGCTCTCTGCGCAGCATCATTAATTACGAGGGAGGAACCAGAGGGTCCAGTATAAGTCAGCAAAGGCTGAAGGTACAAGCCTCAAAAAACAAACAACCACAAAAAAATAAAAAACAGCTCCTGACTTAGTGTGCAGAGAGAGCCTTGATTTAATATGTTGCAAGGGAGTTTCCTGATATTTGTACGATCCTAAGTATATTTACTTAGACATGAGTATAAATGAAAGTTGTTTAACCATTATTTCTTACGCTTTGCAGCAGCTAACGTAGAGTTTCTAGTTGCTCAAATGGATGTCATATCTGATATTTATAAGTTTCCCTCGTTTTAATATCTTGATTTTTCTCGCAAGAAAGTGCCACTCATAGTCGTTAAAATGTCACTCATAATTATTCTGAAATTATGAAAATGTCACACATAGAAATCTGAAACCTTGGCAGCTATGCATGTAACATTACACCTACAACAAGCCAGGACTATTCGCTTTGTCAGTTGTTCTTAGCTGCATAAGATAAATAAGCAACAAACTTGGGCTTCGTTGTACATAACATTGAAAATGCTTCAGTTCTGGGATGATGAGACTGTGAAAGAACTATAACAGGTCTCTTTGAAGGCAGTGAAGGGTGGTACTGCTGCAGCGGTAAGATTGTTTTTTCATCCTGAGGGCAAAAATGGACATCCCAATAGAGACCCGTCTCAGCACCTGTGCTAAGTAAGCAGAGAAATGTCCCGGTTTTTATGTTGTATGTTGTATGCCCTTCCTCCAATGGTCTTTAATCCTGGTGCCAGTTGACTTGGACTGCTGGTAAGCTCAGCCCTGTCCTTGATGTGTTGACAGCCACATGCAGGCCAATTTTGGGTGAACCATGGGGAGAGCGGTTATCTTGGTCCTGCTGCCGGTGGTTAGATGGGTTTTACAGGCTCTGCATGCAGATAGTGATCAGTCTTGAACCACCAGCCTCTGCTACATGGTTTGGGTTCTAGTACCTTACTTATTTTCCTTGTTACTGCATGTGTTTCCGTTTGTGACCCTTACTTTATCTTCGACTTAAATACTTTGTTTTGTCATTCATTCATTTGGTGCTTCTGTTGTTTGGTCTTCGATGACTAAGACACTGTTGTATGACAAGTGGTTGCTTCCTCTTTAAAAAAAATCTTTATAACACAGCATGGACTCTTAGACTATAGCATCAATAAAGGTTTACAGTGAATTACAAAAAGAACAAAAACACATGAATTATACTGAGTTCAGGTTCCAGTAATCAGTACAATACAGCATGACCAATCCATCCACTCTCCCCCCCATCATCCCTGTCATCAGAGGTAACACATATTCGAGTCCTTACCTTGAAAGTGAGGTAACTTTCCAAGTCTAAGCGAAAGACCAACCAGCCTACCACTACGAGAAAAATATAGCCCTACTCCCCAGGAACAATTGTTACTCCACTCCACTGCGATAAAACTCACATAATAAAACTAGTCAACCTTAGTACACCTTGCTCTCCTCAGCACCTGTGCTAAGTAAGCAGAGAAATGTCCCGGTTTTTAAATAGTGTTTCAGTGCGAGACACTTTTTAAAAACCGGGACATTTCTCCGTTTAACCCGGACACTGCACAAAAACCGGGACATTTCTGTAATTAGGAGCAAAGTGTCGGGACACAGGGACACTGCTCCGAAAACAGGGACCGTCCGGGGAAAACCGGGACGTCTGGTCACCCTACCTGCCAGGAAAGCACATTCTTGGGGCAACTCCATTGAAATAGAACATAGACATCCAGTGGTGATAGAGAAGACAAGAGTAGGAGGATAGAGTGTCCCATCTCACAAGCATATTCTAGCATTCTTTGAAGCCTTCGAAAACGTGTACGGAGACCGCTATGTCCCATCTATCAAATGAAGGTTTTCGACCAAAAAACATCCAACGCAACAGTCCAAACTCGCCATCACCCACAAAGTAATTTCAAAGTTTTTATCATTCCCAGATGCTCCTAATTTGAGATTTGATTCTATCCTATCCTAATTTGTGTCCTAGTTGCTGCATAACAAGCGCTCCGAAAACAATCACGGAATCGAAACCTGTGGTGCGCGCGCACCACAGAGGAGCGGGGGGAGGAGAGCGGCAGCGAGACGAACGCGCGCTGCTGCGCGTTCTGGCCACCGTCGGGAATGGGCGCGGCAAAGGCGGGACATGCGCCCGCCTTTGACCAATAGCGTGCCGTCCCAAAAAAAAAACGGATGCACCAGCCAATGTGGGCTTCTGAAAACAAAACCACACGCACGAGCGTGTGGGTCGTTTTCAGAAGCCCTTTCTAGAGGTCTCGCGCTGCGCGAGCAGTGCTGCGCACTGCAGCGCTAGGCGCGAGACCTAAAAAGGGGCTGGGTATAAATAAATATTAATAGCTGAGACAGAGCCGATACATGAGGGACACCGCAATCAATGGAAAGGTGGTTAGATGTGAAAGGGCCCAAAGTAACACACTGGCAGACATTTACTAGCAATTTGAACTGGGTGTGCATCACAAACGTGACACAAACTCTGTACAAAGTGATGTGCTACTTTGCACTACTTTGCGACAAGGGGGCATCCCAGAGGAGGCACAAAGGCATTTCAGTTCCACCACTTTTGATGCACATCCCTATATACTGACATTTGTAGACAGGGATTTGTGCAACAAATTACATCTCCTTGATGTAGGTGTAACAGTAGAGCAAGTTTTCAAAGTCACTACACTTTCCCAATGTTGCCTATGTGGTACACAGTTCAGCACACATAAAAAGTCGGTGAAATATCAAATTACATCTGTTAGACCTGGCATCTTTTGGCATGTTTCCCCAGTCTTTTTGCTTTCTGACCTCCTGGTTTTGACTCAGTTTTTGCTGGTTTAGTGTCTCTGCACACTTTCTCACTGCTCTTCAGTGTTTAAGTGCAAGTGCTCCTAAGGTAAATTGTATGATGGATTGGTGTTTCCATGATTGGCATATTTGATTTACTAGTAAGTCCCTAGTAAAGTGAACTGAGGGTGCCAGGGCCTGTAAATCAAATGCTGCTAGTGGGCCTGCAGCACTGGTTGTGCCTCCCACACAACCAGCCCTGTAAAGGGTTCTCAGACCTGCCACTGCAGTGTCTGCGCGCAGTTTATAACTGCCATGTCGACCTGGCAAGTGCACCCACTATTTCAGGCCCTAATCTTCCCTTTTCTTACATGTAAGTCAACCCTAAGGTACCCGGTGGGCAGGGTGCCGTGTATATTAAAGGTAGGGCATGTACTGGTGTGTGTGACATGTCCTGGTAGTGAATTACAGTGTATTTAGTTTTTCACTATGGAAAGGCTATCTGTCCCATAGGATAGAATGGGAGTTTGCTCATAACATCTTATAAGCATATCTTCCCATTGGGACAAGATAGAGAAATGGGGTTTAGTATGCCTGAACTCAGAATATAAAAATGCATCTTTTAGTAAAGATGATTTTTATGTTCTGTGTTTGAAAATACCACTTTTAGAAAGTAGGTATTTTCTTGCTTAGTCATCCTGTGTGCCTCTGCTGGGTTTGTGGATTGACTATCTTGCTTTGGAGTGACAGGGGCTGGGGTTGTGCATTCTCTTCAGACAGCCACTGGGGGGGTCGAGGTGTATCCTGCCTTTCCTGGATGAATCAGGGCTGGGCTGAATAGACCCGGGAAACATTTAGAGTAGTGGGAGGAGATGTCCTTGCACCTGAATGGGCCTTATCTGCCTTGGACAATGCTGTCACCACCTCCTGCCAGGAAGCTGGGCCAGAGAGGACAGAACTGGTTTTGGCTGGGCACAGACACTCTCTGCCCAAGTGAACAAAGAGAAACTGAGTATACATATTGGGGCCCAAACCCCAGAACTTTAGAACTTGCTGGAACCAAGGAACCTGCCAAGAAGAAGAGCTGGAAGAACTGTCAGGAGGAGTACTGCCCCTTTGCTGTGTTGGGTTAGCCTGCAGTTGCTGCTTATATCTTGGGCAGTGAAAGGACTGGACTGAACTTTCTTTACTTGTGCTGAGTATCTCCAAGGGCTTGAAGTAGAGGTTGCCTCATGTTCTGAAGTCTTAGGGACTTCACCGACCTCTGGGTACCGCCTCTGGAACCGTGATTTCAGTTGCCACAGAGAGGGGAATGCAACCGACTCCGTCACCGACTCTGTCGCTGGCTCCGTGTCCTAAAGGCACCAAGAGGGCACCGCCACATCTTGCACCGCAACCCTGGTCTCATCGACGATGACAACAACCGCCGCCACTGAGCCACTGCTTGCACAGTGACCTGTGGGCATCGTACTACGCACTGCCTCGCTTCACTTTGCAACCTGGTCTCACGGATGCTATCTCTGACTGCTGACTCCCACACCTGTGACTACACCGTGGCTTGTGGGCACCGGTCGTAAGTCTCATGGCGTACAGCCCCGTCCCACACAGTCCTGACTGACCAATGCCAGGTCTCCGCAACCGGCTCTGTCGCCTGCACCGTAATCTGACAGCACCGCCACGAGCACCGCCTTCACTCCGCAACGCAGCCCTGTTCTCACCAATGCTGCTGGACTACTGTCACCAACCCACTGCCTGCACCGCAACATGAGGGCACCGCACACCACACCGCACGCCGCACCGCTACGCTTCACCTCGCAACCACGATGGTTGCTACGACTGGTCCGCACCAACGTGATTGGCCGCAACAAAAAAGTACTGTTTACAAGTCTGCTGACACCCCTACCGACGCGGTCAGACAGAACTGTTGGATTCTGTTGTTTTCAGCACCACAGTAGCACCGGACAGAGCTACCGACCTCAAGAAACTGCATTTTAAGGTTATTCTTGCAAAGTGCATATATTTAAGTACTGTACGTTGGATTTTTATCATTTTGGTCTTGTTTCAAATATTTAAAGTATTGGATATGATTCTGAACTGGTGTGGTGTCCTTTTGTAGTGTTTTCCCTGTATTACTGTTGATTATGTGCAAATGCTTTACACAATGCCTCTGAGATAAGCCTGACTGCTCATGCCAAGCTACCAAGGCGGTGAGCAGGGGTTATTTCAGTGGTGTATCCCCCTTATTCTGAATAGAAGGAAACGTCCCTACTTGGACAAAGTTGCAAACCATTGCCAACTAGAGACCCCCATTTCTAACAATGTCAAAGCATAGTTTTTTTCCCAGTGCAAAACCCTTGCTGCATGGTTGTGTGCGGTGGTTCAAGGCAGCCTAGAGTGCAGCAGCATTAGGGGAGGGATAAACCGTGCCATATATTAATATATATGGTGCTGTTTTTCTCTCTTCCTTTGATGCAATGCAGTGCATCAACTTTAATTGCTTTGTTGCACCGACTGTTAGTAAATTTGCCCATTGTGTTATCTCCTTTATAAAAGATGGTGATGATTGTGTAGTTGGGTCATTGGCACCAACCACAGATCTCAGGAGTTCAAGTTATACAGGGAGAATTACTGCGTGAAATACTGCTGAGAGGTAGAATTCACCTGATCAGAGCAGCAAAGTATATTGTCCTATACCATAATTCGAACAGTTTCTGTGCATTGTCTGGGATGGAAAAAAAGACTGATATGAGTCAAGGATGTTAGACTCCTCTAAGTGAGCTTGATGCAGTTGACAAACAACCTTTTTCAAAATCATAGCTAACCATGGTAGGTCTGTAATTGGGCAGAAGTTGTAAAAAGCTTCAGGGAAAAATGTTTTTAAGCAATGTGATCACCATCACCATCACCTTTTTCAGATTTGCAGGGACAGCACCAGCGGAGAGAGGTTGATTATGTAGTGAGTTTCAGTGAGGCCTGAACTATAACATTCTCCTTAGCTGCCAATGCTGCAAAGGGATCCGTCAATTTACATATTGACTTGAGAGTACTGAGCAAGGTAAGACATTCCTGATCAGCCATCTCTTCAAATGGAAATTAAGACTGCAGTGAGAGTGGATATATGACATAAACATACATATGTGCAACCACGAAGAGTATATTGTATCTCATGTCTTTTGTATACTAATTTCCCACACTACTAATAATACTACTCAATAATACTAGTACCATTATATACTTGCACAAGCACCTATCCATGACTAAATTGATACAACAATATATCTATGTATTATTTCTAATACTTTTGTATGATGTGATTTGGATTTCAGCTGCAGGTTTTTAGACCTGTCATCCTTAGGGTGCGCTTTCCCCCAAACATTTTGCCTTACTCCTCTTGTTTTTGATGAATTCTTTTTTTGGAGTCTGTGCACTTTACTACTGTTAAACTGCCCTAATGTGCTTATGCTTTCTCTTTTAAACATGGTGAAATTAGCTTACACCCAATTGGCATTTACTTGTAAGTCTCTAGTAAAGTGGTAGTACATGTACCCAGGGCTTGTAAATTAAATGCTACTAGTGAGCCTGCAGCACTCATTGTACCACCCACTTAAGTAGCCCTTTAACCATATCTCAGGCATGCGATTGTAGCCTGTGTATGCAGTTGTAAACTGCCATTTCGACCTGTCAAAATAAACATTTTGCGAGGCCCAAGCCTTCCTTTTTAATACATATACGTCATCCCTAGGGTATACCCTAAACAGCCCATAGGGCATGTTGCAGTGTATTTAAAAACCTTAACAAGTACTTTTAGCATTTTACTTGTCGTGGCAGTGAAAAACTCTTAAATTAGTTTTTCATTACTGCAAGGCCTGCCTCTCCCATAGGATGACATTGGTTTACCTTATTACATTTAATAAGTGATAACTTTCATTTGGGAGCAGTTAATATTTGATGGACTTGGCCCTTTTTTAGCAGGGTTATGCCTGAACTTTTTGCCTTCCTCCTGGTATTTTTTCTGACCTGGTGATGGTGGTTTTAGGGCTCTGGGCACTTTATCACTGCTGTCCAATGTAAAGTGCATATGCTCTCTATGGTAAACGGGATAAGATTGGTCTACACTTGTTTGGCGTATTTAATTTACCTATCAATCCCTTGTAAAGTGGTATCTCATATACCCAGGGCCAGTAAATTAAATGCTACTGGTAGGCTTGCAATGCTGCTTGCGCCACCCACCAAAGTAGCTTTTCAAACCTGTCTCAGGCCTCTGCCATTGCAGGGCCTGCGCATGCAGTTTACGGCCACTGTGACGTGGCACATAAAGTGAGTGCCACGTCTGTGACTCCCTTTTTACTACATATTAGTCACCCCTAAGGTAGGCCGTGGCTAGCCCTATGGGCAGGGTGCGCTGTAGGTAAAATGTAGGACATGTGCCTTAACTGTGTGGCATGTCCTGGTAGTGACAAACAGCCATATTGGTTTCTCACTAATGTGAGGCTGCCCTCTCATAGGAATGCATTGGGGATTCCCTGATATGTGTTTCAGTGGTAATTCCTGACATGAGAGGAGTAGAGTGCTCAAGTTTGGTATGTTTGGAATAGTGGTAATAAATGATGCGTAATGGTGTTCACAGATTTATTATCACTATTTTAGAAATGCCACTTTTAGAAGTGGGCCTTTCTGTGTGCTATGTGTCTTTGTGCCTGCCTGTTGTGTATTGCATGTCTGGCTCTGGAGTGACAGGGGCTGAGGAGGTGCAGTGGCTCCAGAGGGGCTGGGTGAGTCAGCGCTAGGCTGAATAGGCCAATCTGCATTTGGAGTAGTGGGAGGAGTAGCACCTGGACCTGAATAGGACTGTGCCTGCCTTACACAATGCTGGCTCCGCCCCCCTGTGGTGTGTCTGGGGCCAGGACCTACACTGACAAAGGAGGTTGTTGTGCACTGTAAATAAAATGTTTAAGTGCCCCCCAGAACTGGCTTAGACCGGGCACAGAGCCCTGTGTCAGGGGGAGAACAAAGAACATAGGTGGTATAAGTATTGGAGCTGTGACCCCATGTAAGCAGGACCTGCTTGGAACTGACTTGGGGGGAGAGCACTCTACCAGGAGGAACCGCCATGAGATCCAGTTGCTGCCCTCTGCTGGGAGGCCCTGCGTGCTGGCCTCCTGGTGGGAGTCTCAGGGACCCAAAAGACTCCAGGAGAGGATCTGGACGGTTCCTTACTTTCATTCTCTGCTACATGGAAGAAAGTCTGCAGGAGTGCTGTGCTTCATCTAAGCCTGGCGCTTGGTTCCTCAAAGACAGCGCGTGGTGAGCGCTAGGTTCTTGACCCTATGCGAGGGTCCCAGCAACAGCACGTGGAAAGTGTTGTTGCTCCTTACTGGCATTGTTTGGAGCTGTGCTGCAGAGCACGCTCTGGTAGCGCTGTGAGGCCGAGTGCTCAGGAGGAGGCTCGCTCCGTGTTGTCCGAGAAGAACACAAGTGGCAGGGAATCCCGGCCGGGGATTGCCCGAGCGACGAAGAGGCCGGAAGTCAGGCAAGTCTGTGCCTGACCGTGGGCGGGGCTCTCAGGGGAAAAGCGAGAGCCCCGCGTGTTGCCTGGAAGCTGCCGGAGACTCCGCTCCATAAGCCAGAGAGAGGAGAGAGAAAGTCAGGCGGGGGACACCTGGTTGTGCGCGGGGCCGACGGAAGCTTCGCTCCGTGCCCTACGGCCCGTGTTTCGTTTTCCCCTTTTGCTGCAGGGCAGTTGCACCGCATGGTTGTGGGCCACCCCAGGGTGAGGAACAAGGGCAAAACCTTGACGGAGGTCCCTGGGGAAATTGCTCCACATTTCTGGCCTGATCGCAGCTGCGCCACACGATCGCGGGCAGCTGCATTCTCCCCGCAGCACAAATGAGAAGAGACAATGGTGAGTTGCACCCCACCCCCTGATTACTTTGTGGATCTTTTGGGGGAATTGTTTCGGCTGCGTCTGCAGCTAGGGGGCTAGTGGAAGCCCCGTGTACAGAAGGAAGGGACATGCATATTAGGGAGCCATGACTTTGTGGGACAGAGGGCATTGCGGGAAGCCCAAGATGGGCCCCCGAGGAGCAGGCCACTCGGCCTGGTGTTCACCTTGAGTTTTGGCTAGGCGTACAGCCCTGGGGTGATGTGTGAACCTTATCAGTGTTACTGTGGTGCACTGTGGCTAATTTAGGATGTATGCCTAATATGATTTATGCATAATGTGTTCATGTTAAGTGCCTGTGGCCCATAGCTACTGGTTGGTCAAATGGTTATGACAGGGGTCCGATTGGCCCTGTAATGTATATAATCCCCTGTAAAGTGATACCTATGGCCAGGTGGCACAGTGTATATATATATGTGATTACGTTCTAATGTGTTTTATGAGTGATACAAAGGCTATTTTTGATAAAAACCTGGAGTTTCTTTTGTGGTGTGCCTAGTGTGTCGCTGCTGTGTGAGTGTTTTGTGCAAACGCTTTACACATTGCCTCTGGGATAAGCCTGATTGCTCGTGCCAAGCTACCAAGGGGGTGAGCAGGGGTTATCTTCAGCGTGTAACTCCCTTATCCTGACTAGAGTGGTGGTTTCTGCCTGGCTTAGGTGCATGCCCTAGCCAACCAGAAATCCCATTTCTAACAGTATTGTTGAGTTTGTCCTCTAAAGATCTGTAATTTAAAACCGTCTTTAATGTTAAATTTGGATTTTAAGTCACAAGTCTGGAAATACCACATTTAGAAAGTTGGTATTTTTTTGTCCCAACCATTTGGTGCCTGCATCCTTTATCCTGGGTCACATGAGTAGATGTAGCCGGCAGTTGGTCTTTGTGTATTATTCCCAGACAGTGAGACTGTTAGAAATGGGGTTTCTGGTTGTCAGAGTATGCACCACGAACAAGCAGGACCCACCAGTCTAGCCAGGTTAATCTAGATACACACTAAAAGATAACATGTGCTTACCCTCTGGTAGCATGGCACAGAGCAGTCAGGTTTATCTAAAGAGCCAATGTGTAAACTATTTGTGCAATACACACGCACAGTAACACAATGAAAACACCACAAAAATACTCCACACATGGTTAGAAAAATAGATTATATTTATATGAGTAAAACAAGACCAAAACAACAAGAACCAATAAGTAGAACTGGAGTTATGAATTTTGAAAGAATATATCAAAAAGTAGTGCCTAGAAACATATAGAGCTTCTGGGTTGCTTGAGGTTGCACTAGACCGAGGTAGATCCAAAGTTCAAGCCGACCGTGATGGAGGGCAGGCCAGCTACAGCATTCACGCAGGTCCTGCTGAAAAAGTACCTTGGATGGAGCAAGCGTCGACATCGAGGGCTCGATGTATTGGTTCCGATCCACACAAACGATGAAGGCATTGCCAACGAACACCTTAATGATGCAGGTGCTGTGCCGTAATTGAGCCGCGCTGTTCGCTGTCACTGAGCTGCGCAGCCCATTGAAGCAATGTCGTCAATCGGCTCCTGTATTGGCGTCGAAGTGCAATGCATCAGTTCCGATCGGCGCAAAGCCATCACTGCTTCAATTTTGATGGTTCTGGACAGCATAAGTCACCTTTCAAGGGTACAGGACTGTATTGGCACCACTTGGCAGGGCAGGTCTCACAGATGGCATAGTCCAGGTTCCGTTACAGGGTTGAAGGAAGTATTTGATGGCCTGGAGACTTTAGGGCAGGGGAAAAGCCAGCAAGCCCTTGGAGTCACTCTGGGTTCAAGTGAGATGGGTTCAGTCCTTGACACAGCAGGACAGACATCAGCAGGCAGCAGGGCAGCACAGCAAAGCGGAAAAGCAGTTCTTCAAAAGCAGCAGTCAAGCAGAGTGGCAAACCATGTAGCATAGCAGTCTTTACTCCTGGCAAGGTTCTTCACAGGTCCAGTAGTGTATTGTCTAGGTAGGATCAGAGGCCCAGTACTTATACCCAGTTGTTTCTTTTAAGTGGAGGTGACATCTATGTGGGCCCTTGATGTGCACAGGTCCACCTTTCTTGTCAGCCCTGGCTCCAGACTATCAGTAGGGGGTAATCAGCCCTTTGTGTGGGGAACAGAACACTGCCTTTTTCAGGTGTAATTGTCAGCTCTGCCCCTCTCTTCCTGCCCAGGAAGAGCTATCAGAATGTAGATGAATGCAGATGAGCCCTATGTAATGCCCAGACGTGTATTGGAGACAGGCTGTCAGGCACAAAGCGCAGTAAATACAGAGAAATGTCCACTTTTTAAAAGTAGCATTTGTAAAACAGTAAAGTTAAATCCAACTTCACCAGTAAGGAGGATTTATCATTACCATTCAAAACATATATAACATGAAAAAGCTACACCTCTCTGGTCAGGAATTACAGCTTAAAAGTATACTAAGGAATTCCCAATGCTGGCCTATGAGAGGGGTAGGCCTCACAGTAGTGAAAAATGAAATAGGCTGTTTGTCACTACCAGGACATGCAAAACATAAAAGTACATGTCCTACCTTTTACTTACATAGCACCCTGCCCTTAGGGTTACTTAGGGCCTACCTTAGGGGTGACTTATACCTAGTCGCATAACACCGCAAAGTGGTAAAAAAAAAGCTCAGCAGGGCCAAGCGGTCCCAGCACGCCCGTCCGCGTTGTGTTCTTACGTCATACGCAGTGCAGAGTTCGTTCTCACGTTTTAAATCATGAGCAAATGCATCACATGGTTCGCATGGGCGCAGCCATCTTCTTTTCTTAATCTGTTCATGGTGCTGGGCCGGTTTTAGAATCCTTTCTCAATTTTTTCAATTCTGTGCAATCCTAATTAATCTACCCCTCATTCTTATTTATAGTATCAGTGTGTGTTTTGTGTCTGTGTGTTTTAAATTTTCTTCATTTCTTTCATGATTTTTTGTGAGTTTTCATGCTTTTTGTATTTTTCCTTTACTTCTTTATTTGTATTTCATTTCCTTCCTTCCTTCCTTCCTTCCTTCCTTCCTTCCTTCCTTCCTTCCTTCCTTCCTTCCTTCCTTCCTTCCTTCCTTCTCCTGCTTTTATTTTTTTATCCCCACCCAGAACCATGTCACCCAGCGCAAACAGGGGAGCGGCAGCGCCAGGCCCCCCCGAACTGCGAGTAGCAGCAGCCGCCTAAATTGCGGACGGCGGCGCTGAAAAGGTGTGAAGCCCCAGACAATCCTGTGTGAGGCGGAGGTGGCAGCACTAGTTTTTTCATGCAGCGCCACCTCCCTTCCATGCTAGCAGCAGGTGGCAGGCCTGGCAGCGGGTACCCCCTGCAGGACCGTTGGCTGCATTTGGGGAGGGTGTGCAGGTGTGTGCATCACATCAGCAAAGTCCAACGCACCGCCCAGCAGCTGACGCACGGCTGGGCAAATATCCTTGACTCGGAGCAAGACCTGCTCAACATGCTAGGTGTTGAGATTGCGGAGCTCGGTGAGTATTAATTATTTTTGTGTTCTACAATGCTAGCATTTTTTTGCTGAATAGCATGCTGCTCAAACTCAAAGGTAAGATATGTTTAAGAATATTATTATGTGATCCAGTTTAAGCTAGGCAGGTGCTTTGTGCTACCTAATTGTACTCAGCGCTCGCTTTGGCTGATTATTTAAGAATATAAAGGACAGTGGTGGTGAGATGCACACCGCCTTTTACTCCATTTCAACTTTTTTTCAACTTTTACTTCATGAGTATTCACCAATTCAACCTTTTATCAGCGTGCAAGCTTGCTCCGCGCTCCGCCCAATTGCGCTGCAATTATTAGAACGAACAGGAAGGAACCAGGTGTGGCTCCATTTCAAGCTGCACAGCCGTTACCAGCCAATGAATCCAATAAATCAAATTCATATTCAAACTTTTCAACTCATCCACTTTTACTCTGTTAATTTCATCTTTTTTATCCTTTGTTTCCTTCGATTTATTTTACTCATTCTCTTATGCATTCACGTTTTTCCACACAAGCACAGGAGAGTCCAAGTGTTTCCACAAGTCACGATTTATTTAAAACACCCAATGCATTTTGGGACAACCCTTCATCAGGGGTATCTATAAAACAATTAATAATGACCATCAGTAAAATGAAACATTAATGATACAATACACAGACTAAGAACGAAAAATATCTTTCTCAATTTCAATTATGAAACAATGAAACACTGCTATGTTCTACATAACTCATTTATCTATGACTCCCATCGTTGATACAAACACCCACCATGATTCACCCTTCATTGCCCCCATATTTACGCCTATATGAGAAATAAGCCTCCGATGCTGCTTAAATACACATGCTTGCCACTAGAAACTTTTATATTATCTCGGTTTTAAGAAACATCAAAACTCTAAAGTACGTCCTGACCCCATGCTTGCCACTGAAACCTTGATTTTATCACTACTTCTGTGAGGCACTAAAGCTTTCCACTCCACTTACCGTGACTGGTGCGTATTTGTTTCTTACGAACATTTCTAAATGCCACTCCTTTTCAAGGCTTGCCCGTGCCATCCCATAATTTTTTCGTAGTGTGCCCTCCGCACACCTTTCAATCTCGATAGTGCTGCTTTACACCATTTCTCCTTCCTCTTCCTTTTAACAATGCTAGCTCCCCCCAGGTGATCTCACACGTGCCATAGTGTACTATCTAAAATACGGACTGGAATTTGACAGATTAGTGTTAAACATGCCCTTCAACTCCTCCTCTCCTAACAACATCATTACTACTAAGTGGGCCGAATTTCAGCTGCTGCGTGCGAGCGCTCATTCACACTGCTCACCTCATTGTACTCAGTTTCCCAGAATGCTTTGAGGATCACCCCACCCCAATCTTTCAATCACCACCCGGGTACCTGCACAATACTAATGTTCCAACAGCTCGATATACGTAACTCTGAATCAATGAGTGACGCAGTCAATTTAAAACATTGCATCATGAAACTACACATTGAATCTGTATAATCACAAACCAAAAAATAATAATAATGTCCAAATCGTCCAAAACATAATCTATTGTATTGTATGTGGTCAAAATCATCACTGACGAGGAAACCAGTCTCCTGTGTAATCCATGAGGTTCACCAAATATTTGCATTCCACTTCTTTCACTTGTCCATGCACTGTTTTCATCGTGGGTGCAATCTCACCGTTTTTGGATGGAAGATTCATTCATATAAAGGACAGTGGTGGTGAGATGCACACCGCTTTTTACTCCATTTCAACTTTTTTTCAACTTTTACTTCATGAGTATTCACCAATTCAACCTTTTATCAGCGTGCAAGCTTGCTCCGCGCTCCGCCCAATTGCGCTGCAATTATTAGAACGAACAGGAAGGAACCAGGTGTGGCTCCATTTCAAGCTGCACAGCCGTTACCAGCCAATGAATCCAATAAATCAAATTCATATTCAAACTTTTCAATTCATCCACTTTTACTCTGTTAATTTTATCTTTTTTATCCTTTGTTTCCTTTGATTTATTTTACTCATTCTCTTATGCATTCACGTTTTTCCACACAAGCACAGGAGAGTCCAAGTGTTTCCACAAGTCACGATTTATTTAAAACACCCAATGCCTTTCGGGACAACCCTTCATCAGGGGTATCTATAAAACAATTAATAATGACCATCAGTAAAATGAAACATTAATGATACAATACACAGACTAAGAACGAAAAATATCTTTCTCAATTTCAATTATGAAACAATGAAACACTGCTATGTTCTACATAACTCATTTATCTATGACTATATGAGAAATAAGCCTCCGATGCTGCTTAAATACACAGGCTTACCACTAGAAACTTTTATATTATCTCGGTTTTAAGAAACATCAAAACCCTAAAGTACGTCCTGACCCCATGCTTGCCACTGAAACCTCTATCGTGCTGGTTTAGGACGTTTTCACGGACACGGCTCCAACATACTTATGCGGCTAATACCGTTTGAAGTACACCATACTACATATACTCATAGGACTTCGCTCTACCATGAGCCTCACCTATGCGTCCTAGGATTTGCTTCAATCCTCTTTGATATGCGCGTCTGAGGATACATTTCATTCTTATATCCTATTGCCCTGAAGAAGCCCATTTTTGGGCGAAACGCGTTGGCTGGTTCTATCATACGAAGTACAATGGAGAATAAAAAGACCAGAAACGTTTATTTGCAAATACTTTTTATTGACGTGTTTTCATGTACTTAACTGTCTGTGTCTACATATTGCCTCTCATCCAACCAATTCACTTAGTTATATTTATGGTCTATAAGCAGCAGATCATTTGAGGTGGGCAATATTACATACAATTTGTGACTAGTCCTGGTGGTGCAGTCATCTATGACCCAGCTGCTTTCATTTTTTTCTTCAAATCGTGACTTGTGGAAACACTTGGACTCTCCTGTGCTTGTGTGGAAAAACATGAATGCATAGGAGAATGAGTAAAATAAATCGAAGGAAACAAAGGATAAAAAAGATGAAATTAACAGAGTAAAAGTGGATGAATTGAAAAGTTTGAATATGAATTTGATTTATTGGATTCATTGGCTGGTAACGGCTGTGCAGCTTGAAATGGAGCCACACCTGGTTCGTTCTGATTATTTAAGAAGCCATTGCAGACTCCTCTGTCCTCCTGTCACCATAATGAATTAGTGATATCAGTGAGTAAGTGTTCTCTCTGACTTTCTTTATGTCGCTCATATATTCGCAATCAATTTCACAGTGATGTGTAGTACTAGTATAGATCTATGAATTGCAAAAAAGTGAGACTGAGTTGGTCCATCAAGGGGGTTGAGAAATGAGAATAGAATCAAAGATCATTCATTGCAATGCATTAACTCCAAATGTAGATTTTGTTAAGGAAACTTGGAAAAGGAATTTTAAGATTAGTTATGGCTAACTCAACGATAATATAGTACTAGTACTATAGGCGGTCTGATTTATATAAGTGCAATGTTACTGCTTTTTCCTGTCATGATAATTTTGTAGAACTTAACTGTACCACCAATATATTTTTTATCTTCTCTCTTTTTTTTATATCAGCACCCAAGGGCAAGAAGAGGGGCTTCGCAGAGGTGGGTCCGGGAAGAGCTGGGCAGGAGGCGCCGACCACAATCTTCTCAGGCCAGTAAGTCCTATTATTTATTAGTATTATTTCTCTAAGTTTTACCTCTGCCCACTATTGTGCTACTTTTAATTTTGCCTTGTTCATTTTTTTATACTATCTCCTTTTTTTCCCAACTTCCCTATCCAATTTTTGTTTAATTCCTGTTATCCCTGCATTATCTTTTTTCTGCTTATTTCATGTTTTTTATTTTTTTTGGTAGCTGACTTTTTCCGGTCTGTATTAGTCTGTAGTTTTTTCTGCTTTGTTGGTTATCTTTCTCTCTCCCCTATATCTTGTGGTACTATAAGACTAAACGAATAAGACTGTTCCACTCCTAAGGGTATTCAAAGGTAGAGAATGGGTACGCCGCTTTGTGAAGCATTTTGGGTGCAGGTGGGTATCGCCTACTGATCCGAGGCGTAACTTTAAATGTTCACTAATGCATTTTCCTGAAAGGGAAAAATGTCTCACTTTGCACACCACTGGTGAGTTTTGACCATGTATATTTTCCTCATATAGGAAATCCTTGAGTTAATAATCACTGAATGTCATCAATGTTATCAATTACAATCTTCCATCAAATTTGATGTTGATTATGTTTTAGGAGATATTCCCCTGATGAAGGGCCAGTCCCGAAATGCATTGGGATACTTAAGAATTGATGGTAGCTATAGTGTGATGGACTAACACTACAGATCTGATGAACCTACATCAATAAAGGAAGATTGGAATTCATAAAATTGATGACATTCAGTGATTATTCTCTCAAGGATTACCTATTTGAGAAAATGTACATGGTCAAAACTCACCATTGGTGTGCAAAGTGGGGGCGTTTTTCCCTTTCAGGAAAACGCATCAGTGAACTGTAAGACTAAGAACTGATTTTTGGTACTCTACTGTCTACTGTGAAGATTGCAGGACCAAGTGAGCTAGTATTATAAATAATATTCACCATGTATTTTTGTTGAGAAGGCTTTCTTTTTTTGCTCATGCTCTAACAGTTAACAAGAGAGTGCACATGGTCATAGACCACCCCTGTCCTATATAATTCATTTATACAGTATACCAGCAGTTTCCATGACAGTGCAGCATGGCTGGAAAGTATGAGGTCCCGTGCATTTTCCAACCAACACCATATGTCTTTCATTTACCATTATTATTCCAGCCCTTCATTGCACTTCAATGACTCAGAGTCATCATCAACATCATCATCATCATTGTGGCTTTAACTCTGCCCCTCCATTACGAAAAGTTTTTGGTTGGCTTGAATACCTGCCTTTTCTAACAATATGAACCAACAAAATGCCCAGAGTGATATTTTTGATAGACAATACTGCAGTGCCAACCAAACTGTAGTGAAGTATCGCGGTTGTATGTTTTTAATTAAAAAAGTAAAGGGGGGTATATATGGCATCTAAAAAATTTCTAATATTTTTTTCAAGCCAAACAGAGTGCTGCCGGGTCAAGTGCCACTGCAGGAGGAGAAGGAGATTCAGTTGGAGGGGGAGAAGCGGCGGCAGAGACGGGTGGTGGTAAGTCACGTTGCTTTCTTATTGACAATTACTATTACACTCACTAGCTACAAGGGCGTTGCCGTGACTCGTAATCACAAACCCTCTGCTTTACCAGCTACAGTGGTGGTTGCGTTATGGCCTCTTCTATCTGCAACTCAGCAAAAGCTCACATAATGAACGCTAAAAATGATGTCCTGATGGAAATAGGAAAGAACGGAAGGTTAAAAGAAAGGACGGGTGAAATGGTATATGAGTGAAAGGATACGTGGGTGGGTGAAAGGCTGCATGGGTGGGCATTGGGTAAATGGATGGATAAGTAAAAGGATGGTTGAAAGAAAGGGTGGATACTGAATGAATGGATAATGGATTGGACATTTTGGTGAAAGACTGGATGAGAGAAAATAAAGCTTAAATCATGCTGGCTATGGGTGAATATAGAAGAATGAAAGGATAAATGAATAATTGCTTGAATGAATAAACAAGGGAGCTCTACTGGCGAGGGACATGCTGCTCAACTACTTCGCTTACTTTGTTTTATGGTTATCAAAGCTATGGTTCAAAGTGGGGGGTATTTAAATTTTTGTCCTAATCCCTACACTCCATGTATTTGTTAAGCGAGGCAGATATGTATCCCACCCATCATCATTCATCACCCCCCTCCCTGCCCATGCCATTTCGCCACCCATGACTGAAGTGCAGTATGGTTCAATTTGTGACTGCAGTATTGGCTGTGCAATGTGTGTCTGCTTCAGTTAGTGCAGCATTTACAAAGTTTTCAATGCATTGAAAACCGAACACAAAAGGTGTGTTTCCCTTTGCCCACTCAGTCACCTCTTAGTACTTCAGTCCTTTATTTTCTTCCTAAGTTTTCCATCCCAGCCTGCAGATAAATTGAAAAATCCATTTTTGGCATGTGCCACATTTTTATGGCCATGTGAAGCGATTCAGAAATATATTTCATGGTTTCTCATAACAGATTTATTTTATGCCTGTTCAGATTTTTCCCTTTCGACTTTCGTCAACTACAGTGAATGAATAAGCCAAAGCTTAGGTGTCATATAGTTCCTACTAATCCGTAGGATCTGTGCATTGTTTGGACAACATAAACTAAGGACTTGGTGTCAAGACTGATTTCAGACAACTCCGCAGGATATGTTGGCCTATAGACCAGCTAACTCACAGTGCCACTGCAAGCCTTCCTAACTTACCATGGAGCGGACAGTTTCTGCCAACCACTGAACATGACAACCCTGATTCCTCAAGAATCATGGAAACAGTACTAAACCTTTCGCTCTGTCACTGGTGCTCACTTGTTCTCAAAGAAATAAACAGAGAATACACAGTGGGACATTTTCAATAATATTAATTGAACCAACGTTATTCTTGCATAAAATATGTGTGCTTCAATTATTAGGAGACAGAAGCAAATAAAGGAGATTACAAGCACCAAAAGGGTAAATAGTAGATACATTTCTACCATGGTGCTGAAGCAATGGTTATATGCAGGCATATATGCAAAATGGTGATCTAATGAACTCCTACAATGCAAACCCTACTCTAAGTGTACCTAGAGTGTGTGTAGGTATAGAGCCAAGAATCCCCCTAGAGACGATTCAACCCCATTACCTGTTGGGAGAGAGTGAATGACCCTGTCTTGGTCTCGAGTTGCACACCCCTCACGGAATGTCAGACCGGTGCGTGATAATTTCCCATCATTCAGGGACCTTCGATGTCAGCAGATGTGCCTCCTCTACCAATCTATCGGGATGCCTAATATTTATAATAAAAAGCAGCCTTCATGATGTGCGTGCTAGATTAGTGATGTTATGGATATGTGGATAGCGCTCTCGTCCCGTGGATGAAGATAGGACGACTTTTGTACCTAGTGTGTAGAGAGGCCTAGTACATGATGTTCAGAGCATCGTGACAATGTTGTGCGAAGCTGGATGTATAAACAAAGTAGTTTCAGAGAAACTAATCCAACATTGTTGTGCATGCAAATGTGTGTAAAAGGTCACTGCTGAAACGTTATTTTCTAGGACAATGTAGGGAATAAGCTGCATTGCTACATGGGCCTAACTCGGGAATATAACACCCACTCCTCATCCTAAAGGTCGATATATAAAGCTAGCTATAAAGCTTCCCCTTTAAAATATTCTATAAAGCCTTAAAGTCATTATACTGTTTGAAATCCTAAGCACTTTGAAAGCCATGGTGCCTAGAGGAAAATAAATCAAAAATGCTTTTGGTCGCATTTAGTTTATAAAACAAGCTGAATTTTTCCCACTCGTAAAAGGCCAATTATTTCACGTGTTCCGGGTGGCAGACACAACACTGTTGTTGTCCATATCCGCAGTTGACGATCCCAGAGTCGCACCTCGAAGCAGATTAATGGAGCAAAGGTGATTCCATCCAATTCCCACAGCAGCCATTAAGGGAGACACTGCATCCTGTATGCGTATTGTGGAGCCGTTGTCCAAGTTACTCGGAGCCGAAGCATCCCAGGGTGGCTCAAGAAATGCATTTATCAGCAATGGAAGACCCCTGGGACAACAATACCCAAGGGCCGTTAACGAGTCCAGTAGTACAGTTGTGATCATAGGCATATGTCTAATACACATTCATGACCACAGAGCAGGCAGTAGAATACAGGTTGTATGCAGTTAAACCAAACAGGCCTGAAGGAGAAGAACCAGTGCTTGTCCAGTTCTCAAAGTCGAAATGTGTGCCAAACGAGTGAACCATGTGCTCACGGCATCGTAGCACAAGCAGTGCTGTCTCCATTCCAAATTGAACTGGGACGTCCATTGCAGATCAGAAAAAATAAAATCAGGATTCCCGCCAAACGTAGCACGACATGCAGGAGCCCTCCAAAAACGCTTCCCAGCATGTAGTGTATAAATGATGGAATAACTTCAAAGACTGTCTGAAAGGTGCTTACCAGTCCAGAGCCAATACATTTAAAAAACATGCACTAATCCTTTAGTATCACAAATGTTAAAGATACCATGGGCTAGCACCCTAAAATGCAGTCGGAAGTTAGTGTGGAGTAGTGTCTGTATCTCCGACGAGGACCTTGCAACCTGAAGATCAAACGTCTCTCTGGCTGAAGTTAAGATCACATTCTGTTGAAAGAGCATGGCTTTCAATATGCTAACAGAATCAAAGCGTATGTTGGAAACATTTATCGAAGGCCACAGCGCTGCCTCCCTAATTTTGTGGGCAGGTGGAAACAAGTGACTAAGGAATTATTGGTCATCAGATAAGCGATGCCTGGTTCCATTCCACAGCAACCTTGATCATTCAGCATCAAGTAGCTCCCATTCGAGAGAAATCTGAAAACCGGACGTATCACAGGAGCTGGGGAACCCTTCAGATAACTTGACAAGTTCACAACAGAAGCATTACATGCCCTGTGAAAAGAAATGTCCTTGCAAACTAAGGAACCACTAAGAAAAACGTCTGTGTCCCCTTTCCTGCACTTAAACCTGAAAGGCAATTCCCAATACTCGTGCACATAACCTTCCCCTAGCGCTTTGTATCTGCCTACCTGTTGGTATTGGAGACAATGTTGGAATTGGAAAGCTGTGACCAGTAGGGTGATATAACTAGGCCTGGGCGGAAAACTACGCTACGCTCGCGTAGTTTGTGTAGTTTGCACAACTACGCGCTACGCGAATTGCACGTAGCACAGTGCAAAAACGCGTAGCGTAGCGGGCATTTTTTGCTTGCTCGCGGTCCTCAACGCCAAGTTGGCGACCGCGAGCGAGCAAAATGACATCCCGGCGAGACTTTTTCCTCGTTCGCGATCAGCAACAACAAGTTACCGCTCGCGAGCGTGGAAAATAAACCTCCCGGCGAGATTCTCAACGCGGGGAGGTCAGGTTTCTCATTGCGAGTGGTCGCGTATGCTCGCGACCGCTCACGATGAGAAACTACCAGTCCGCGTTGAGAAAACTGCCGCTCGAGTACAAATCTACTCGAGCGGCAGAAAACGACCGCTTGCAAGATGCCGTTTGCAATGATTGCACAGTGTGGACAAGCATCCGGCACTGTGCAATCATTGCGAACAGCATTTCCTACCGCACTACGCAGTTTGCGTAGTGCTACGCATAGCTCGCGTAGTGCGAAGTGCACTTCGCGTAGCTACGCGATCGTATTCAGAAAACAGACTGGTAGTGTTGATGTAAGCTCACAGCACGTGGCCAGAACATAGCGTTTGCAACGTCCTGCTCAGCATTACGATGGAACGTAATTGTGACTGTTCATGTTGTAAAATAGACATGTCCTGCTGTATTATGTCAATTGCAGAAGACACAATGTTGCCCATTGAATAAATTCTGGATGAATAAGTGGTCATACCGTTTTCAACCACAGCCAAAGCCTTTTCCATATTTACCCTGTCAATCTTGCGCAATCTCTCTGCAGCTTCCTGCTGCGAAATCTTCCATAGCTTGTTGTATATGCCATACAAGAAGTGCTTTTGACGTAGGTTTCTGGGACCTAGTTGAAAATCCCTGCGATCCAGGTCATCAGACAGAAGGGACAAGTGTTGTTTCACCTGGGGAAGTGTTGATCTCTTTTGCCAATCTAGGCATAACTTCGCAACACTATACGATGTCACAACCTCTGCGTATTCTGTTTGTACATAGCGTAGGTCTAGCCTGTTGATCATAAATCTTTCCGTGTTACCCTGAACCTAGACTAACATTTGTCTGTGTCTAGAGGCCAAACCAACCAACCCTGATGATTGGGGTCTGATGTATTAGATGATCCATTGATCAGTATGGCATCTAATGTAACCTCACTATACTTTGTGTATTGTTACCAATGTTCAAAGCGTGCAAATGTGGGAATGTGTGTTCAAATCTTTTGCCCTAGCTAAACCAAGGCAGGACGTTTGTTGCACTGTTTTATTCAGGAAATTCATTTGAAGTGGAATGAGGCATGCTCTAAATAACGCCTCTTTTCCCTGAACCTGCCAATCTTTTGTTCCCCAGACAGATTTTGTGTCTATTGTGTCTTTCTAAAAGTCGAAACCCTGTATAGACAGCTGGGAAATAAAGGAAGCAGAGTAAATCAGCTTGGTATTTGTGAGCATATTCTTCCTTGCTGGTGTTGGTGTAAGCCTATAGTAATAGGAGGCTGGGTCTGATGTGTCAAAACCAGAAAAATATGCAAACTTCTGTGCAAATGTTTTTGAACTACCTTTTGGCGTTGTTCGGCAATGTTCCTATTGGGTGTAGTTGTAAACCGCACGTGGTATACTAGCTTTGTGTAAAAAATGGTGACCATAATGTTGATAACAGAACATGTCTACAAAATTAATTGTGCCATCATACAATTCATCATTAGAAAAAGCTACTGTTTGCTCTAGATCTGAAAGCAAATTATGCACAGTTTCAATGTCCCAATCATCAGATAATATATTAGAGATGATGATACCATTTAAAGAAATCTTAAACAAATATGGAATTTGAAAAAGTTCAGTAGGACCATATACATCATACGATACCCTGTCCCATACTATTCCATCTGGAACCGCTGTAATGTTCACCTGGGACAGGTCCCTTAGTTCACGGTGAGATGATGCATGTGGTTTTAGAACCAAGTTCACATTTTGGACTGCAGAGCGTTCTGGGAGATAATGTCCATTCAGAAGTAGAAAAAAGACAGCCACCAAACCAATCCAGAGTATCAGGAAAAATAATCCAATTGAAACCCAGAGATGTATCCAGGAGGCAACAAGGTATGTCTTTTTTCAGCCAAAGATAGAGAGAATAAACTCGTAGCTTGAAAGTGAGTGGAGGTGTTGACAATTCAGGTTCAGTGGGATCCAATGAAAAATCGTCATAATGCACGAAGAAGCAAGATGCCGTCCTGTCTATTTTTGGCAGCTCAGCAGGTTTTGTAGAACTGGGAGATGACTCGATCTGTGGCATGTTGACATAGACGTCCTCAAGTTTTCGAATTGAAACGTCTGTACTTGTTGACTGTACAGTTGTAGTTGTTTCAGTGGGGAGAAGCATCATCTCATTTTCATAGACAGCCTCTCTGTCATTATTAAAGCTTCCATCTGAACTTCCTGTATGGTAGCAAGAGGAGATCGTCAGCTACCCAGGAGCCCACATGGCCTACTTTGAGAATTGGCAACATAGTGTGGTTTGATCAGATCGATGGAGACAAACCTTTTGTCTCAGGGACCGGCAAGAAGCGGAGGAAGTACAGTTCTGGTACCTTCAACAGCCAGGACAGGTACAGGTAATTCTTTCTTCTCCTGTATTTTTTTTCTCTGACCAGGTCTCTAATCTTCGGGACCCAGGCTGGTCTTGCAGATACTGCTTTCACTTCTCCAGTGGTGGTGCGTTTCACTTGGTCGTTGCTTTGTAAAACTCTGTATTCTTTTAGGTCCTGTAAAATATTAAAATGATCATTGAGGTTAAATGGAGTTTCAGCTAACACTGTGCTGACACTATAGAGGTCTAGGACCCACATTCTCACCCCAAACAGGATCTGATAGGGCATACGCCCCCCAGGGATTTTCTTGGTGAGTTGTTGAGTGCGCTCTGGACCCCATAGAGGTGATTGACTCAACTGCCACCAAGCATAATACCCTATCTGTTAAGGATTGCTTTAAGTCCTGGTTTTTCCTCTCAATGACTGAATTTCCCTTGGGATGGTAGAGGGAGGAGTACCGCAAGGCCACACCCAAACTTCCAGTGGCTTCTTTGTAAGCCATAGAGCTAAACGCCGGACCCTGGTCGGAATGTAAAGTGCCAATTGTGTCACGTAGCCCATGGAGACATTGTCATCTTCTCTACGTTAGCATGAGCATGCTGCCGATGGTCCGCTGCTTTGCGCATGTTATTACACAAGTTTATTTTGCAAATGCCACTTTTGATATTTTCACTTGAGAACCCTCTGCTGTGTTCATGCTTTGCAGGTTCCTTGGATATAGTCTGAACATTGTGAACAAGGTCGAACAACAATGTCCCTAGTTATTCTGTACTGGTTAGGCCCTAGCACCAAGACATAACATACAGATGCAGCTGTTTGGGAATACGTACTTTGGTCATATTGGAATACACGAATAGGTAGAAAACACTTGGAGAGGGACCTTTCCGGGGAGAAGAGCATGACAGCACCTATGATGTAGATCTACCATCTATAGACTGAGGTACCGGGTCTGCAGATAACACCCAGAGATCTTCTAATATATAATTATCCTGCCTCTATACAAGGGGAGGGAGGTTAGGCTACGCGGTCTTTCACTATGACAGCTCCTTTTATGATTTACAGACTACTTGCTATGCTGACCGTATTTGTGTTATGCATTTTTCTGCTTATTGTGGCACGTATACTGCATATTAAAGCAAGTTAGTTAAAATAAATATTTTAAACTTGTTCGTGTCTCTGTCAGATCCTATTGTGGAGAAGTACAAGAGTGTGAGCGAAAGGGTGTGTCTTGCAACCACGAGTCCTGAGAGAGTCGGGAGTGTTGTGCTCTGGGGTGTCTAATCACTTGTTCCTCTGTGAGTGAGTAGGAGGGAAAGTGAGACACTATAGCTAGTAGGCCCTGGGCTCATGGGTACTAAGGTGATAGGATGACTCAGTCCCTATATACTAACAGGCACATGCATCAACATTTTTTGCGAGCGCAAACGGTGCGATTCGCAAAAATTGGCCGTTTGCGCCCGCAAAATTGCAATTTATTGCGATTTCTTAAATTGCGATTGCATTTAAGGAATTGCAATTTGCGATTCCTTAAATGCAATGCATGTACCCCTTAGAAATAGCGAATTCGCTATTTGGGGCCGCAAAATACAGAGAAATTACTCTGGTCTGTATTTTGCTAATACCTTGAAAAAAGCACTAAAGTGCATTTTTCAAGGTTTTAGGATTCACACACACATGCCCTTGGGGCATGTGTGTGCGCAACTATGGGTGCACGTCACAATTTCAGGGGTGCAACAGGGTGTCATTTTGACACCTTTGAACCTTTGAAATTGCATGCGCAATTTGCGAGTACCTACTGGTACTCGCAAATTGCGCATGCAATTTCCCATTCATTCCTATGGGCCTGTAGGCCCATAGGAATGAATGGGAACCTATTCCTTAATTGCGAGTCGCAATTAAGGAATGTTTAGAAATCGCTATTTTAATAGCGATTTCTACATGCATAGGCTTTTGCGAGTCCCTAATTGAGATTCCTTAATAATCGCACATAGGGACTCGCAAAAGCATTTCTTGATGCATGTGCCCTATAGGTCCCATACCCTACGCATAGTTCTGTGTTTGCGCAGAATCCCTGCAACATGGCGCCGCCAACGTTTGGTCTGGTAGCTATTCACTGGACCCCTGAGTTGTGCTTGTGCTTGTCCACAATACCCTCTCACCGGTTCCCGGAGGTGTCAGTGGGGGGAGGGCTTTGCCTCCGGCAGTTGTAGGATATACCTATTTGTGTGGGTTTTTCAAGCATGAATTTTAAAAAGATTTTAGACCCTCTTAGTGCTATCATTTTTGTTAGTAGTTTACTTACGACATGGCACAACCGATCGCTATTCCGGCACATACCCGGGCGGTGGTTACACACCATTTGACACAGCATGAGGTCCCCAATGCGGGGGCTACCATTATCTTCGTGAATGAGGCGGATCCAGCATACCGCTTTGAGGTGTTTTATTCCTGAGTTACCTTTTCTGCAGTTGATGCTAACAATAATTTTTTTCATGCTGACACGGTAGCTGCTCCAACAGCAGTGTATCGTCCTTATGCAAAGCTTGAAGTTCCGTTGACATCCTGGGAGCATACTATTTAGTTTAATGGCACCCTTCCTCACCCTTTCTCTTTTGTTCGTATGGGCCCTTTAAGTATTGATGGAGCCACTTGGTCAGTTTTGGCTGGTTTTACACCATATCCAAACTATTTAAATGTTACTGTAGTTGAGCTTTATTTGCTATATGCACAAGTAATTCAACTCTGTAGACGAGTCATACAATTTGTTTCTCAATCTTTCTTGGTAGCTCCGGCTGGAGCTGCACCTCCGGCACCTGTGCATGGTGGAAGCCTTGTAATTAGTCCCGTCATGAATATATGGTGATGGGCAAACATCCTTTTTCAACTCAGCTCCAGCGGTTACTATATTGACCAAGATAACTTTTCTTCGGATACATCTTCAATGTCTTCGTCTATTGCTGTGCCTCCTAATCAAATTTGTGTCTTCATCTCGTGGTGGAAGAGCACATACCTAGCCCCACCATGGACTTACATCTGGATCATGTTGTCGATGGTGTTCCTCTTCATGTGGCTTGGTTTCGTTATTGTCTTTTTCCTTTTGATTAATGGCCATTACTTACCTGAACCCTTTGCTGTGGAACTGGTTGAAGGAGTTCTGGCCCTGCATACTTCTTCGCATAAAATGAAAAGAGGCCAATCATTAGTTAATATTTCAGCAGTCCCAATCGCTGATGGCATTGTTTGCGACAAAGTGCCTTTCAATGTATTTGGTCCAATGGAGACCCTACAAATTCCATAGGTCTTCCGTGTTTCATTGGGAGATGTCGCTTTACCTGAAATGCATTCAGATGATTGGGATGTCAGTGCTGTCAATTCTTTGTTTTCTGATTTGCAATATTATACTGTGTTTGATACGGAGGATCTGTATTTAAATTTGGCGAATTGTACGGATTTATTTTGTTACCAAAATTTTGACCATGACTTTCTTCACAAAACTAGTTGGCTAAGACCTTATACACAATGGGAACATTGCCTCACACTATCCAGAATAAGCTCCATTACACAGAAAAAGAAATTTACATATTTTACTGGTTACAATCTATCTGACCCAGCGTCATATTATTTAAGATTGAATATCCCCACTATGAACAAATACATGCTTAGACAGACTAAATTAATTTATTCCTCTTCTTTTATAGAAGATCTGTTCCTCAAGGGTTACGATTTCTGAAAAGACACTATTGATTTAAAGTCTATTTTGAGCACTAAAGTTTGGGAAGTGCAAGGGGGTGAAACCTTGCAATGTGCATGTTTAATACTGTCTCAAATATTATTTTTAAATAAGACGGTCCAACAAACTATCTGCTTCGGTTTGGCCACTGCAAAAAATTTGAATGCTCCATCTATTCCATCTCTAGCTCAATATGAGTCATGGAACATACACACCAATTATACTATTGATGAATTGACTTGTATGATACAGAATGGCTCTTTTAATTCATCTATGATAAATCTGGAGGGCTGGGTGTTATGGCCTACAAACACTGATGCTCGTCATTTACATTTTTTGAATGCTACTAAGGGTTTTACCCACAATGGACCTGATCCTCATTACCCCCCTTACATACAGTTACCACTTATTCTGCTGCTAAATTATGTTGTAGCCTGTGAGAGTCACAGTTCCTCTCAGACGGTAAAAAGAGTAAGAGTTGGAAAGGTAGAGTCGTTCTCAGATAGTAGTGCCTGGGGACAGTATGTCCTTATCTTGGTGCCCTCACACATCCCGAAGGATGTCATGCTTCATCAACGGGCGGTGCTCCTTGTCGGGCCAGCGCTGCAATGCCCTACGGGTCCCCCGAAGGGCCACTTTTTCGGAGATGTTTTGGGTAAAAAAGCTGTAAGGATGAGTGCGGGTATGTGTGGCAATGATGTCCTAGTGTGAGATTAAAAGATGGCTGGAGGGGTAGCTAGTGAATTTTAATAGAGAATGGCCCCTCTGTCACAAGTAAAAACCAAGAGGTTGTGCTGCTTAGAGGGTGATAATGGCCCTCGGTAGCTAGACAGGTGTCATACCCTTGTTGGGCATGGTGAAGGTCAACATGTTTCATGCTTTAAGTGGTCTCAGGAGGAGATCCCTGGCGCTTCTTCAGGACTGATAAAAGGGTGCAGTGAGTGATAGTGTGGTGTAGTGGCCTCTCGATTGAACGTAGTGCCACTTGTAGGAGTAATGTAATCTGGAACGAAAAAAAGACATAATAACAGAAATGGAATACATGTACTTGTACTTGCTCATATTGACCCTCATAAAGGGTAGAGGTAGAGCAAAGAGCTGAGGTCCCCCACTGGTCGACCGTGTGCTCATGGTATTGACCAACTACTGTGAACAATTAGTTAACCATCAAGTAGTGGGCTATCATCATCTAGAATGGTGGTGATGCTTAGTGGGACGAACAAACACGTAAAAAGGCAATTGTTCGGTTGAAAAACATGGCGTGATTATTATGTATGGGCATAGACAAACATACATGTAAATTGAACAAGTAGGGCAAAGGATAATAGTCCTGAGTCGGTAACATAGGCAAACTAGTCGCAAAACCCGACTGGGATGGTAGCGTAGTCGTGTATTGCAGTGAACTATGCGGAAACATATAAGCAATCAAGGTAGACCATTGATGGCAAGACCTCAAGTCACTGTGCTCAAATGAGGTAACTGGTGTTGTTAGTGCTTACCTATACAGACAGGGGAAAGTGTCCCATGAGGTACAGCTGGGGGATCCTCGAAATCTGTGCGAGAAGTAGCGGAGTTAAATACTTCTAAGAGGAAAGGATAGCGTGCAGCTAAGCGCATCAGGCCTGGGGGAGGGGACGCGTTACTTACAGTTTCGTAGAAGATGCAGGTCTTGTGAACCTACCCAACCTCTCGCCGTCTCGGTTGGGTGTTCATTGCGGTTGCCTCTGTATTTGTGCTGTGTTTGTGCCGGCGGTCAGAGGGGTGTGTCCGAGCGTGCCCAGAGCGTGACGTGAAGATCACGCGTCGCGCGTCAGGAAGTATGAGCGCCATCTTGGAGTGGATTATAGTGTCGGGAAATGTTGCAAGAAAGGGGATATTCTGTAGTGGAAACCATCAACAGTGAGGGTGAAGGCCCTATACATGGTGAATGAGTGCGCGACCTAGACACAGGTTATGCTGGTTGTGTTCAATGGAAGCGCTGCCGAATAGGGGACAGACCGGAAGTGGTAGTGGCATAAGGTGATGTCCCTATGGTTCGCAGGTGTTAGGCCATATGTGAGTTATGGCCAAGCGTATGATAGCGCTGTATAGAGAGGATAGGGAGACCTAATGGGTCTAGCAGAAGTAGATTAATGTAATAAGTGGCCAGTATGTACGGCTACTTGAAGGTCAGGTCTAGGTGCTGGGTAGTGGTAGAATGAAGCATGGTGGCAGAGGCCTATTAATATGAGGATAAAGCTTATGGAAAGAAATAGATTCATATCTTTACAGATGTTGATGCTGTGGCATAGGGTGTTGTAGATTGTTCAAGTTTGTAATTCAATCCACGGAATCTCATCATTCAGTCCATTAATATTGGAACGTAGTTTGAACACCCACCGTTGTTCTTTTCGGAAAAGGGTGGAGGTGTTCCAGTTCGGATTCGCTTCCAGGATTGTCCAGTGGAGTTGGTCTTTGGTGTGGTGGTGTTCAATGAAGTGGGTGATCATTTTTGTAGTGTTGCGGCCCCAGCAAATGTTACTTTTGTGTTTATTGATACGGATTCTAACTTGTCTGGTGGTCATGCCTATGTAGAGAAGGCTACACAGACACTTGATTAGGTATACGCAGTTATTTGTGTTCTAATTTTGTGTGTCTGCATTGGGTCCATGTTAGGGTACCTAGCTGGAGTTCTTTGGTGTGGCTGGTGGAGGTACATGCATTGCAGTTGCCACAGGGGTAGTGCCCTTTCACAGCCGGAAGGTCCCATAGGGTTGTTCGATTACTTGATTGTCTCACTTGGGGTCTGGTGTGGACTAGTAGATCTCTGAGGTTCTGTGTCCTCTTAAAGGCAAACCTTGGGCGTGTCAAATCCAGGTCCCCTGAGTTTAAAAATGCCAGTGCTTGAGGATGATGTTTTTTACTCTGTTGGAGGTAGGGGTGAAAGTGGTGACACAGGTCATGATGTCTTCTTGTGTTTTGGTGTGTTGCGGTAATTGTTGCGTGCTCTTTTCCGCGCGTTTCTGATTACTTGTCTAGGGTAATTATTTTTCTGAAGGCTCAGGCTCAGGGAGTCCCCCTGTGTCTCGTAGTCACAGATATTGCTGCAATTCCTTTGCAGTCTGAGGAATTGTCTGTAGGGAAGGTTTTCCAAAAAGATATAAAGAACTTTGACAAAGAAAAGATCTATCCTTACTCAAAAGAGGATTACGCGACACCCACCTATGAAACATCATCGGACGACGGTGCTTCTACCTCCACTAGGTCCAACAGATCTAATAGCACCTCCAGCAATGGGAGTTGGAGAAGCACGCCAAAGAGACTCACCTTGATACGCGGTCGCCTACACCTCCCCAGCACACACCATCCGTAGGTAGAGAGACTCTGTGCCATATTATTACGGGCTTTAAATACTGTTACCGTAGGTGTAGGCGACCGCGTATCAAGGTGAGTCTCTTTGGCGTGTTTTGGGCGGGTAACCGTTTTGATTAATACTGGCGGTTTTTTAAGTTTATAAACTAATCTTAAGACTTGGGTTAGTACTATTTGGTGCAACGTGTTATAATTTAACGCCGATGTACTGAGTCTATTTGACTATGGTTTTAGGCAATTGATTCTGCCAGCCTAAAACTATTTGGTGTAAGGTGTTATAATTTAACGCCGATATACTGGGTCTATTTGACTACGGTTTTAGGCAATTGATCCTGCCAGCCTACAACTTTTTGTTGGGGTTAATATTATTCGGTTCAACTTGCTTTTATTTACCGCCGGCATATTGGGTTTAATAAATCACACTTTTAGGCAGGCGTTTATGCCAGTCAGGACTTTATATTATTCCCCCCCCCACCTTTATGAAACAATAATGGGATTATATAACTAGACAGGTTACTGGTGAATCTATAACATGCTGTATGTTTGTGTCCTGGCTTTTGGAAATAATAGCAACATTAAAAGAGATCTTAGGAAGATATATTTACAACAACGATGTTTAGTATATCATTTTTTAATTTTGGGTATTACAATTCCCCCATCTTTTTAGTATGTGATACAATTTCTTTCCCTTTACCTTGTAGGCGGAGGTTATCCCACTGGGGATTGAGGGCACTTATCCCTTTGATCATCATTCTTTCATTTATTAAGCGGACTTGGTAAGTCCTAAATTATGAGGGAAAACTTAATGGTTATGACCTTTCGGGCTTTTGTAAGGGTAATGACCCCTATGGCAATATATTATGTGGTGAAGCTCTTTAGACTCGTTCATTTGGCTATTAGGCACATGGTGACTCTTTGAAAACTTTGCTAATAGCATCATATACTAATCTTTTATAGATGCTGTTTTGAAGGTTGACTTCAGGCGAATGACTGTAACTTAGCCCAGCTTGCGATTTGACCAATGCTAAAGACTATTGAGTCTTTTTTTTTATCTAAAGAGGTGAGGTTGATTATTCCTTGTTCATTCCTTGCTTTGTCTCCATCATAATTAGCATCTCCTTCCCGTTTTTGGTTTATACTGTCACTTAGGTATAGTTTTTTACTAATCGCTTGTTTCTTGGAATGGAACTATAATTCCCATAAATATAGGAAGTGTCCACAGTACAAGTACTAAAAGAAGCAATATAAGCTATTCTAAATCTTTCCGTGATATATTTTAACATGTATGTGGTTTTTAAGACTCAATTTTATTCATGTTGAATTTAATTAAGTTTGTAATTTTTTGGGATGTCACAGTATTGTTTGTTATGGTATATGATGTGTTGTTTTACATATTGTCTGTATTATGTAAAGAATTTATAGTTTTGTCCATCAGTCAAGTGATATGATTTGTTTGTCTTATATATGTTTTATGTTATCTTGTTTGTAGCCCTGAAGAAGTTCTCTTGGCTTGTCGCCGAATTGAACGAAACGCGTTGGCTGCCCCCTTTTTTTTTGTTGTGTGAAACTTCATTTGGATTTGAAAATAAAGAATTGAAAGAAATATAAAAAGACTGAATAAGTTCTTTTGTTCAAGTGCACTGCTCATTAAGTAATATAGTTTGGAATCTGTGACCAGTAGCACCAAAAGGCAACAGGTGCTGAGAAGTGTGCACGAACCACCGTTCTAATAAGACTGTAGCACAGTTGTGAGGTGCTTTTTCATAAAGTCCGTTGCCTAAAGGTTTCATTGGATTTTTTTATATAATCATCCTGCTTCTATACAAGGGGAGGGAGGTTAGGCCACTCAGTTTTTCACTATGACAGCTCCTTTTATTATATACCGACTACCTTCTATGCTGACAGTATTTGTGTTACCGGGACCGGCAGAGCAGGGGAAGGTCTTCCCGTGATCTGCGTGGATGTCCAAGACACTGCACTATTCAGTGTTGGAACTCGCCGGTCACCGACAAAACATTATTCTGACCCTAACCGGGTTGATGTCCTAGAACTACAGGTACCACTTTTTAGGGTGCTGTATGGGTGGTCACTTACTTAGTAGATTGTGTACCACTACCAAAAAGTGTGGATAGATCGTGTATTGGTCCTGAAGAATTGCCTTCAAATTGAATTAATGGCAAGAAACATGTTGACCCCAAATGCGCACATCCCCGTGACCTTATAACAGGGGTGCGCAATCTTCACGTTTTTTAATCAGGAGAGTGGCCACAATCATTAAAATAGTTCTGGGTGGACCACTACCTCCTGTTTTAATCTCACTTCTTTACTTATTACATCTACACTCACTAGGGCCCTCACACGCACTGCATCTTACGGCAAAAGGAAAAAAGATCTCCGCCAAAAGGCCCCGTTAAGGGCGCCGATCGGGTATTGCAGCGCCGACCCGATAAGGAGCAGACCCGATGATGAAGCAAGACACCCCACTGATGGGGGGTGTGTGAGGGTCCCTTTCCGAAAGGAGGAAATTTCCTCCTGCCCCTAGTGTGTACTCCACTACACACTAACCACACATCAACTTACAGTGTTCACTAGGAACTGCATACCTTTCTGCTTTGTAGTATTTGTGTTATGCATTTTTCTGCTTATTGTGGCACGTACACTGCATATTAGAGCACGTTAGTTAAAATAAATATTTTAAACTTGTTCGTGTCTCTGTCAGATCTTATTGTGGACAAGTACAAGAGTGTGAGCAAAAGGGTGTGTTGTGCAACCGCGATTCCTGAGATAGTTGGGAGTGTTGTGTTCTGGGGTGTCTAATCACTTGTTCCTCTGTGAGTGAGTAGGAGGGCAAGTGAGACACTATAGCAAGTCGGTCCTGGGTTCATGGGTACTAAGGTGATAGGATGACTCAGTCCCTATATACTAAGGTCCTATAATCCTACGTATAGTTCTGTGTTTGCGCAGAATCCCTGCAACAATTACTTATGTCCTGATAAAGACTTGCAAATCCTTTATAACAGTTCGGGCATCAGCCAAGCGCTGGGGTGAAATCCATAGGAATATAGAGCATGAGTCTACTGCCACCAAGATGTACTTGTAATCCCCGTCACAGTGTAAGGGGCTGCAGTGATCCAAATAGACACAAGCGAGGGGTTTGTCTGAGATCAATAAAGGTGTTTGCAGTGGAGGTGCTATGGTGGAGCCTTTCATCTGCTGGCAGATGTTGCAATTAAGGACAAAGTCCTTGGTCTGTTTAGTGAGACCTGGCCATCAGTAGCGCTGCTTCAGTAATGAAACTGTGGCAGTAATCCCTGCATGTGCTGAATCCAGACCCTCATGTGCAGCTAGTATTAATCCGAATCTGCGATCAGTGTTTGGTATTACTCTATCCCCCGCTCCTGGAATTTGAGCATATGGAATATTGTGTGCATCTAACTTGTAGGAGTACTTAAGTGAAAAGCCTTTGGGAGGTGTTGAGCTGTTGCACAAAGCATTCACAGCTATCATAGTTGTTCCGTCTATTTTCGTGTTAGAACGAGTGTGTCAGGACTCACGGGAGGTTTCCTCCTTCTAACTGTATGCTGGCTACCATTTTCCCCCTACAAACTTACCAAAAGTCAGATAATCCCTCAAGCTGGAGTGCTTGTTGGCACCGATGGAACTCCAAGATGGCTGCCAACATGCACATACTGCGACAGCACACCACTGTTAGCAGTCTAGTCTTTTAGGCTTCATGACATCAGGTGAAGTGTGCTTCAACATTCCACTGTGCACTTCACTGAAGAAATAATTTGAAGAGCACCTGTTTTCCCAGCGTCGTGGAAGTCAGTTAGGGTAGTTGCGATAAAATCGGGGTTAGCTTCGTCGGAACTACATTCCCTCACTAATCAGGTTAGTGTTAAACTTGTAGCTAATATAAAACATTCTGTGAGAAAAGGTTATTGTGTCAGAGGTAAATTTCTATTTAAAGAGAAAAAAGGAAACAAGTCAGAATATATTTTCCTTCGTTTGAAAACTGGAAATACTTTTTTCAGTAATTGCTTTCCTTAGCTGAGAAGATTAAATAAAAAGCTTTTTGAATCAGCTGTCTTTTTCAGCTGTTCCAGAATCTGTCAGACGCAGGCGTGACCTTTCAACACGCAGTGTCTTCTTAGACTGAAACTTGTTCACTCTTCTGAGAATTAATTAAAAGGTGAAGTCAGGGTCAAAGGCCCGGCATGTTTCTTTCTCATGCCATGTGTTAAAGAACTCCAGTAATGTTCTCCTCACGTATGGCAGTGCTTCCAGCAAACATTAAAACCAAAGGCCTGAATAAAAGGAACGCTTCCTTTTAACATTTAACCTAAGTTCTGAAGCATTGTTTAAAAAACTAATTAAAGAGAGAAAACCAGTCATCCTACTACAGAAACCCCAGTTCAAGGCCCACTCCAGTCTCTTAACAGTGAGTTAATAGAAAGAAAGAGAAACCCAAATAATACATAAATTAGGAATACAGAAATAAATACTTACCTTATCTTTCTTACATTAAGGAATAGCAGGATCAAGTGCAGATTGTACCTGAGAACGAAAAGGAAAGAGATCTGAGTGAAGACTTCTCATACAACCTAGCAAACAATACATGAGAAGTAGAAGAGAAGTAAGCTTCAGTAAACATTCTGGTAAGATAAGTTATTTATACACCATAGAAAAAAACAGTAAGTTAAAAGGCACAATAAATAAAGGTTTTTACATGTTAATGTTGCAGTCCAGTAAGAAGAAGAAGACGTAGCTGAACAGGCAGAATATTGGAGCAGTCTCTTCTCTGTCCCCAACCCCTTTTCCCCCTTAGAACTTACCTGCAATGGAATACTAAAAGACCTAGCAGGGTTGGTTCTGAGAAGGGTATTGGGACCTAGCGTCATTCTGCTCCTGTGTGGTTCAGACAGCAAAAGGGATTTAGACCCTGACAGAGTGAAGTGCCCACGTTGGTACAAGCACCTGAGCAGAATGGCAGAAGGACTTGATTTAAAAAATTTGGGCGAGATTTTGAGTAATATACAAAGGGACTTGGAGGCAGTCAGAGAGGAAAATAAAATACTAAGACAGGAGATAATAACCTTTAAAACGGGAACACCAGCTTTGGGATCTAGGCCAAGCACCGCATCCTTTGAAACCCAGAGTCCTAACATCAGCACTTCATCCTTTGCCCCCACACAAGTAATCCACTCATTATCCCCAGTAATTCCTCTTGCCCCTCCAGAGCGATTTAATGGAGACCCGCAGAAAGCGCAAATTTTTTTGACCCAATGCTCTCTGCATTTTATGTGCCGTCCAACGATCTTCCCCGATGCTCAATCCCGAGTGGCGTTTATCTTGTCCTACCTTAGTGGGGACGCCGCCTCATGGTCCATGCCACTAGTAACCAAGGATGACCCAATTTTGTACAGTTTAGATGACTTCAAGAAGGAATTTCTCCGAATTTTTGATAGAAGAACAGCATCTCAAGCTTCAGACAACGAACTGTTGGAATTAAAGCAAGGAAACCGAGAACTCGTGTCTTACCTAGCCCAATTTAATAAACTAGTGGTCGAGACCAACTGGCCCGAGGATAAAAGAGCAGCAGTATTCTATAGAGGATTGCGAGAGGAATTGAAGGACGCTCTATCTCAAATCCCTAATCGACCCACCGACATCTCTGCCTTAGTGGATTTAACCTTAGAGATCGATTATCGGCAAAGTGAGCGGAAAGGAGAACGGCGGAAGGAGCTTAGACCAAGTGTTCCTCGTTTTGACCGTGTCAAAACAGAATCCACACGGACAGTAGAGAGTTCTTCGGGAATTGAACCCATGCAAATCGGTGTAGTCAGAGGTCCACTCTCTAAAGAAGAAAAAGAAAAGAGAAGGCTGAACAAACTGTGCCTATATTGTGGAAGAAGTGGACATTTTGTCAAGAATTGCTTAAAAAGACCAAAGTTGCCTGCTAAGGAGAAGGAAAACTAGAGGCACCACAGGTAAGGGGAGTTGGACCTGTGGATGCGAATGGAAAAACGACTCCAACAAATCACCAATTGGCAAACACACTACAAGTCTCCTCTCCCCATTTGGTTATGACTGTGACCTTAAGGTTTAGAGATGTGGTTTTGACAGGAATCATCGTCATGGTAGATTCTGGGGCAACAGGTAATTTCTCCGACCACAAATTCGCTAGCCTGATCGGTTTACAAGCTATCAAGAAGGAGAAAAGTGAGAAGGTCAGAGCGGTGGATGGTACGGATTTAACTTCAGGGCCCATAACCAGTCATACTGAATTGGTACACATGACTACTGTCGAAGGACACCAAGAGACCTTGCAATTTAATTTAATAGACGCCCCCAATTTCAACTGATTCTAGGTCTACCATGGCTAACGGAACACAACCCGTTAATTGATTGGGGAGCCCGAACTATTCAATTAAATTCAGACTACTGCACCAAAAATTGTTTCGACGACCAGACACATTCTTCTGTAATCTGCGCTGCCACCCAATTGTGTGAAGGTGGAGGTTCGGTATGTGCGATCCAAACTACCATGATACCAGATGAATACCAAGACTTTGCAGACGTCTTTGATGAGAAAAAGGCAGAGACGTTACCCCCCACAGGCCCTATGACTGCAAAATTGATCTAGAACCAGGGGCTAATCTACCATGCAGCAGAGTTTACGCATTAACGGAGAAGGAAAACATCCATTTGAAGGAATACCTAGCTAAGAATCTGGAGAACGGATTTATCCGACCGTCGCAGTCCCCTGTCTCTTCCCCACTTTTTTCGTGCCGAAAAAGGGGAGATCTCAGGACTTGTATTGACTTTAGAGCGATTAACAGGATAACTGTGAAGAATCGTTATCCATTGCCTCTCATTTCAGTACTAATTGATCAAGTGAAGGAAGCAAAGATATACACTCGCCTAGACCTACGAGGAGCGTACCACTTGATTAGACTCCGGGAAGGCGACGAGTGGAAGACTGCGTTCAGGACCAAATTTGGCCTTTATGAGTATCTTGTGATGCCATATGGTCTCTGTAACGCACCAGCGGCCTTCCAGTACTTTATCAATGATGTTTTAAGTGAATTCATTGACCGATGCGCTATAGTATACATAGATGACATCCTGATTTATTCCAACACGGTTGAAGAACATCACAACCAGGTCAGAGCAGTTTTACAACGTCTACGAGAGAACTCTCTATACGTTAAATTGGAGAAATGCCTCTTCAACACAGATACAGTAGAATTCCTAGGTTTTGTGTTATCACCTGCAGGAGTTCGAATGGATGAGCAAAAAGTGAAGGCGATAACAGACTGGAAATCTCCTACCAGTATCAAAGAGGTTCAAAGCTTTATCGGATTCTCTAATTTTTACAGACGATTCATTAATGGATTCTCCAATAAGATACTTCCGCTGACTCGTCTTCTGAAGAAAGGAGTTCCGTTCCAATGGTCAGAAGAAGCAGAAGAAGCTTTTCAGTTGATGAAGGACAGTTTCACCACAGCACCGGTGCTGCTTCATGCAGATCCCTCTGAGCCTTTTTATTTGGAGACAGACGCATCGGACCTAGCCATCGGGGGAATACTTTCTCAGAGGCACAAGGACACGGGACAGTTACACCCGGTGGCATATCGGTCCCGCAAACTCAACCCTGCGGAATGCAACTATACGATTACAGAAAAAGAACTCTTGGCAATCAAAGATGCCTTCAAAGATTGGAGGCATTACTTAATGGGGGCAAAACACACTGTAACGGTGTTTACGGACCACCGCAACCTAAAATTTTTGCGATCTGCTCGAACTCTCACACCACGTCAGCTGCGTTGGTCTCTTTACTTCGCAGACTTTGATTTTGTTATCACTTTTCGTCCCGGATCCAAGAATGGAAAGGCTGATGTCCTCTCTAGACTCGACACAGAAAATCAAACTTCAGTCATTGAAAACCAGCAAATCATACCTGATGGAAAATTCATTGGAACTATCTCCTTAGAACCTTTTGAACATCACGTTCGAAATTTGATGACCGACCTTGAAATGGAGAACTGGGCCACAGAAGATCCACAACGTTTCATTCGCAATGGCCTCCCTATTTAGGTACCACCCTGTATTTACCCACCAAGGAGCTTCAGCTGAAGGCAATGCAGGAATGTCACGACAACCCTCTGGCTGGCCACAAAGGTGTTGTGAAAACCGAAGAATTACTCAAACGTCGTTTCTGGTGGCCATACATGTGCCGAGACGTCCGTCAATATGTGTTAGGCTGTGAAATTTGTGCACGGGGAAAATCGGACAGACAAGCTCCTAAAGGTCTCCTACAACCCATGCCAACCCCCCATATCCTTGGCACACAGTCTCCTTAGATTTGATTGTTGATCTACCTTCTTCCCATGGGTATGATACCATTCTTGTAGTTGTCGACACTTTTAGTAAGATGGCACATTATATACCCTTCAAAGGTACACCCACTGCTAAACAATTGTCCCAACTTTTCAATCAACATGTTATTTGCCTTCATGGGATTCCTAGGGTCCTCGTTTCAGACAGGGGCTCTCAGTTCCTATCACGATTTTGGAAGGCTTACATCAAAGGCCTTAATATTGACCATCGTTATTCCACCAGTTTTCACCCAGAAACTGATGGTCAGACTGAACGCATTAACCAAGACCTAGAACAACACCTCAGACTTTATTTGTTAGATGAGGAGGGTGACTGGCCTGACCACTTATGGACTGCGGAGTATGCTCACAATAATGCTCTAAATGTATCCACTGGCCACTCCCCTTTCTTTATAAACTCAGGCAGACATCCCAATTCTCATGCTAATTTTGATGATATTAATGTTCCTGCTGTTCAAGATATTGCCCGACAGTTAACTAAAATTCATCACTCAGTAACCCAGAATTTGTCGATCGCGAAGGATCGTTACAAACACTTCGCTGACCGAAAACGTAAAAAAGAACCTGAGCTTCATGTAGGAGACTTAGTCTGGTTGAGTACAAAAAATCTCAGACTCAAAGGTCCCCGTAAATTTCAGCCTCGTTTTATGGGTCCTTATCCAATTGAGAAGGTCATAAATCCAGTCACTTATCAACTATCTCTTCCTGGTTCTACCAAAATTCATCCAGTATTTCATGTTTCTCTCCTTAAACCAATTCAACCGGGGTTGCGTAGGGTTTCCCCTCCTGATCCTCTGATGGTTAATGGTGAGGCGGAGTACGAAGTTAAACGAATTTTGGATTCAAAACTCATCCGCAATGAAATTTTCTACCTCATTGATTGGCAAGGTTATGGACCTGATGAACGTTCCTGGGAAAAGAGTACTAATGTCCATGCCCCCCGTTTAATTAGAGCCTTTCATGCCAAATTCCCTGCCAAACCACGACCGGAGGAAACCCCGTTGGGAGGGGGTACTGTCAGGACTCACGGGAGGTTTCCTCCTTCTAACTGTATGCTGGCTACCATTTTCCCCCTACAAACTTACCAAAAGTCAGATAATCCCTCAAGCTGGAGTGCTTGTTGGCACCGATGGAACTCCAAGATGGCTGCCAACATGCACATACTGCGACAGCACACCACTGTTAGCAGTCTAGTCTTTTAGGCTTCATGACATCAGGTGAAGTGTGCTTCAACATTCCACTGTGCACTTCACTGAAGAAATAATTTGAAGAGCACCTGTTTTCCCAGCGTCGTGGAAGTCAGTTAGGGTAGTTGCGATAAAATCGGGGTTAGCTTCAGTCGGAACTACATTCCCTCACTAATCAGGTTAGTGTTAAACTTGTAGCTAATATAAAACATTCTGTGAGAAAAGGTTATTGTGTCAGAGGTAAATTTCTATTTAAAGAGAAAAAAGGAAACAAGTCAGAATATATTTTCCTTCGTTTGAAAACTGGAAATACTTTTTTTCAGTAATTGCTTTCCTTAGCTGAGAAGATTAAATAAAAAGCTTTTTGAATCAGCTGTCTTTTTCAGCTGTTCCAGAATCTGTCAGACGCAGGCGTGACCTTTCAACACGCAGTGTCTTCTTAGACTGAAACTTGTTCACTCTTCTGAGAATTAATTAAAAGGTGAAGTCAGGGTCAAAGGCCCGGCATGTTTCTTTCTCATGCCATGTGTTAAAGAACTCCAGTAATGTTCTCCTCACGTATGGCAGTGCTTCCAGCAAACATTAAAACCAAAGGCCTGAATAAAAGGAACGCTTCCTTTTAACATTTAACCTAAGTTCTGAAGCATTGTTTAAAAAACTAATTAAAGAGAGAAAACCAGTCATCCTACTACAGAAACCCCAGTTCAAGGCCCACTCCAGTCTCTTAACAGTGAGTTAATAGAAAGAAAGAGAAACCCAAATAATACATAAATTAGGAATACAGAAATAAATACTTACCTTATCTTTCTTACATTAAGGAATAGCAGGATCAAGTGCAGATTGTACCTGAGAACGAAAAGGAAAGAGATCTGAGTGAAGACTTCTCATACAACCTAGCAAACAATACATGAGAAGTAGAAGAGAAGTAAGCTTCAGTAAACATTCTGGTAAGATAAGTTATTTATACACCATAGAAAAAACAGTAAGTTAAAAGGCACAATAAATAAAGGTTTTTTACATGTTAATGTTGCAGTCCAGTAAGAAGAAGAAGACGTAGCTGAACAGGCAGAATATTGGAGCAGTCTCTTCTCTGTCCCCAACCCTTTTCCCCCTTAGAACTTACCTGCAATGGAATACTAAAAGACCTAGCAGGGTTGGTTCTGAGAAGGGTATTGGGACCTAGCGTCATTCTGCTCCTGTGTGGTTCAGACAGCAAAAGGGATTTAGACCCTGACAGAGTGATTGCAGCAACGGCAGTAGTTCGCACTCTTGCCTTGGCGGCCTCATCTGCCATTGAATTCCCTTCAACGTGAACGCCAACACGCTGATGACTCAATGTATGAATTACATGAGCCTGTGGCAGGCCTTCTTTCAGCTTCACCACTTGTTCCCAAAGCATTTTGTGCTTGATTGTACAACCCTTCGAATCTCGAAACCCATTTTGACCCAATAGTGAAGATATTCATTATAAGACTTGACACAGTAAAATAAATCACACACTATAAGTGTGGGGAATTTGCTATCTGTATTTTGTAGTGCCGGTGTCATGGCTTTTAGTTCTGCCAACTGCGCTGTGCAGTCCCCTAGCGACTGTGTGTGTGTTATTCCGGGAAGAAACTTTCCGTCTCGCATGCGCTCTTTTCCAATGGCGCATGGCGCGGAATATTGCTGTTTCAATCCTGTAGCAGGTTGAGCAGATCCATCTGTATAAATGATACATTCATATCGATCTAGAGGCATCATTTTAATCAGCAGAGGATATTTTTGTTGGTACTGCAGGAATGCTTGTGTTTGCAGTGTAGCATCAAATCTGTAGTCTACATCTGTTGCAGTGAGATAGTTAGCCCATTGGATCCATCTTGGATGTAGAGCTTTAGCATTTGGAATGCTTGCTTTAGTAACCGCCTCTAAAGTCGATACTGGGGTAAAGACAATTATTTGTTTTCACTGAGCCAGGGCTCGCTCTCTCATTACAGCAGTCTGCACAGCTGTGAGCATTTTCTCAGTCAGTGGATGCAAAATGGATTTCAGCATTTGTGTATAGATGTGATTTGTATGCTATAGGTACCGTATCACCTTGAAAGTGATGTAGGCATACCCAGTTGGCCCAGCGACTATGCGGATCACCAGGTTAGTTGTGTTGACACGTGTATATAAATGCCTTGAAGGTATCATGTTAGCGTGTACAGAATGTAAAATATCAGTATGCTCCTGTGTCCAGTGTTGTACTGAAAAGTCAGGTCTAATTAAGTCATAGAATGGTTTTACCCTTTCTGCGTAATTCAAAATGTAAGTTATGCCAAAATTAAAAAAATCCCAAAATGGATTGTAGTCTCTTCAGAGTTGTTGGAGGTGGGAGCAATGCACATTTTTCTAAAAATAATGTGTCATGAGGCTTTTGCCTTCACTTTATAACTTGTATCCCAGAAACAGGACACTGAGGTGGGCTATTTTAGATTTTTTTAAATTAAATTTGTAGCCCATGTAAGCAAACCCCACTATTATGATTGCCCTCCATTGCTGCTAAATGAATTATGTTGAGGTTTATTTGTAGAACTTGCTTGGATATAATTTTACCCTGTAGCCGCTAAACAAATATGAAAGGATTATGATTTTTTGTTGTTGTTTTCTCTTATTTTAAATTTCATTTTGTACGTGGATTTTGCTGATTGTAATGATTTGAACTAATCAACAAATAAATTACTACTACTACTATGTTGTGTACTCTAGTTAAATGTTCCATTAATTCATCGTCTTTTAAATAAATATCATCTACATAGGACACTGCCTCCTCATGAATACTTTTAAGTAACTCTCTTACTCTGGCTGAAAACAGCCCGGGGCTATTCATATACCCTTGTGGCAAATGACAACATTGAAGCTGAGACCCTAGTGTTGAAAATGCGATCAAATATCTACTTCCAGGTGCTTTATTCCAGCAGAAAAACCCATTTGAGATGTCTAGTGTTGTTTTGTATTACTTCCACACTATGCTATTCATCAGTGCGGCACTGTGTGTGTTCTGCACTGCAAATGTGCATGTGGATGCATTCAAATGTCTGTAATCTAAGACTAAACGATATGATTTGTTGGGTTTTATTACGGGAGACAAAGGATTGTTAATAGATGAGGTACAAGTCTCTATTACACCCTGGTACTCAATTTGATCTAAGATCTCTCTGACTTGTTTCTTTGGTTGATGTTTAATTGGGTATTGTCTCTGCGGTTGAGGGATCATTTGTAATGGGATCTCATGATGAGGAGACTCATCATCCCACCCAACATGATTGTGGTATAGAGCAGGCACTAAAGCTGATGCCCACTCCTGCACGTATACATTTTTAACTGATTCTGCTACGAGGTCGGAGAAAGCAGGTAAAATTACGTCTTTCCCCATTAGGCAATCTATTATGAACTCAGGTGGCCAATCTTTTTCAGCCAAAAGAATGTCGCAACTATGTGTCAGGTCATCCCAAAAGAGACCCTTCACTTCTCTTTGTATGTCCCCTTCTATTTAAAGCGTTATTCTGTGTAAACGATGTGGGACACTCATTCTCGTATCAGGTGTTTCCACCGTGATATACTCACTCAGTGCTAGTACTTCCTGAAAATCCATCATATTCCGGCAAGATATTTCAACTTCTGCTGCGCTGTCCATTTTCCTTTCAGAAGCAGAGTTCTTAGCAGCCTGGGCATCTCTGATCTTTATCCCTGCTACTTTTTTATTCTTAAATTAAGGTTTCATAGATTTTTGTTTATCCTTTTGTTTGATGATGTAGTCTGAAGCTCGATGTGTCTCCCTTTTGGCTTTGTTCGCTCTTCTGATCTTTGCTCTGACCATCCTCCTCTCTCCAAGCATTTCTCAGATTGATCCTGAACGGAATGAGGAACGTGTATCATTATCCTGATATCTGTCAGGCTTTCTAATGTTATCACGGTTTCTGAGATCATATCTCTTTTCAGTGTGATCCTGTTGAGGAGACCCACTCCGTGATTGTTGTTTATTTTGTTATTTTTTTTTGTTTATCATCCCATTTCTTTTTAGAAGAATTGAGTGCTTGCTTAGAGTTTTCTTTTACAGAATTACTCTTAACCACCGGTTTCCCAGGTCTGGCTCCCAGATTATCCATTCCCAAGGAACCTATCTTTCTGCGAAAATCTTAGGTAACTCCCTCTGCTGTTTTAAAGGAGAGAGTTCCCTTAGGTGTTGGCATATAGCAATCGCGGCTGCCTCCCCTTTTATGTTATTTAACATAATTGCAGAAACCTGGGCAAAATTGCCTATTAGTTTCATCCCTAAGTCCAGGGCAGGTTGTACAATTGCATTGCTGCAATTTGAATTAGTTTAGACAAAGGAAATATTAGTGTGGTTGGTTACTTAGGTAATACATCAACCACTTTAAAGACAAACCACACCACCATCCCATAAAATGTAATTTCCCATCAGGATAACACAACATACAGATATAGCTCTTTGCTTTATGTCCATATATTCTAAAGGAGACACCTGCGGCAGTCAGGCAACTTAATGGATAAATGGAGTAATAAAATCTTTAAAAAAATTAAGGTTAGTGTATGCCTATGGCAGGCAATGTGGTCCAGGGGAAATGGAATAATCATTAAAAAAAATGAATGGAGCTGATGTGTCTGCAATGCACCGTAGCCAGGGTGTCCAAAAGGAAATTGAATTATACCTAAAAAAAATGGAATGCTGTTGCACAGCTTTGCGCCTATGGATGAATGGATGGATGGATGGACTAGGGCAAAATGCAAAAAAAGTGTAAATAAATAATTAAAAAAAAAAATTAAAAAATAAATAAATATATATATATATATACAAAATCTCAAATAAAAAATAAAATGAAAATAAAAACATTCAAATGAAAAAATGGAAATAAAAAATTAGCGTATAAATTAAAAATAAAGATCAATAATTGCCAATGTTTGTGTGGGAGAATGAGAAGAACACATGCAAGCCTATGGCAAAAGCACACTGGCTGGATGCACAAAATGGTTGCCAGCCAATGCCATATGGTCAAACAACAACAATGAGCAAGGAGGCATGGGGAACAAAGAACACATGCAAGCCTATGGCAAGGGCACACTGGCTGGATGCACAAAATGGCTGCCAGCCACATGGTCAAACAACAGCAGCAAGCAAGGAGGTATAGGGAACAAAGACACATGCAGGCCTATAGCAAAAGCACACTAGCTGGATGCACAAAATGACTGCCAGCCAGTATCACATAGTCAAACAACACCACTGAGCAAGGAGGCAGGGGGAACAAAGAACACATGCAAGCCTATGGCAAAAGCAAACAGGCTGAATACACAAACAGGCTCCCAACCAGTGCCACATGGTCAAACAACAGCAGCAAGCAAGGAGACATGGGGAACAAAGAACACATGCACACCTATGGTGAAAGGACACTGGCTGAATGCACAAAATGGCTGCCAGCCACATGGTCAAACAACAGCAGCAAATTAGGAGGAATGGGGAACAAAGAACACATGCAAGCCTATGGCAAAATCACACTGGCTGGATGCACAAAATGGCTGCCAACCACATGGTCAAAAAACAACAGCAAGCAAGGAGGCATTGGGAACAAAGAACACATGCAAGCCTATGGCAAAAGCACACTGGCTGGATGCACAAAATGGCTACCAGCCACATAGCCAAACAATAGCAGAAAGCAAGGAGGCATGGCAACAAAGAACACATGCAAGCCAATGGCAAAAGCACACTGGCTGGAATATTAAAATGGCTGCCAGCCACATGGCCAAACAACAAGAGCGAGCAAGGAGGAATGGGGAATGGGGAACAAAGAGAACACATTCAGGCCATTGGACACAGACTCCACAAAATGGACCCTGGCCACATGGCATGTAGAACAAAGACAAATGGTGCTATATGGTAAGCACACTCTCTGACCAGACAAAGGAGGCATGGTAACACTGAAGAAAACACTACCATTAATTCAGCAATGCCAAGAAAGAAAATTAACTGAGCTATAAAAATTTTACAACAGCACACATCCTCCCAAGACGTCAAATATTACCCCACATATATACTTTTTGTACACAAAAAAAGTGAACTGCAAACAAACATTTATTCCAATCCTAATCCACCCCTAAATAATATTTTAAAACAATATACACCACCGAAACATTGGTTTCATGCACCCATTATTAGTACTGACTTGGGCCTACTGACTGGATGCTCGCTGGCAGGCTAGGCCACAGAGTTAAATAAATAAATATTGTAAATTTAACAAACATGGAAAAATGTACTGAACTCTGCAACACTGTTCCTTTACAAAAGAAGAACAATTAAATGCAAAAATATAACTAGGCCCCTACTAAAACTGCAGGCCACACACCACAATAAATTTGAAAATTTGAATAATAGTACAAGTAAATACTGGAGCATGTCCTCTATCAAACAAACAGCACCCTTATACAAGAGTTTTTGAACTTACTTGTGAAATTTCAAATACTAAAGGCCTTATTACGATGTTGGGCGGAGTTTCCTCTGCCCGACATCATCTCGGTCATGGGACCGACCGACACCTGGTTGGCGGTCCCGACCGACTAATTAGGATGTGGCCGAATAGTGTTCGGTCGCACTCCTATACTTTACAATGGGAGCATGTATTTAGCCAGAATACATACTTCCATTGTAAAATAGGAGGTACAGTTCTTCCCTGCACCCCATGGCAGGCACTGCAAGGTGCCTGCCACGGGGGGGCAGTGATCAACAGGGGGGCACCATAGCTGCCCCCTCAACCTCCAACCGGAGGCCGTGCACCCATGGGGCCCCTGCTGGGGGCCCCCAAGTTGAGTTCCAACAGCCTTTCTGTGTCGGAAAGGCCAGCACAAGAAGGCTGTCGAAATCCGACATTGTGAGCTGCCCTTGGGATTACTGACAGCATTCTGACTGTCGGACGGGCTCTCACAGCCAGTCAGAAGCTAGCCAGAATGACCGGTCCGATTCCTTTCCGACCTCCTCTATTGTAATGAGGCGGGTGGAAAGGAATCTGACTGGCACATTACGATGCTGTTGGACAGGCTCCGACCGGCAATCGAAGCCTTTTCTGACAGCATCGTAATCGGCCCCAAAGCCCTTAAATCCAATGGTATATATGTAGCAGACAAAGAGAGTAATCCTTCCAGCTCCAAATCCAAATGAAAGTGACCAGGAGATGGAGAAGCCCTGGGAGGAGCCTGCTGGACAGGAACAGGAAGTTGCAGTCTGTAGGGCACTTCCTTCATGTTGGAATTATTTTTTTTTTAAAAAGCTTCTTGCACTAAAAATCAACTCCAACGGTCCGTTGGGGAAGAAAATCAACTTGAAAAACCTCCTTTTGTCTATTTAGCTGCTACTTGAGCACAAAACCTACCCGAATGGTGCATCTGCGAATGCGAGCAGCACTACATTGGCACCGTTGTGGCTGGAAGCCATGTGAGCAGGCACAAATTCTCGCAAGCACTCACTAGCGGCCCAGGAGGATTGTGGCCCTCATTAGTAAGTGCTAAAACAAACCTCAAACGCACAAACGTAAAAAAACTGAGTGGCGTGCGGAGTGCCCCAATTCCGTAAACTCCATGAGCGTAGCAGAGTTTCCAGCCCACGCCTACTTATATGCAATAAAAGAAGAGTTTAAGGCTTGACAGGTAGCTTTAAATCCCAAGTCGAAGTGGCAGTAAACTGCACACACAGGGACTGCAGTGGCAGGCCTGAGACAGGTTTGAAAGACTTCAGGTATATGGTATACCACTTTACAAAGGACTTATCAATACAACAACTAATCCAATCAGGTATACATCAATGTCATCATGTTTAGCACTGGTCAGAAGTGGTAAAGTGCTCAGAATCCTAAGGCCAACAAAAAGATACAGCGAAAGAGGAGATAAGCAGGCAAAAGGTTTTAGGGGAGACCACCCCAAGGATGACAGGTCTAATACGTGTCCCCCAGCTGAAAGAAGGAAGATCTACTCAACCTCATCACTAAGGTGGAAGAACCTGGATAGACCATCAGCATTAGCGTTGCCTACCCCAGGTCTGTGTTCCACCCTAATGTCCATACCCTGCAGGGAAATGGACCACTCAACAGTTTTGGATTCTCACCCCTCATTTGCATGAGCCACATGAGAGGGAGCTTGTCCCCTGTGTCCACATGATGGGTACAAAGGTGGGTAGTCCCAGGTATAGGGAGAAGGGAGAGGAGTACTGTCCCAACACTTGGTGGCAGTCTCTCTTCTGTTCAGGAGTTAGACTGGGGGAAAGGATTACTCCCTCCACAGACCCATCTTTCACCTTGGAGTCTAAGAGGTCAGGCAGAGGTTCACTCTCCTCCTCCTCTTCTCCATCTGTCATTAACAGCATGGTAACTGCAGACATCTCAAAGTGGGATTTAAGGAGATTGATATGGAGCACCCTGTGGGGTTGCCTGGGAGTCTTGAGGTCCACCAGGTAGTTGGCTTTGCCCGTCCTCTCTATCACCTCATAGGGCTTAGTCCAATGTTCCTGGAGGGCCCTGGGCTCCTCAGGTTCCATAACCCACACTTTCTGCCTAGGCTTCAATTCCACAGTGGTAGAATGATGGTCATACCACTCTTTCATCACATCCTGGTTGGCTTCTAAGTTTTCTGAAGCTTGCTTCCATGACTTAGCCATGTGGCTCCTGAAGGCCAGCATATGGCTCACTACATCCTGGGGAATATGCCTGGGAGCTTGCTTCAATCCTTTCTTGAACAAACTCAGAGGTCCTCTGACAGGGTGCCCATACAGAAGCTCAAAGGGGCTGAAGCCCACTCCCTTCTGTGGTACCTCTCTGTAGGCAAACAACAGGCATGGCAAGAAGATGTTCCACTAATTCCTCAGGGCCTCAGATATGCCTCCAATCATGCCCTTCAGGGTCTTGTTGAATCTCTCAACAAGCCCTTTTGTTTGTGGGTGGTAAGGAGTGGAGAACTTGTAGAGTACCCCATACTCATTCCACATTGGCTGCATGTATCCAGACATGAAGTTTGTGTCTCTGTCAGACACAACTTCCTTTGGGAAATCCACTCGGGTAAAAATCTCCATCAGGGCCTTTGCCGGGCTTGGCGAGTGAAGATGGCAGACATGCCTTGGTAAGGCTCGGTGACAAAGTCCCTATTATCCATCATTTAGCCTTACCTGGGCACGTCATCTGGCCCTGCTACACAGCATTCACCCTCCCGTTCCCTAGGGAAGAAAATCCTTTGGTCCTGAGCTGCCGACAGACCTGGCCGAGTAGATGGGGGCAGTGGCCGCATCACTAGCGACTGGGGCAGCTGCGGCCACTGCAGGTAAGAGCGGTGGGGTGGTGGGGCCAGGTGAGGGGGGATTTCGAGATTCAACCACGAGGGAAAATTAAATACATAATTAATTTTCCCTCGTGATCGTCTCTCGAAATCCCCCCTCACCTGGACCCACCGCCCACCCGCTCTTACCTACAGTGGCCGCGGCTGTACTGGGGCCTGTGCCTCGTGAGGTGTGCCACAGAGAGGCAGAGTCAGCTGCGAGCGAGCCTTGATACTGTGGGCTCTGCGCCATGCCGGCTGGTGTTTGGAGGTACGCGTGCCCCTGGTCAAATATCGCCGTGACTCCTCACTGAGTCAGTGTACTGAGGACTGGCCGCGTCTGCCAAACTTGGCCTAGACCTTCGGAGGCGGGGCCCTACGACATGGCTGTAATCTACTCTGCTTCGTGCTGTGATGGATTGGAGCTATGGGCCTTCAGCTGCCGCCCTGTGGGACCATGACTACTGGGAGACTACGACTCCTGCATTGGGACTGAGTCATCGGCGGGAGGGTCTTCCCCGTCAAGACCATCAACATCAGGTAGGACCATAGCAGATGCGGGGCTAGGCGGGCGGGGGTGGAGATTGCAGGCCTTTTGCCCATGGGGTATTCCAACGCGGCGAGCTGCAGGGGAGGATCTGGACCTCCTTTATGATGGGGGGTTACGCTGGCCATGGAGGAACTTGCTGTGCAATAGAGAAAGGAGGGCCTGTGTCTTGAGGGCGGCACTGGAGATGATCCAGAGGAGAGTGCACTCTATCATCAGAAACTTTACTTACACTGTTGTTGCTGGACTGGCACTGGAATAGCTACTTGGGACCGTGAGCACTAGCTGGTGAGACTGTTTTGGGGCTCCGCCTTGGCTTCTGTCTGCACCACTGGCCATATTCGACAGACAGGGCGCCACCTGGAGCCCATATACACCTCTTTACTGTTTGCCTGGGACGTCCCTGCCTCTCCTGCACTTGCTGTTGCTGAGGTGCGTTTGCTCTGTGGGGTCTGTGCAGCACTGGGCTGCATGAACTGCTGTACCCTCCTGGACACTGTTTACACATATAAACAGGCCCTGCATCAACAGCAGAGGGCAGAGATCTCCTGGTGGTGTGGCTTCCCCCGTGACGGCCTGGACAGGCCCTTCGTTGGTTCCTTTGGTACCCTGAGCTTCCTTGTTATAAATGCAGCTGATACTTGCTTGTTGAGGCCCACCAGTGCAGACCCTGGATGATGCATCTGCATTGACGCTTGACTGCCAGACCAGGGGATTGACTCACTGTGGTTGGGAGGATCTTGGGGAACCATACACCTCGTATGATGTGGTGGAGGCAAGAGGGAACCTCTTTGAATGTCTGACACCATGGGCCGTCTGCGGACCGGAATGGGTAGTCTTTCCTCTACTATGCCAGATTCACGAAGTCTACTGGGGGTGCCGGAGGCCATGGACTCTTTGGGGTCAATGGAAGGCAAGCTTGATGCAGTCCTTGCGGTAGTGGAGCGACTTGGAGTTTCTTTAGACCAGACGAGTACATCGCTGGAAAACAAGATCGATAGCGTGGTGCCTGACCTCACCTTACTACATGCGGACCACTGCAAATTGGCCTACAAGACCCGCTCCATTGAGCACACTCTCAGCGAAATTGCACCTAAAACCCGTGAGGTTACAATGTCTGTGCTTGTCCTGGCCGATCGAGTACTCCTTTTGGAGTGCATGGTGGATGACGCAGAGGGCCTTTCAAGGAGGAATAATAGCCGTGTGGTGGGACTGCCGGAGGGAACAGAATGGAAGGACACAGTCAACTATAGGGAAGGCTAGCCTATATGGAAGGCTGGATACGCGACCTAATCCCATCAGAGGTATTAGCCTCATTCTTCTCAATCAAACGTGCTCACCGGGTCCCAGCGAGGGCTCCCCCGTCTGGATCAAACCTGAGGCCTTTACTGTTTAATCTGTTGCATTACAGAGATGGAGACTCTATACTGAGGGAGGCCCGGAAACTCCCGGACATCCGAGAAGACAACACTCACATTCCCTGACTATACCATCACAGTGCAGAGGCAGAGAAACTTTTTTCTGGCCGTGAAACGCAGCTTACGCATCCTCAATCTGAAATACTCCCATCAATTTCCTGCGCGCCTTCATGTGGAGGCGCATGAGAAGACTCACTTCTTCGACACCCCTAAGGTGTCCTAGCAACGGCTGGAGTCCACGGATCTGACTCACAAGCCAGAGCCTCCACAGTCCCTACATGAAACCTCGGACCTGCTGTCGAATCATCGTCGCGGAGGCAGACGCAGCAGAAACCACCCCCCCAAGGCGAGAACACACTTCTGACCTGGAGCAAATGATTCAGGACCAGCATAGGGCTCTGCAGGCGGTGGCGGCTATGAGGGAGGTGGTGCAGGCCTCGGACCCTGATGATACCTTTGTTGGGTCAGGCAGCAAGGAAGAGTCCTCTAATGTCGGTCCTTCTGCTACTGACCCTCCCACCTTTTAATGTGATGCTGCAGACAGTAGACAGCATAATCTGACTTATACTTTGATGTATGGTGTGATTGTATAACTCTTTCACTGTATCCCTGGGGTGTAAAATGTTCAGCGATTGCCCTTGTGGTGCAGTGCCTTATGTCAAAAGGTAATACTTGTAGTTTATTATGACCTGTCTGTTCTTGCTTCTATGTCCTGTCCCCCCTCACCCCCACTCCACAGGTATCTGTTTATGCCTTGTGTTCAATCGTAGTGTTCTCTAACACTGTGTAAAATGTGCTATCACTACTGTTTTACTTGTCATTGTAGGGGCAGCCCTTCTCAAATTCCACCATCCCTGCCCTACCCACAGGTGTCTTCCTTTATTCCTCTTCCCTAGTTACAGCAAACTGGATTGTTTAGTGGTTTCTCCCTCCCAATGTGAGGCCCTGCTGGTTTCCCTCCCCAATCCTGACAAAGATCACGCTGAGTTAGGATCGTACAGGCCGCTAGCGCTGCTTAAATAAAATGGATTATAAAATCTTGGGAAAGGCCCTTGCGGCCTGATTAGTGCCCCTGGTCCCGATGTTGGTTCTTCTGGAACATCATAGCTCTTTAAACATTAGGCGTTTTTATCATGTTCAGACCTGCAGCGTTGGGGTCGGGCAGGCTGCCTTGTGTTAGACCTTAAAAAGGCTTTGGATGCGCTGGAATGGTCCTTTCTATTTGAAGCGCTGTGGCGGTATGGATACGGTTCTGGCTTCTTGTGACTGATGCAACTACTGTACACACAGCCTTTAATTAGAATGAGGACTGGCTCCTCTATTTCTGAAATGATATTGATTGGCTGAGGCACCCGACAGGGATATCCACTCTCACCCCTACTTTTCTCCGTAGCAATGGAACCATTGGCCCCAGATCTTCAACCGGGGGGAGCAACTCGGCTGGGAGACAGGCTACATGTCATGTCCCTATATGCGGGTGACCTCTTATTGTACCTCAGAGACATCCACGCCGTTCCAGATGTGATTACCGAGACACTAAACCACATTGTGAGGATGTCTGTCCTTCGTGTCAATTGGAGGAAATCCTGTTTATTCCCATGTGCACCAAACCTGTTGGACCTCAGTCTTATCTTCTCCGGGGCATCCATATCCTGGCAACCACGGACGTCCTGGTATTTGGGTATTCGCATGTACCACTCTTCTGAGGATTTATGTGATGGTAACCATACACGTGCAATGATATCGATCCCAACCCAGAAGGCCTTTTGGCAAAAACTACCGCTATCGTGATGGGACGTATTGCTCTGCTGAAGATGGTGGTCCTTCCTAGACTCTTTTACTATTTTTACAACATGCCCCTATATGTCCCGACCAAATTTTTCCGGGATCTCGAGAAAAGTGTCAGAGAATTGGTCTGGGGTGCCGGACGCTGCAAAGTTGCTTTGTCAAAACGGTATGCGCCCCTTGACAAAAATAAACTAACGGTACCTAATTTGGAATTATATTATTTTGCGGCACAGCTGCAATGGGTGGCCAAATGGCTTTCCGGATTACAACTGCCTAACACAGCCACTACGCTACCGCCCTGGACACTATCCCGTATCCTACATTTGTTCCACCCAATTACCCGTACCATGACACCAGACCCTCTGTTACTGGCAGTCACACACTGCTGCTACCAGCGAAGCCTTCACCTGACGAGATCAGTGACTCCCTATGCACCATCGCTAGCTCTCCTGGGCACTCCTAGATGTGCTGCCCCAACCTCCATGTCAGAACTTGCCACCTGGCATGCTTCTGGCGTACACATCTTAGGAGACATGTTCAGCGGAGGCACCCTTATCCCTTGTGAGACCATTATGGACAAACCTGGATTACCACCAGAGCAGTTTCTTTTGTACAATTCCCTACTGGCAACGCTGACCCGCGCATGGGGAGACTTGACAATGGAACACAGACTCATTTAGTGATGCAATATTTACAGGTTATGGGTACGGATAGTCACATAGTGCACTGGCACTGGCTGCTTTGCTGTTAGCCCATACAGCGCCATCACTTGCAGCACTGCGGGCTCGTTGGGAGGAAGACCTTACTCGACCCTGTACAGATAGGGGATGGGCTACAATCCTAGAAGGCCTTACTAATGTCCCACGCAACACAACATTCTGTCTCATACAGTTTTATATTGTACACAGGATCTATTGCACATCCGACAAAATCAATCATTACTTTCACTGCACAGATGCAGCCTGTCCCTGATGTGCCCTGGTAAATGCAGATTTGCTGCCTGTGCTCTGGTCTTGCCACTCTTTATGCACTTACTGGCATGGTGTTAGTACCAGGCTGTCATCCTGTACAAAGCACCCTGTCCTACACACATGGGAGGCTTGTGTGCTGGGTGTATTTCCTAGGGCCAAGAAACACAAGATAACCTCTAAATTTCTTGATCTGGGATACCTAACCACTAAGCAACTTATCACCTGCAGGTGGAAGTCACCAGAACCCCCTCCAATCAAGGCTTGGTTACAGTCATTTCTTGTCTGGGCGCAAGCAGAGAGCAGAGCTTTGCACAGAGAAGATGCCCTGGGACTGCTCAAATATCCGGCTGTCACTAGTTGGGATGCAATACTAACAGAATTCTGGGCACCTATGCAAGACAATGAGGGGAGGGGACCCAACCAGTAAGCGGGCCTGAGTTGGCAAAATAAATGATTGTCAAGTCAAGTCAAATAAGCTTTATTCGGTGCATAATATACAGCCATAAAAAAACATTCTAATAAAAAAAAAGGAATTTAACATTCCTAATAATCATTAAAAATTGTACTAAATCAAAAATGTTTTACTTTCATAGAGACAGTCCATGTTTAATTGATGATACAAGAATAATTAATTAGTGCTTGATTAAAATATGAAATAATCATTTAAAAAACATTTTTAAATCCATACAAATTAAAAACAGCATATTTCATAATCGTTTAACTCATTTGGGTAAAGTGCATTTCCATAAAGTGCATAAAGTGCAAAATAATAGCTTATATCATGATGAAAAATGTTAATCCCCTTCTAAAATTCAAAACATCCATTGGACAGGGAATGTTTTCCTAAAGTGCCTAATGTGCAAAGTAATAACATATATCAGAATAAGAGTTAATAGCACTTCTAGGTTCAATCTTCAGGTTATTCATATGTTAGGGCCTCTAGATGGGAGTAATCCTTTCTTCTCCTGATTGGCAATTGTATAAAACTGATAACTGCGTTCATAATTTTATCGTTTTCCAGACTACAAAGGTAATTAAAAGCGTGTTTATAATAATAAAGCTTATTAGCTAAAAAGAGTGGTTTTAATACAAGTTTCCGGATGTTGTGTAGGCATTTGTAGGCGTGAGTGAGGATTTTGAAAGTGACTCTTTTCTCCACGGGGAGCCAGTGGAGACTTCGTAGGTGTTGGCTGATGTGTTCGTGTTGGGGGATGCCGAGGACGAGTCTGGCGATGTTCTGTACTGTCTGGAGTTTGCGGAGTAGGGATTTGTTGATGCCGGCGTAGAGTGCGTTTCCATAGTCCAGTCTGCTGGTGATGAGTGCGTGGGTGACTGTCTTCCTTGACTCAGGGGGGATCCACTTGAAGGTCTTGCGGAGGATGCGGAGGGTGTTGAAGCAGCTGGAGGTGACGGCGTTGACCTGTCGGTTCATGGAGAGTGATGAGTTGAGTACGATGCCGAGGTTCTTGGCGTGGTCTGAGGGGTAGGTGGGCTTCCGAGGGTGGTCGGCCACCAGGTGCTGTCCCATGCAGAAGGGGTGGTACCGAGGACGAGGACTTCTGTCTTCTCGGCGTTGAGCTTCAGGCAGCTGTTGGTCATCCAGACTGCGACGTCTTGCATTCCTTTCTGGAAGTTGAGTTTGGCAGTGGTGGGGTCTTTGGTGAGGGAGAGGATGAGCTGGGTGTTGCCAGCGTAGGATACGATGTCATTTTCATGTACTGTATGGACAGCATATGAGCCTGAATCCTCTACAATCTCTTTATATATGATGTCGACAGAGTGTATTAATGACAAAATGTAATAAAAAGATTCAAACAAACAAAATCATGGACTTTGCCACTGTATGTACAGTCATGGTCCTCGGAGGGTTTGCCTCTGGGTAACTAGTGGCAAGAACATCCAGATAAACCCGTCGCCTGATGGATCCGTAGGCCCAATGTCGATACCCACCCACTCAAAGGGTGTGCCAACAACAAGCAAGGGATTAAAGAGGGCTTTCAGCCTCGGTCCTGCCTTCCCTCTGGCCTGGACAGGTTATACAAGTCCTACAGAATGGAATTGAGGAATTCTTGATTATAGGCCAATAAAAGTGTGGGGCAAGTCTTGCAAAGGTCTTGTCTTGGCCCAGGTGTCCTACCAGAGGGATTTTGTGAGCCAGCTCCAGTAGGAAAGCCCTGTGGCATTGGTGTCCTCCCAGTAAATGTGACAACCCCTAGAGTATCACCTGCTGCTTGGGCCTTAGCCTGTTGCCTCATGCCTTCAAGGGTTGGACATTCCCTTTGTGCCCTACAGAACTCCTCCTTGGTTGGTCCTCCTACTACATGCCGTCCAGCATATATAGGCAGGACACCAAGGGAAGCAATGCCCTCCTCGGCGGACTCCAGGGCATCCACCACAGGTGCCTCATCCGTCTCACTGGGAATACATTCAGTGGCAGGTTTCCCATGCCCTTTGCCTTTCCCCTTCCTAGCAGCTGGATGGGCCATTATTCCAGGCTCCAACCCTTTATGACTCCCATCCCGGGCAGCCATGGACAGTGAGGTAGCATAGATCCAGTCAGGTAACCACAACATTTCCACATGACACTTGAGCTCCTCTTCCTTCCAGTTAGTGTGCTCAAGGTCATTACCAAGAAAATAGTCCACAGACATTGCAGGGCTCACATCAACCTTCAGAAATCCTGAACACCCCAACCCCCACTCAAATGGAATGAGGACCACTGGATAGTGACCCTGTGGTCAGCCACCATAACCTGATGGAATGCATGGGGAATTACCTGCTCTGCATGGGGAATGACCTGCTTTGGGGACACCAGCTGACTTCTTACTATTGTCATGCTGGCACCTGTATCCCTCAGAGCTTCAACACCTTGCCCATTGATGGTGACCCATTGACTTTACTTTGTAGTATTGGAGGGCACATGGATCTTAGGAACCATTTCACTGTCACCCAGGGACACTAGGGTAACCCCACTAAACTCCCCCCATTACCTGGGACAAACTCTTTCCCCAGCACTACACTAGCCACCCCTGAAGTCTTTCCTTCAGTGGGAGGTGGTGCTCTTTTTGGGGACTCAGGATCCCCTTTGTAGTGTCCATACTCAAAGCACTCATAGTATTTGGGAATCACGGGCTGCTGACTTTTGTCAGGGTACTTTTTCTTGTGGTGGCCAGATTGGGAATGAGAACCAGACCTTTTCCCCTGTGAGTTGTTTTGGGAGCCTTTAGAAAACTCTGTCTTTTTATCTACCCCCTCCTTCTTCTGGTGGGAGCCCTGGCCACCCTTTTGGTAGTCCCCCCCCAGACACCTTCTTGGACACTCTGATGCTGACCCAAATGTCTGCCTCCTCAGCAAGTGTCCTGAAGTCAGTTAACATGCAATCAACCAGGTGCTGGAGCAGCTCTGGAAAACAAATATCAGGCATATGCAAATTAAGTTGAAGAGCTCTGAAAAATCACAAACCTTGCTGCCCCTCACCCAGCCCTTCAATGCCTTGCTGGCGTAACCCAGGAAATCCATCCATGTTTTTGATGAGATTTTCTTGCTGCCGCTGAATCTGAGCCTATACCTCCTAGGGGTCAGTCCAAACTTACTGACTAGGATGGCCTTCATAGCAGTGTAGCATGTCTCGTTCTCTACCTTTAGTATAAGGAGTGTGTCCCATCTCACTGTTGGCATATACCCCCATAAACCACTACCATTGAACTCCTCTGGGACCTTCTGCACTCTTAGAGCCACTTTATAGGCTGTAAACCATTTGTCTATGTCATCCCTCACCACATAACTGGGCACCAAATCCTTGGATATCTGGACTCTGGACTCACCAGTAGACACTGCAGGCATGTTGCCACCATTGCTGTTGCTGGACCCCACTTGCAGGGCTCTTATGCCCAGCTCTTTCATGCTGAGCTCATCGGCCATTTTTCTCACTTCCATGGTCAGCTTTTTTGTCCTCTTAAACTTGCTCTTTCTCCATTTTAGCAAGGGCCTACTTCTTTTCTAGCTTGACAAGGGCCTGCTCCTTTCTTCTCTATTTTCAATTTGCAAGCTCTAGCTTCAGCTTTTTCTCCTCCCTCCTGTCTTCCAGCTCCTCAGGGGGCAGGTTCCTTGAAGACACACTGCTGCCTGGTCTGCTGCTGACTTCCAGTCCTGGGAGGATGTTACCCCCACATCGGTAGGCTGCATGGCAAAACTTCCAGACAGGCCCTGCTCCAATTCCTCCTGAGAATCTGATCTCTCCTCTTCATCCTCTGTGTTGGTTTTGTTGGCTGCTGCCCATGGCTTTTTGAAGCACTGACTTCTTGGCACTACGATTAGTGAACACCCTCCTTTCTCTGCAGAACCCCTTGAGCTGGGCAACTATGTAGGCCTCCAGATTGGCCAGTTCAAATTCAACATTGCCAGATAAGGCCACAGACATTGCAGGTAAAATTGAATATTGGGAAAAAGACTTTTGTAAAACTCAAAGATGACAATTTAGTGAGAATTGAAAAGGTTCAAATTGGTCTTAGTATAGAGTTGTAGTGAAAAATGAGTTATTATATGGTATTGCACAAACACAAGTCCTATCCTCACCACTGATCATCAATGTTAGAATTAGTGTTTCTGGTTGCCAGAGTATGCAAGCAGTAACCACCACTCTAGTCAGTGTAAGCTAGAGACACACTAAAAGAAAACCTGTGCTCACCATCTGGTAGTTTGGCACAGGGCAGTCAGGCTTATCTAAAGAGGCAATGTGGAAAGTATGTCACACACACACACACACACTCACACACACACACACGCACCCACTCACACACCCACACACACACACAATCACACACTCACACACACACACACACACACCCACACGCACGCACGCACACACACACACACACACACACAGTAACACAATGAAAACACCACAGAAATACTCCACACAGGGTTAGAAAAATAGATTATATTTTTATGAGTAAAAGAAGACCAAACAACAAAAATCCAATAAGTAGAACCAGAGCTATGAATTTCGAAAGAATAAATAAAAAATAAGTGCTTAGAAACATATAGTGTTTAGGGGCTACTTGAGTTTGTGCTTCACCAGAGTAAATTCAAAGTTCAGCCCGACCATGATGGAGGGCAGGCCGGCTACAGGACTCACTCAGGCCCTGCTGAAAAAGTACCTTGGGTGGAGCAAGCGTCGACATCCAGGGCTCGATGTGTCAGTTATGATCCGTGCAGGCGATTAAGTCAGCGTCAACTAACCCGTTTATGAAGCAGGCGCTTCATCGTCAGTGAGACGCACTGTCCATTGTTGTCGAGCCACCCAGTCCGTCAAAGCGATGTCGTCGATTGGCTCCTGAATTGAAGGGCAATGCGTCAGTTCTTATTGGCGCACAGTCGGCACTGAGTTGATTTTGGTGGTTCTGACAGCAGAAGTCACCTTTCAAGGACCCAGGACTGGATTGGCACCACTTGACAGGGCAGGACTCACAGGTGGCAGAATCCAGGTGATGTTTCAGGGTTGAAGGAAGTCTTTGATGGCCCTTAGACTTCAGAAAAGGGTGCAAGTCCTTGGAGTCACTCTGGGTTCAAGCAAGAAGGGTCCAGTCCTTGTCCTCAGCAGGGCAGAGATCAGGAGGCAGCAGAGCAGCAGAGCGAAGCATAAAAGCAGTTTTTCCATATCAGCAGTCACGCAGAGGGCAATCCTTGTAGCACTGCAGCCTTTACTCCTGGCAGAGTTCTTCACAGGCCCAGGAGTGTACTGTCTTGGTAGGGTCAGAGGCCTAGTACTTATACCCAGTTGTGCCTTTGAAGTGGGGGTGACTAAGCAGGCCCTTGAATTGCACAGGTCCCCCTTTCTTCTCAGCTCTGGCTCCAGACTAACAGTAGGGGATAATCAGCCATTTCTTTGAGGAACAGACACTGCCTATTCAGGTGTAAGTGTCAGCTCTCCCTTCTCTTCCTGCCTAGGAAGAGCTATCAGAATGTAGATTAATGAAGATGAGTTCTCTGTCACACCCACCCTCCCTGTGTTTGTGGGTGTCTAGAAGGAATGCATGAAGTGTAGCTGTCACCCACCATATACGTGTATTGAAGACAGGCTGCAAGGAACACAGAGCAATAATAGTAGAGACATTTCAACTTTCTAAAATTGGCATATCTAAAATAGTAATGTTAAATCCAACTTTACAAGTAAAGAGGCAATATCATTACCATTTCAAAGATAAGAACCATAATGGAGCTACTCCTTTCTGGTCAGGAATTACAGCTGAAAAGTGTATTAACAAATTCACAATGCTAACCTGTGAGAGGAATAGGCCTCACAGTAGCGAAAAATGAATTTAGCTGTTTGTCACTACCAGGACATGTACAAGTTAAAAGTACATGTCCTACCTTTTACTTACACAGCACCCTGCCATTAGGGCTACCTAAGGCCTACCTTAGGGGGGGGCTTACATGTAATAAAAGGGGAGTTTAAAGCTTGGCAATGAATTTTACAGGCCAAGTCGAAGTGGCAGTAAACTGCACACAGAGGCACTACAATGGCAGCCATGAGACAGGTTTGAAAGGTTAATGGGGTGAGAGGCACAATCAGTGCTGCTGTCCCACTAGTGTTGAACTTGGAACAGGTGTTCACATGGAGCTCATTTTTTTCAACATGATGTGATAACAGAATTTACTAAGCAGATTTAATTCATGTTAACATTTACATTTTTATTTTTGGACAGACAAGATTCTGTCTAGATTTAATCTATGTAGACACTCAACTCAAAGAAACAGCCAGTATCTTATAGTTATATTTGATTCATTCGAATCTAAATTTATTTAATAAACAAGGCTATGAAAATCTTAACATTTGCAGGTAAATAAGTGATAAAGAATTTTTGAAAAGAGGAGAAGAACCCTAGGTAAGAGAAACCAAAACCAAAAAAAAGATGACCAAATGTGTGAGCATAAATGGTATATTGGTTATTCTTTTAGAAAGTGTAAACATACGAGAGCGACCCCTTATAGCCAAGAGCTAGGGTACTATAATCAGTATTCAGAAAAACAACTACTCTTGGCAATTATCTAATAGATCTATATGTGCACTACTACTGCAAACATTCAAACCATAATACTTCACCAGTCCTGAAAAGGAGAATCCATGAAATGTGTATATGTATATCTTTAATTAATTAAAACATCATCAGAATGGACATCGCATGATTCTCAATAATAAAAAACAGTATATCAGACAGTGATTCAAAATATTAAAAAGACATCAAAGAGAGATAAAAACAGACAAAAAAATTAGTCATTAACAGTGGTTATTCCATCAGAATCAATGACAGTATTGACAACATTTAATTTTTTACAATCAATACTGTTCGTTCCTTGGATGTAACCTCACAAGGACAAGCGTCGACGTGTTTCGGTGGTACCCAAGCTGAATAAGACCACCTTCTTCAGGACAACGTATATAATACCCCTCTTTCTTATGAACAACCTGTTTTAAAATATAAATCGAGTATAAACTTCACTGTATCATATTGTGGAAATACAATTATTTTTTCTTTTTTTAACATAACAATTATAAGGTCTAATAATTCTGGTGCTGTTTTAATATTCGTAACCACACAAACCATGTTGTCCCATTTCAGACTGTGAAGTAAAACCATCTTTCGTACATACATCCATCCATTCTTTTCCCAATATTCTACAGTTTCAAACTGTCCAACTCACCTCTAATATTAATGTGACATTCACTTAGGTGAGCCGTTCTTGCAAATCGGCCATATTGATAGAAAAACACCTAAGAATCAATAATAAATAAAGTCACCTATTTGGGAGATGCCAAGATATTAACTGTATTGTTCACCTCTTAAATGTTAAACGTAACCAAATCTAGATTAGTTTTATCCTTACTCTTTTCAGGTGCCTTTAGGCTTGCCCAGCTCCTCTCAAAGATGCATGGGTGGGGTAATAGTTAAAAGCAAAAGGATACCGCTAGATAGTCGGTCCTACAATAACAAAACAAGAATAAGAGAGGAGCATATTAGTGTTTCCTAACTTCGTAATACCTCCCGCAGTTTATCAAAGAATCTAGTTGTTGGGTATTTATTAAAAACCAACCTTTTATTCGGTGGTTTTCGGGGACCTTTATTCTTGCCCAGCTCCACCCAAAAAGGCGTGAGGGGGGTATTGGTTAAAAGCAAAAAGGTACCGCTAGGCAATCAGTCCTACAAGTGATTCTGACCTAAGATAGCCAAACAAAAATGATAGAGGAACATATTAGTGTATCCTACATTCGTAATACCTCCCGCTATTTGTCGAAAAGTCGAATTGTCCCAACCAAACTGATTTACGATTCCCCAAAATCTTTTTTTTAAAAAGAAACCAACCTTCTATTCAGCGGTTGAGTGCTCACATTCAATTATAATGGGCATTCATGGAAACATTTCCTCATGACCCCGGAGTTCAAACCGTCCCCTGTATTGCAAAAGATGGTATTGGTGTAAGACTAACATCCAAGTGTTTGGTTATTCTCACCCCTATTTACTACAAAAAGGAATATCCACCAACCTTATATTCGGTAGTAAGAAGCACTGGCTTGAAATTCATAGGCATTTATAGAAGTGTTTCTTCACGAAATTAGAGCTCAGTGTATCCCCTATTTAGGGAAAAATATAGTCTTGGAATGCGACTAATATCCAACTATTGGTTTAATTTAACATTTGTTTAAAAAACGGTATCCAACAACCCGCGATTATTTAGGCATTTGGGACCCCCTCCTTACCGCTATCCACTTTTGTTTTTTTGCTGTAACACTCCGCGTCTCGATGGGCGCTGAAAGATTCGGAGACTCTGAATCGTCCCCTCAAATACGAGTATCGGAGCGTTACGTAACGTCATGACGTAATTCGTAAGCGCCCGTTAAGCCCTGTGAGTCATGGTTACCCATCAGCGCCATTTTGAAGAGGCACCGAATTGTTTCTATTTCCAATCGCCGACCCGCTGTTTACAATGGAACCTATAGTATAGTTCCGAAGAACGTAGAAATTGCATTATTATATGCTAGAATTTTAATGGGATAGGTAAGTTACCACAATATATTATATGTTATAGTCTAGTTCTACAAAACATGGAAGCCGCATTATTATATGCTAGAATGGTCCTAGATTGTTGATAGGATAGGTACGTTACCATGATGTACTGTATGTTACACTATACACCCAGGTACCAGACGCGTTCTCTGTAATAAATTCTAATATACTTTTGGCGCCATCTTGAAAGGGTAATTAGTCCTATTATTTATTATTCAACATAGTTCAATTAAAAAACTATATGTTAAGAAACTGTAATTGATTACTAAATTAAAATCAATTAACCTAAATTATTCATCGAATGAGCTTCATCCAATCCTCTTAACTATTTAAACCTTGCCTCACTGTATTTAGTGTTGAGATATACCACTGTTCTCTATTACGCCTTTTCAATTCAAGGTCTCCCCCTCTTTTGCTTCCATAGATTCGTTCTAAAATGAACCATCTAATGGCCATACAGTTGTGTCCAGTGGATCTAAAATGTTCTACCAACGGTGCATTTTCTTTGTTATTCTTTATGGCTGATTTATGTTCACTCACCCGAACTCTAAGTTCTCTAGCGGTCTCCCCTACGTAGCCGAGACCGCATGGGCAAATTAACAGGTAAAAATATTTCCAGTTCTACAGTTATTCAGTTCCTTAGGGGTGACTGTATAACCATTGTGTGTAATGCTTTTCTCTGTAATACACATGGGATAAACAGCACAACTTCCACATTTATTATTGCCTACTGCTTTAGGCCCCATCAGGGTTCTCTTATTCATGGTGTCTTTTTCCCTATAGGTATGAACTACGGCTATACGGAGAGTATCATTCTTTTTAAATGCAAATAAAGGTCTGTTCAGTATTTCTGCCTCATTGTCATTTAATATATTCCAGTTAGAGTTTATTATGTTCTTGATTTGATTACTTATCTCCGAAAATTGACTGACAAAAACAATCCTGTCCTTAGTGGAATTTTTCTCTTTCTTTTGTCCAACATTAGTTAACATACTCTCTCGATTATAAAATCTGGCCCTTTTAAACGAGTGATTCACCAATTTCTTGGGGTATCCCCGGTCTTTCAATTGTGCTTTTAACATTTCTGAGTGTTTGTAAAAGTCCTCAAGAGATGAACAGTTCCTCCGTAGTCGGAGGAACTGTCCAAACGGAATATTATCCTTCTGGGACTTCGGGTGGTAGCTGGAATAGTGGAGTAAGGTATTTTTATCTGTTGGCTTCCTGAACAGTTCCACTTCCAGATTACCACCGACATTTTTTCTAGTGAGGTCCAGAAAGTTTACATACTCTCGACTGAACTGCGCTGTGAATTTTAGGTTGGGGTCCCCTAGATTTAACCATTCCAGAAATTCTTCTAAAGTTTCATTAGGACCATCCCAAATGAATATGATATCGTCAATAAAACAATACCATTTGGAGATATTTTCTGAGAAGGGGGCTGCTTCATTATATATGTGCCTTTCCTCAAACTCCCCAACGTAAAGACAAGCCAGACTAGGAGCACAGGTCGCTCCCATGCTGGTGCCTTTACGCTGGAGGTATAAGTCCTCCTTAAATAAGAACATATTGTTCTTAAGGACCAAGGTCACACATTCAACTATAAAGTCCTTATTAGCTCCCCTCGTGTTTTCTTCATTCAAAGCTCTTTGTATCACTTGGATGGTACCATCCTGAGGGATGTTCGTATAGAGACTTTCTATGTCCAATATGACCAATATTTGAGAGTTATAATTAAAAGCTTGCCCTTCAATTAAGGAAATCATATGGGCCGAGTCTTTAATATATGATCTTTGTTTAACTACTAGAGGTTTTAAGAAACTATCAACATATTTACTTAGGAGTTCAAGAAGAGATCCGATACAACTCACAATGGGTCTAAGGGGTGGGTCCGACTCATGTTTGTGTATCTTAGGGAGTCCGTAAATAGCAGGAATAAGCGCCTTGTCATTAATTAAAAACCTATATTCTTCTTCCCCTATCCATTTGTTAGTCTTTGCCTCTTCTATGAGTCTTGCAACTGTATACTTCAAGGTATCCATGTATTTCATAGGGACCTGTTTGCAATGAGTCTCCTCACTGAGGAGCTTCATTACCCTACTCTCATAATCATCAGTATCGAAGATCACAACCCCCCCACCTTTATCGGCCGGTTTAATTGTGATACTCCGATCATTTTTTAGGGCGAGAATTGCATTTCTGTGTTCCCTATGTAAATTCTGTACATCTGGTCGTGATTCCTCCACTGCTTTACGTACCTTACATTCCACTACTCTCTCAAATGTGTCAATGTTTTTGCTAACTTGTTGGATAGTGGGTGTGAGTGTTGATTTGGTCTTCAGACCACCTGAGATATTCTCCTTTGGTGTATAGGTTTTATCTTTGAAAAATCTGATCTTTCTAAAAAAAGCTTTTAGGTCTTTCTCTAGTGTGTACGTATTAATTCTAGAGGTGGGCGCAAAACTAAACCCTCTTTCTAATACCTCCCTTTCCCATTTAATAAGATTTTTCAGTGAAAGATTCATTATTGGGAATTTCCCTATCTCCAATACTTTTGGTTGCGTGTTTTGATGTATTCCTGTTGTGGGGGATTCCTCATGTATTGCCCCCTGCCCTGATTGAAGTTGTTTCTCTGACCCCGTCTGGGGTGTTGATCTAAAAATGTTTCATGATCTTGTTTATTGAAATGACTTCCTTGTTCAGACCTAGAGGTGCTCTCTTCCTCGCTGCTTGCGGTCTCGGCTATGTAGGGGAGACTGCTAGAGAACTTAGAGTTCGGGTGAGTGAACATAAATCAGCCATAAAGAATAACAAAGAAAATGCACCGTTGGTAGAACATTTTAGATCCACTGGACACAACTGTATGGACATTAGATGGTTCATTTTAGAGCGAATCTATGGAAGCAAAAGACGGTAAGACCTTGAATTAAAAAGGCGTAATAGAGAACAGTGGTATATCTCAACACTAAATACAGTGAGGCAAGGTTTAAATAGTAAAGAGGATTGGATGAAGCTCATTAGATGAATAATTTAGGTTACTTGATTTTAATTTAGTAATCAATTACAGTTTCTTAACATATAGTTTTTTTAATTGAACTATGTAGTATAATCAATAATAGGACTAATTACCCTTCCAAGATGGCGCCAAAAGTATATTAGAATTTATTACAGAGAACGCGTCTGGTACCTGGGTGTATAGTGTAACATACAATACATCACGGTAATGTACCTATCCTATCAACAATCTAGTACCGTTCTAGCATATAATAATGCGGCTTCCATGTTTTGTAGAACTAGACTATAACATATAATATATTGTGGTAGCTTACCTATCCCATTAAAATTCTAGCATATAATAATGCAATTTCTACGTTCTTCGGAACTATACTATAGGTTCCATTGTAAACAGCGGGTCGGCGATTGGAAATAGAAACAGTTTGGCGTCTCTTCAATATGGCGCTGATGGTTAACCATGACTCAAAGGGCTCAACGGGTGCTTACGAATTACGTCATGACTTTACGTAACGCTCCGATACTCGTATTTGAGGGGACGATTCAGAGTCTCTGAATCTTTCAGCGCCCATCGAGACGCGGAGTATTACAGCAAAAAAACAAAAGTGGATAGCGGTAAGGAGGAGGTCCCAAATGCCTAAATAATCACGGGTTGTTGGATACCGTTTTTTAAACAAGTGCTAAATTAAACCAATAGTTGGATATTAGTCGCAGTCCAACACTATATTTTTCCCTAAATAGGGGAGACACTGAGCTCTAATTTCGTGAAGAAACGCTTCTATAAATGCCTATGAATTTCAAGCCAGTGCTTCTTACTACCGAATATAAGGTTGGTGGATATTCCTTTTTGCAGTAAATAGGGGTGAGAATAACCAAAGACTTGGATGTTAGTCTTATACCAAAACCATCTTTTGCAATATAGGGGACGGTTTGAACTCCGGGGTCATGAGGAAATGTTTCCATGAATGCCCATTATAATTGAATGTGGGCACTCAACCGACGAATAGAAGGTTGGTTTCTTTTTAAAAAAAAAGATTTTGGGGAATCTTAAATCAGTTTGGTTGGGACAATTCGACTTTTTGACAAATAGTGGGAGGTATTACGAATGTAGGATACACTAATATGTTCCTCTTTCATTTTTGTTTGGCTATCTTAGGTCAGAATCACTTGTAGGACCGACTGTGTAGCGGTACAATTTTGCTTTTAACCAATACTTCCCTCACGCCTTTTCGGGTGGAGCTGGGCAAGAATAAAGGTCCCCAAAAACCACTGAATAAAAGGTTGGTTTTTAATAAATACCCAACAACTAGATTCTTTGATAAACTGCGGGAGGTATTATGAAGTTAGGAAACACTGATATGCTCCTCTCTTATTCTTGTTTTGTTATTGTAGGACCGACTGTCTAGCGGTATCCTTTTGCTTTTAACAATTACCCCACCCATGCATCTTTGAGAGGAGCTGGGCAAGCCTAAAGGCACCTGAAAAGAGTAAGGATAAAACTAATCTAGATTTGGTGACGGTTAACATTTAAGAGGTGAACAATACAGTTAATATCTTGGCATCTCCCAAATAGGTGACGTTTATTTATTATTGATTCTTAGGTGTTTTTCTATCAATATGGCCGATTTGCAAGAATGGCTCACCTAAGTGAATGTCACCTTAATACTAGAGGTGAGTTGGACAGTTTGAAACTGTAGAATATTGGGAAAAGAATGGATGGATGTATGTACGAAAGATGGTTTTACTTCACAGTCTGAAATGGGACAACATGGTTTGTGTGGTTACGAATATTAAAACAGCACCAGAATTATTAGACCTTGTAATTGTTATGTTAAAAAAAGAAGAAAATAATTGTATTTCCACAATATGATACAGTGAAGTTTATACTCGATTTATATTTCAAAACAGGTTGTTCATAAGAAAGAGGGGTATTATAAACGTTGTCCTGAAGAAGGTGGTCTTATTCAGCTTGGGTACCACCGAAACGCGTCGACGCTTGTCCTTGTGAGGTTACATCCAAGGAACGAACATTAATGATTGTAAAAAATTAAATGTTGTCAATACTGTCATTGATTCTGATGGAATAACCACTGTTAATGATTAATTTTTATGTCTGTTGTTATCTCTCTTTGATGTCTTTTTAATATTTTGAATCACTGTCTGATATACTGTTTTTTATTATTGAGAATCATGCAATGTACATTCTGATGATGTTTTAATTATTTAAAGATATACATATACACATTTCTTGGTTTTCTCCTTTTCAGGACTGGTGAAGTATTATGGTTTGATTGTTTGCAGTAGTAGTGCACATATAGATCTATTAGATAATTGCCAAGAGTAGTTGTTGTTCTGAATACTATTGTTTTAGAAAGACAGTTCTATTTCATACAATGAAAAACACAGATGAAATACTCAGAAAAACTTCAGATATGTTCGATTTACCTTAAACAGGTTCACTTCTGATGCCAGGTTGAGCATTTTGTTTTATTAAAACCTCAATGCAAGTTCAATGGGAATCCTGATGCAGGAATATCACACCTAGAAACTCTGATTTCACTGGGGGCAGTAATTCCTGAGTCAAGTGCCAACGCAGTATTCTGAGTTGCCCCATGAAAGATAGGCAGTTGTTCAGTGGTATGATAATATGACATGAGGAATTACTGCAGATCTTAAAACCATGATTCGGTTAGTGCCTTCCATTACAGACCACAAAATACATTTTTAAAAAGTAAGATCGAGGGCCTGAGTTTGCTGCTGGATCAAGGATGATTTGCATATAGCTGGGTCTAAATCTGGAACGGCCTGATGTGCAAAAATACAATGGATTTAGGCCCAGATCTCTGTACTGGGGGTCAATGTTTGACATTGTTAAGCATTCCATCCATCATTTGTTCTTTTTGCATTTGTCACCTTGAGTGGGACGGGTTTGCCCAGACGTGGGTCCCATATTCAACATGCAACTGGAGTCAAGCTAGCCTGGTTGAGGAGGGGCGATACCCCGAAACTGGTCCCAGGATGCTTGTTTCTAGTCCAGGGAAGACCTGGCCTGGCTGTTCAGACTGGACTGTTCCCACCGGGAGCACGGTCAAGGCTGATTTGTCAATGGCTAGGACCAAACTGGAATGGCATTGTGAACAAAAAAACAATGGATTTAGGAGGCCCGGATCTCTAAACTGGGGTGAATGTTTGACATTTTTCAGCATTCCGTACATCAATTGTTCTTTTTACTTTTAGAAAGTTGGCATTGTCCTGCCTAAAAGCCTCTAGTAACCCTTTAAAAGATGTTGTACCTGACATCCTTGGTGTGGTTTTCACTCAAGGTTTTGTCTTTGATCCTGTTTTGCTCACTTTACTTTTGCTGGCTTCAGGACTCTGCACACTTTACCAATGCTAATCAGTGCTGAGCCGCTTGTGATCTCATCTTTAAACATGGTGAAATTGCCTTACATTTTATTTACTTGTAAGTCCGTGGTAAAGTGGTATTTCATGTACCCAGGAGCTCTAAATTAAATGCTACTAGGGGAACTGCCACACTCATTGTGCCACCCACTCAAGTAGCTCTTTAAACATATCTCAGGCCTGCCATTGCAGACTGTGTGTTCAGTTTTAAACTGCCATTTCAATTTGGCAAAATAAACCATTTTCCAGGCTCAAACCCTCCTTTTTAATACATATGTCATCCCAAGGGTAGGCCGTATGCCTATAGGGCAGGGTGCTCAGAATTTAAAAAGTTACTTTCAACTATTACATGTCCTGGTAGTGAAAAACTCTTACATTTGTTTTTCACTACTGAAAGGTCTGCCTCTCCGATAGGATAACATTGGGTTACCATACTACATTTATCAGTGGTACCTTTCAATTGAAAATAGGTAGGAATGTCGAGTTTGGTCTCTAAAGAATTGTAATTTAAAACTCTCTTTAAAGGCAGAGTCAAATTTGAAGTCACAATTCTGAAAATGACACTTTTAGGAAGTTGGCATTTTCTAGTCCCAATCATTTGGTGCCTGTAGCCTGTATCCTAAGTCACATGCCTAGGTGTAACTAGCAGTTGCTTTTTGTGTATTGCTCACAGACAGTGAGGCAAAGGGGGAATAGGTGTTGGCAGGAAGGGTCCATCTCTGACTCGATAGGGGAGAGAAGCTGTCACCTTCCACACTTACCAAGTATAAATATTGGACCCTCAAATCCAACTCTTCATTACACAACAGGGACATGTGGAAGACTCAGAAGAAGGACTGCTACTCTGCTGCACTGCTGCACTGCTGACTGAGTTGGAAGGACTGGACCTGCCTCTTGAACCCAGAACCACCAGAGTAATGCAAGGGCTAGTTGACTGGCCTCTTCATCAGAGCCTCAGGACAGAAAAGGGTCCAACCACCTTTTATCCTGCACCTGGACTCTGCCTGTGGTGAGTCCTGCACCGCAAGTGGGGCAAGCCCAGTTCTGGACCCTTGGAAGTGGGCCTGGAGGTGTTCTGATAGCCGAGCTGTGGTCTTAGAAGAAACGATGCAGCTCATCGCCTTGCAGCTTTGCATCGAAACCCCAGCAGCGTGATGCATCCCCGACACAGCCACAGCTTTTCGGAAACCCACTGCATGACGCATCCTCAATGCATGACCTCACATCTCAGTCCATCAGCATTTGGAACCACAGCTTCTCAGAAAAGTCACTGCGCAACGCATCCATGCAGGACCTCGCATTGCAGCCTTGTAGCTCCTCAGACCAACACCTGCATGACGCAGCTTCGATGCGGGACCTCGCAATGGTCTGCAACAAGGATTTATAGTACTTTATTCAGCAGGACTAACTTGGTCCCTGTATCCAGCCCGCGCTCCATCATAGTCATCCTGAACATGTGATTTTCTTTCAGTCAGGCACAACCAGACAACCACAGTTGGCGCTTTGATTCCTTTTAAGCTCTATTTTTACCCAAAATCTTTAAATAGCATATCTCAGGTTATACTGATTGGATGTTTGCCATTTTGGTGTCAAATAATTTATTACATGTTGCTCTATTTTTCTTGATTGGTGTGGTATTTTTCTTGTGTTGTGTTTCTCGCTTTAATATTGTTTGAAGTGCTGCATACATACTTTACTCATTGCCTTTAAGTGAAGCCTGAGTGCTTTTGTGCCAAGCTACCATTGGGATGAGCACAGGTTTATTCGGGGTTTGTTTGTGTTTCAACCTGATGAGAATTGTGGTTACTGCTTCAGTAGGGTTTCACCGACCTCAACCAGTAAACTGATTTCCTACAAGAAATAATCCCCAACTGCCACCTGGCTGGCTGCTGGGAGGGGGAAGGTGCTCTCGGGAAAGGAAACAAAAGGGCCTTGGCTAGGAAGAGGTGAGACCTCCTCCTGACACGATGGCCAGGGGGATGTGGCCATAAACTCTACAAGCTTCAAAGGGGCAGCCACTGTCACAGGCAGATGTAGATCACATCTAGGCCTGCCCCTGTCATTGTCCACGTGGCCACAGTGGCACCAATCCCAGTAGGGTGACAACCTGTCCCAGAACTGGCTTTGCTGGGAGAGTACCTCATTTCATTAAACACCTTAGGGGTGTGCCCAGTGCTCTGACCAAGGGAAGAAAGGTTCTGCCATGTTGAAATTTGGCAGATCAGGGCACTTCAGGATTGCTTTCGGCGAAGTGCCCTGGAAATTATGTAAAAGTGGGTATCTGAGCCCTTCTGGACCTGAGTAAGACAGAACAAGGACTGTACATTCCAAACCCTTACTGCAGAAAGAAGACTGCACCTACTGTATCCTGTGGAGAGAGACCCCAGGGCTGGACCTGATCCTAATTTTACCCAGGACAGAAGAGTGGACTACAAGGGCTTTTTGGCTAGCCTACTGGTAAGCTACAGGATCACCAAAAACTGTGAGAAGCCTACCTTCCTGAAGAGCCTAGCTAACCAGTTCCAAGTGGACTTGCCCTGGACCTTGCTGGAGGCTTCCCCTGAAGTGAGTCCTGCCCCACCAATGGTGTCTCTAAGATCCTGGGGCCCTTCGGATAAGTGTAAGAGTGTACTCCTCCTGTCTAACCCTAAAAGCTGGGACTTAGAAACTTTTCCAAGGATTCTTACCAAAAAAGCCACAGGCTGTCGCCAAGCCACAGATGCTGACCTCGTATCACTGGTCGGTTGGCAGTCCACATGATAGAGCCATGCATCAAACTTTCAACTTTTTTACCTCCCAAAAAGAACATTCCAAAGGTGGCCATGTGTTCACCCACTCTAGATAGGGCAGGCAAGCACATTCCCAAACCTCTGATGCTGTTTATTCAATCGGGTCATCTGAGGTGCATATAGGTAGCAGAGGCAGAATAGTTTCGGCTGTCTGCATACACCCCAACACCTTGTTCGCGAAGTCGGATCTGATTTGCTGCACCTTTGTTAGATTGGCTTGGCAAGTGGTCCCAGTCCCCCATCGGTTCTCAGAGAAGACAGTTGGCAAAAAGTTTCAAAGTCCCAAGCTTGGGGACAGCATTTGGGGGGGGCAAGACTCACTCCAACAGAGGTCAGCAGCAGCAGGGTCATGAACAGGTCCAGTTAGAACTGGTCAGTTGGGCAGTTGCAGGAATGGCCTCTGGAAACGTGTTATGTCCCTGTAGCTCAACCAGGAGGTCAGCCAACGGATCCTTGGAATCAATTCAGGGGTCCTGCATTCAAGGCAAGGAGGTCCAGTCTTCCTTTGGTATTTAGACAAAATATTGATTTGTAAATACCGGGAGACAGAATTATGGGGAATAAAATATTGTGATACAAAAATATTGTGATGCAGAAATATCATTGACAAGAATATAGTTTTTTTCAGGTAAGTAATATCGTTGTTAAGAATACTGCTGTTATTAAGATTGTTTTCAATAATATAGTTGTAAAAATATTGTTTTTTAATTATATGTGTTTTAGTTCATATATTGATTTTAGGTGTTACTATTGTTTGTATAATTGGTATTCATTTTTAATTTAAGTGAATTAGAATTTTTTATTTAATTGCTAATAGTAATTTATAGTGTTGTAGCGGGCTGTTGGGTTTGTAGGGGATACTGTGGAAAGTTAATTAAGTAATAATTCATTATTTATTAATTAATCATTTTTAAGAAAGTATGTGATGTAAATGATGTAATACTGATTTATTTGACATATCTTTTATGAGTGGGTGAAGTAGGTAATAATTAATAAACAAATAATTATTAATTTATTATTAATGATTAAATACATTATTCATTATGTACATTATGCAATATTGATTTATTTTAGAAATATTTTAGTTGCGGGTTACTAGGTTTGTAGGTATTTAGGGTGGAAAGTAAATTAAATAATAATAAATATTGATGTAAAACTAAATATTTAATTGATTAACAATTATGTAAATTGTGTAATAGTTATATATATATTTTAGTTATATGTTAGTTGTGCGTGCTGAGTTTGTAGTGTTATAGGGTGGGACAATTAATTGTTAATAATGTAATTGATTATCAACTATGTAAATTTATAGGTTTAAGTAATAATTAAATAACCATTATTGTTTGATTGAAAATTAATTATTACATAGTTTATGATTTTTTTCAACTTGGTTAATTGTTTTTATTTGTTTAAATATATATAATGTTTATGTTAAATAACAATGTTTATATTAAGAATTTTATATTTTTGTTAACTAATAGGATTATTCAAATATGTAGTGTGTTTGAAGTGAAGTCGTTTACCTACTGTTGCTGAGATTGCAGTGGGAATAGTACATTTAACCCTTTCCAAATCCAACGCTTTCCCTACTGTTGCACAGACTGGAGTGAGACTATTAAATCTTACCCCTCCAAAGTGAAACTCTTTCCCTACTGTTGCATCGACTGGAGTAGGAATAGTACATTTAACTCTTCTGAAATCCAATGCTTTCCCTAATGTTGCACAGACTGGAGTGGGAATAGTAAATCTTGCCCCTTCAAAGTCAAACGCTTTCCCTACTGTTGCACCGACTGGAGTGGGAGTAGTAAATCTTACCCCTCCGAAATTCCAACACTTTACCTACTGTTGCACAGACTGGAGTGGGAATAGTAAATCTCACCCCTCCGAAGTCCAATGCTTACCCTACTGTTGCACCAACCAGAGTGGGAATAGTAAATATTATCCCTCCGAAGTTCAATGTTTTCTCTACCATTGCAGAGACTGAAGAGGGAACAGTAAATATTACCCTGTAGAAAGTCCAACACTTTCCCTACTATTGAACTGCTTGGAGTGGGAATAGTAAATCTAACACCTCTAAAGTCCTACACATTTTCTACTGTTCCATAAATATTGATTAAATAGATTTATTATTAATATTTATTTATAATTTTAATCTTTTATTATTTGTTTATATTGTTTATTGTTTTAAACATTTTATAATATTTTTTGTAAATGTATTGTTGTTTTTTCATTTTTAATATTTTACTTGTATGGTAATATTTATGTTTTGGAATTGAATTGTTAATATTTTACTTGTTTGGCAATTTATTTAATGTTTTGGAACTGAATAGTTAAAATGCCGGTATTTTTTAATTGTTAATATTTTTTCTGTGTCATGTAAAAAAATATATACACACACACACATAATCACACATATATATATATATATATATATATATATATATATATATATATATATATAGATATAGATGTATAGATATATATATATATATACAAAGCAAATCCTCGTTTGATCTCCATCATCCACCGGCGAAGGAAAACAGGTACGGACCACTCACTGGAACAATTTTCAATGCAGTGCTTTATTTAAATGGCATCTACACGGCGACTAGTCAGTCCTGGCCAGTGCCTCAGCATGATGCGTTTCGTCCGAAACAGATCGGTCTTGATCACATGACGCGCTACTTCGTAAAGTGCATTTAAATAGTGAAAAAAATGAAATCACACCTGTAAACAATTGCTCTCATGTTACGTGGTCACAACAGAAATGGACAACAGACTCTAAAGTGCAAATTCACAATGGTACATAGTGCTATTGATAATAAATATCTAAAACCCAATATAAATAAAGATCCATAAATATAATGGAATTTGATATACAATTAATTAAGAACATAATGTTATAAAATCTTTGGTCCAGGCATAAGTACGTAGTGTACTATAAAACCATCATGGTAAGATTTAATGAACCTAGACTAATAGCTTTTTATGTTTAAAGGAAAATGTGCAAATAGCAAATGTAAATGAGTACTAATGTGCAAAAATAGCATCAACCTTAGTCCATCAAAGATTCTCACAAATCACATGAACTGCTACATTGGCAGGCATGAAAAGTGCAAAAATGTGCTAGTGCAAAGCAAAATTTAAAACTTATAATGCAACTAAAAATTCTCCCGGAGCCCCGGGAGAAACCCATGGTTCTGTGAGCAATCATCATAGCAGCATACACTCTAGGCAAGTGCCCAGCTTGAGCATACACATCATTTTGAAACCATGATAGCAGTGTGTATGGAAACACATCCGTTAAATCCATATTACAACGAGAAAAGAAATCTGGAGATGTATTGCAGAAAATATACTTAAATCACAAACTGTGAAATATAGACCTTCTTGTATTGACATAGTTCAGGACAGAAAGAGACACAATAGCCAGATCATCACAAAAAATTGTGAAGATCTTCTCCCATCTTCAGACCATTTGGCATCTTGGTATCGAGTTGTAATATACATTTGGATTCTAATTGTCTCAACTGTCTTTCTCTGTCTCCCCCACAAATGGATTTGGGAACTGCCCTAATTACAAAATACTGTAATTCACTTAAGATGTTATTGTGTACTAGTTTCAAAGGCCTGGCTACTGGGTAATTAGGGTCGGAGTTGACTGCGGCTCTGAGGTGTTGAAGTATGCGGACATGTACCTGGAGCTTGGAGCTCCCTACATACTTTAAACCGCACGTACAACTGAGCACGTAGACAGCAAAATCTGTGCGGCAAGTATAATAATCTTGTATTTTCACCGGTATGTTGCTGAAAGCTGTCGTGTACTCTGTCATGTTGATACCAAATTTACAAGCCCGGCATGAGCTACATTTAAATAAACCACACCTAGGTGACAACCAAGTGTTAGACGTAGTGACCTCTGGGCTATTCCTAACTAAAACATCCCTCATGGATGGTGCTCTTTTAAAAGTCAATGAAGGTTGAGGGAGTAAAATCTGGAATAGAGTCAGATCAGTTAAAACAATAGGCCAATTTTAATATACAATTTTTCTGATCTGTTTTTGTTGACTGCAATATGTGGTAATCAGTCTAATTTCATGAGGGGAATCATTGGTGACTTCATCATTTGCCTGGCTGATAGTATTACCTAGACAATCATCACGTGACCGACTGTTGGCTTTAGTGCGGGCTAAAATCAAATCTTTGTCTTTATAACCTCGCGCTAGAAATCTGAGTGTAGCTTCATTTTGACAGATTTCTAATTCTTTGTCTGTACTACAAATACGGCAAATCCGCAGATATTCCCCATACGGAATACTACGGATAAGATGTTTGGGATGGGAACTTTTCGCATGGAGAACTGAGTTCCCCGCCGTATCTTTTCTATGTAGTTTAGTCTGAAGGGATCCCTGCTCAATGTAAATTAATACATCCAGAAATTCTACACTGGAGGTACTTATGGATGCAGTGAAATTTAGATTTAGAGTGTTGGTATTGATGGTGTCTATAAAATCCATGGCTGCTGTTCTTGAACCTTTCCAAATTAGACACACATCATCAATAAACCTCCACCAATACTGGACATGCTGATCATAAATAGCTTTATGTTGACCTCTGAGGACATGTTCCTCCCACCAGCCCACATGTAAACATGCGTAGCTGGGGAGAAACATGCCCCCATAGCTACTCCCCGCAGTTGATGGTAAACCTGTTTATTAAACAGAAAGAAATTGTTGTTGAGGCAGATCTCAATCATCTCAATAATCATTTTGTTATGTTCATGAAACAATATGTTACGTTGTCCCAAAAATATGAAACTGCATTAATACCATCACTGTGGCGGATACTTGTATATAAAGATGTTATGTCCATAACTATCAATAAATATTCACTGCTCCAAGTAATATTTTTAACTTTGTTTAGAAAGTCACCAGTATCTTTGATAAATGAAGGAAGACTGAGAACGAATTCCTGTAAGTAGTAGTCTACAAATTTGGAGATCGGTTGTAAAAGGCTCCTTTGTGCTGAAATGATTGGTCTACCAGGAGTCAGGGTAATGTTCTTATGCACCTTTGGAATAAAATATAAAATAGGTGTGGTTGGATGTTCGTCTTTTAGGAATAAAAATTCATTTTTACTAATAAGACCTCTTCTCTTCCACTGGAACAGTTCTTTATGGACCTTGTCTTTTACCTTTTTGAGGTCTAAAAAGATGCCATTTTATAACATTCTGTATTATTCAGGTGCAACATAGCTTCATCCATGTATACATTTCTAGGCCACAAGACAATGTTACCTCCTTTGTCCGCTTTATTGATAATAAGATTTTTATTGTCCTTTAATTTCCGCATGAGGTTATAATACTGTAGTTCAGAATTTCTCATATGTCGATGTCTAGATTTAGTAGATCTATTCAAGGTTTTCGGATCTTCCGTGACCATGTCATTAAACACATCAATAGCGTCTTTTGGCATGGTAGGCACAAACGTTGAAATAGGACAAAACGGACTACTTGCAGGATTGCTTGTAATAATGTCGGTCTCTTGGAGGATTTCCTGTGTAGACCTGGACTCACTGTCTGTATTGGTGGCCAGAGAATGGAGAGGTTTCAAAGTATCAGTGTCTGATACTGATAGATTGGAACCCTTAGTTTCTGAAGTAGACTCTTCATTTTTACTTTTTGATGAATTTTTCAATTGAAAGAATTTGATTAACTTGAGTTTCCTGATGAATTTGTAAATATCCACACAAGACTGTGTATAGCTGAAGTTGCTCTCGGGACAAAATGTCAAACCGAGAGAAAGTAATTGGTTCTCAGCCGTCGTCAAGAGGGTATCAGAAAGATTTATCACTGTATTGTCACTTTGAACTGTTGGTTTCACCATTTCTTCGCTCTTGTTGCTCTGCCTCTGATGTTTCCTCTGAACCCTGCGCCTCTCCCTCCTCTGTTGGGTTCTCCTTCTCCCTGCTTGTGTACTGGATTCCGGGGCCGCAGGGTCTGGCGCCGGTCCTGCCTTAAAAAATTCAGTTCTTCGGCCGGAGTGCGTTTAACCAAAGAGGCAGTTGGGGGCATTTCACTTGAGTCTCTGTTATCGTCAGACTCACAGCTGCTCAGTACTGAGCTGGCATCAGAACTTAGTGTTGCAGGGTCTACATCATTGGCAGTTTGCTTGTGTGAAATGGAAGTATTGTCTACCAATGCTTGTCTCTTGTAAGTATCAAATCGCTTAGAGAAAGTGAATACTCTCCCCATCTCATAGTCTTTCTCATCTCGTGCAAATTTATACACTTTGCGAGCTTTGATGGTGTCCTCATGTTTCTGGAGGCGACTATTGATTTCCTCTCGACCTTTATTTACTACATCTTTTTGGTCAAATCCATTCAACAGCTCAATGGTTTTGTCAATTTCTTTCAGTATAGTTTCTCTATCAATTTCCGCATATTTATTAAGTATTAGAACCATATTCATGGATGCCTGTAAGTTGTTGGATGCCTATTCAGTGAGCATTGCTGGATGCGGGTTTTCAAAGGTTGGGGCTATCATGACCCTTAAGCCTCTAGGGACACGATTAACGTCTCTGTATTTTTCTAAAGATTTCTTCTCCCACCATTTTGTAAGTTCGTTTTTTTGTAATTTTTCTAGATTTTGTAATAAAGTTTTGATATCATGGTTTGCAGATTTTTTACTGTTGCTGCTAGTACTGGGTTCATCTGAAACCTCAGGTAAGTTCAAAAACAGGGCTTCTGCCGCGGCTTCGCGGTCCCGTAGCGCGTCTGCCGTGGACATAGTCGCCATAATCAGTGTAAGTGTATTTAAGCACACAGGCGCCTTGATTCTTAAATAGGTACCGAACAATAACTTTCCAATCTCTCCACCCATCGCAGTGTGAGTTAACAAATCTCAAGCCCGCTTACCGGTGAAGTCCTCCTGGTATGCTGCTTAATCGTAGCCTGTTACTCGATGACGGGGGCAGACGCAGCTTGTAATCCTTCCAGGATATATATGCACTGCGGAAAGGATCCACTGGTACTGCCGAACACTCAATGGGTGCTCCATTTGTGAGGGTGGGCTCACGGCTCAAATCCCATACAACAATGAAGAAAGACGGGCACTTATGAGTTCCTCGAATTATCTTTTATTTCAGGAAGCAAACATACATAATGTACTTTTTAATAGTAGTAAATTTAATGAATTAAACAAAAATAATAATATGACATATAATATATATTTTTAATAATTGTGTTACATATATAGATATACATCAAAACAATACCCTTTCAGGCATAGAGTGACGCATAAATTATGCAAAAAGAAGCAGAGAACACTGGGTAGTTCTCAAGTTTAGGTGGAAAGCAGCTCCTGTATAGAGCACCCTCAACACCAGCGACACTCTAGATCTGCTCACCTCAAATGTCTGCTTTTCTATCAAAGTCTTTAAGCATAGGATTTGCACAGTGCTATCCACGCCAAGATAGAAAGGGACAAAGTCTTTTGCCATTTCTACAGCAAAGTCTTTAAGCATAGGACTAGCAAAGTGCTGTCCATGCCGAGCTGTAAAATGACAAAAGACATTTACCACTCTAGGCACAGTATTACAGCTTTGGATTGGTAAAATGCCAACCAAGCCAATCTGAAATGAGTAAAAGCAACCCCTGACAAGGTATTTAGCTCTACTTAGAGCTCTTCAGAGAGGTATAGCTTTGTCCAGAAACAAGGGAGCACCCAGTATAAGTCAAAACAATACCCTTTCAGGCATAGAGTGATGCATAAATTATGCAAAAAAGAAGCTGAGAACTCTGGGTAGTTCTCAAGTTTAGGTGGAAAGCAGCTACTGTGTAGTGCACCCTCAACACCAGTGACACTCTAGATCTGCTCACCACAAATGTCTGCTTTTCTATCAAAGTCTTTAAGCATAGGATTAGCACAGTGCCATCCACTCCGAGATAGAAAGGGACAAAGTCTTTTGCCATTTCTATAGCAAAGTCTTTAAGCATAGGACTAGCACAGTGCTGCCCATGCCGAGCTGTAAAATGACAAAATCCATTAACCACTCCAGGCACAGTATTACATCTTTGAATTGGTAAAATACCAACTAAGCCAACCTGAAATGAGTAAAAGCAACCCCTGACACAGTGTCCCTTTCTATCTCGACGGAAGCGACCAGCATTTGGCCGGTGAGGTTTGTTAGCAGCCGGGTGCCCCCCCTGACTGCCAGCCTTTCTTATCCTATGCAATAGCATTACTTGCAGAGACGAATTGCATCTCTCCGCACCTCCCGCATTGCGAACTCGAACAGAGGCGAAGTGAGGACGCCAATACGGGGGCATCCCCAAACGTGTCTGAGGACCTGCTCCCACGCAGATGTGGGAAGTGGGAAGTGCAAAGCAGTAAGCGGTAACTCCACGGGGCGCTGAATGTTCCAAGCGAGAGAGAAATTTGGAACCTGTAAAATATTTGCTCCAGGATCGCTCGTCGACCTGGAAAGTGGTAAGCAGAGAAGGACAGCGAGGAGTTGAGGAGATAGCAAGGAGCCGTTGCTGTGGGCTTTGAAGTGGCCCCATTCGACCAGGCGAACACAACAGGAACATGACTGCCCCGCTGAGGGCAGCCTTGAATTTAACGTGGAGTTGGTGCAACCTGGCTTGTTGGGGTGGTTTGGGCAGTCTCCACAGAGGCCTCACACCCTTGACAAATCCCTGGGACCCAGCACACGCCAACAAAGCAAGTATGGAGCAAGCAGAGGCTAGAACAAAGCAGGCAGTAGCACCTAGAGTACCTACCTAGAGTACCAAGAGGTGAGGCTTTGGCACGCATTCAGAGAAAAAGGCATTGTCAAAGGCCCGTTAAAGCACAGTGTGCTTATTGGGCACCTCGAGGGAATATCGAGCGAAAAGGGCCACAATGCGCTCGGGAAAAAACAGAGTGGCGCAGGGTCAGGGGAAAAAGAAACAAACCAAGAGATCAAGGCAAGACACCTTCAAGCAGGATTCCTCACCTGATTCAGTTATACATCTGGATGACACAAACTAGAAGAATTTCCCCCATCAAGCAGCAACCGTGATAAAAAGCAAGGACGTTGGAAAATAAAAGGAAAGAGGGGTACAAGATAACAGACTTTTTAACATCAAAAGGAACAGTTAATTTAAAAAAAGAAAGTATAATCAATATCAGTCTCTCATCTCAGATAGAAACCACAACCCAAGGAGTCCTTGCACCGTTCTTGCAACATGATCGGGAAATTGTAGCAGAACCACAATTAGAAAGTGACGGAGCCTTCAGAAAGACAGCACAAGACCAAGCAGGTCTTGTAGACTCAGTAAATGATACAAACCTGAAAAGCCCAGTTATAACAAAAAAATGAACAACAGAAGCTGAAGTCCACAACCAAACTCCAAGCGATTCAATTTTTTCATTAAATCTCAGTTGCTTGGGAGGAGCTGGGACAGAAAGCTCAATTAATTCTGCAACGGGAACTATTTAGTCCATTAGACCTCTGGGAAGCGCTGGAACAACCATTAATAGAATTATTAGAAACGACACCACCTTCTCATAAAATGAGTACACAAATGCTTAATTATCGACGGACCTCATCTTTAACTTTGCACGGAGTGACCGGGACAAACTTGGAACAAAAAACAGCAGGGCCAGATACGAGCGAGGCAGGAGGTATCTTTACATCAAATAAAAAGACATCAAGCTATAGGAGTATATCTCCATCTAAACCATTAAGGGAAACAGAAAACAATTTGCTCTTGCTTGAGGACCAATGCCCAGCTCCCAGTAGTCAACCCTCCCCCAAAACAATCAATGAGCTCAAAGACGCAGACAATTGAGTTCCATCTAGTACATGGGGTGTTCTCTAATCAACATTGGATTCGATCTCGACAGAAATTTCCCACCAAGCGACATACATGACCTTCAAGTAGACCTTCTAAACATAATGGCAACCTACATAGTAGGAATAGACAAGATGTTACAGACGCTCAATGATCTGATAATGAGAGCTCTAAAGCATAAGTATGCACAGCAAGTCAACTGCTGATGTTCAATGACAGGTGAAAATCTGCAAATTCTATCATCAATCTTGACTGAGATATTGGTGGAAGTAAGAGCGCAAGCAGCAAAGCCACATAGAAGACAAAAAGTCTACGAACACAAGCAAATTGTTCCAAAAAACACAAAATCTTTGCAGAATCGTCCTAAATAATGGAAATTCACGCTCCAAAAAATCAAACCCCCTCCTTGGGAAACATTCAATTAACTGAAATAAAAGAAAGTACTTCCAATAGGCAAGTCATTCATCCTGCCAGTAACAGCAAAAGGAAAATGAAAACATGGAGATAGTGGAAGCAAAGCTAACGGGCTCAAAAAAGGAAAAAAAGAGTTTAAGAAAAGCACGTAACAAAGGGAAAGTAGCTCAACAAAACAAAATATGGCAATTATTTTCTCAACACAAGAATGAACAGACATCTATACATGAGAACGCAAATAAGATGGAATCAGAACCAGTAGTCCAACAGGTCCAAAGAACAACAGACCTTGACAACAGCCCCCTACCAGCTCACCTCTAATATGCAACACTCTAGGGCACATATGTTTCCGGACTTTTTATATCAAAGTCAGGAAGGAAAAGATCCACCAGCACCAGCTCGAAAGAATTCAGTAAATAAGGAAAAAACACATGAGGAACCAAAGCAGAGATGCACCCTTGAGCAACAAGGAGAGGGCATACAGCCAGTTCAAGAGCAAAGTACTAATTAGTATTTGGAAGATCCCAGGCTTAAAAAATTCTCCATCCCTTTTCAGAAGATCGATCTAGATTTTCAGTTCACAACAAATAGATACCACTCAAACAAACTAGTGTTACTCCCTAACTACATCTCAAGAGGGAATTTTGATGCTTTAAACAGAGGTACGATTATAAAATTGATAAAGGAAATAAGGTATATAGCCTATATCAATACCTCTAACTTGTTATCAGTCAAATTTATACCTCCTCCATTTTTGAACAACAGAGAGGCAACAGTAACAAACTGGACCTCATCAGAAATAGTAGATCATATAATGATACATCAGCAAAAGTTCAAGTCCTGGGGGATCGAATTACAAAGGATCGAGTTACCAAGTTACTCAGGCCCTTTACTTCCCATAAAAGAAAGAGGGGGATCAGGCCTAATGGGTGCCTTTCGCACCGGGACCAACCAAAAAGAATTTGAAGACCTAAAAATCATCAAGTCCCTAAACTCGGTGTCCCCCCGGCGGGAGTCCTCAGGATTATTACAAGATTAACCGGGTAATAAAAGAAGAAAGGACGGGGTCACAGAAACACCATGTCTACATGCAACCCTGACAATATGAGTAAAGGTTCACAAGAAAATCCAAAAAACCTCAATATTTGATCTTGGAACACACATGGGTTAGAAAACTTCCTACAAAATAATGACAACATGGGATTCCTCTTAAATTACAATATCATTTTGACCCAAGAAACTTGGAGTCTATACCACTCCATATCATAGGTTATACTGATCATTAGGAAACGGCAGTGAAATCATCAAAATTTGGCCACCCCAAGGGTGGGTTTGTCCACGTATCTCTCGACTAAATTTAATTGGTCGATGGAATAACTACCAACAGGGACACAATGGGCCCTCGTAACGAAGTTGGAAAATCAAAATATTAATATGGCACAGATCATTATTTTAATAAACATCTATAGTCACCCAAGAAAAGAGACAAAAGAGGAGCACATGAAAATACTGTACAAAATGATAAAAACAATACAGAGGCAATTCTCTCAAGTGCAGTTCATTATTACAGGTAACTTCAATATAAACTTGTGTAAAAATCACCAGAATCATCACCAAATGGGCAATAGATTTAAAAGTCAGCTAGAAACACTAGACCTAAAACATTTGAATGGAAACTCAAAAGAGGATTCACCAGCATCAATCACCTTTTTAAGTGGGAAAAAGAGCTCAACAATCGATCACACGGTAGTGAGTGAAAACGTAACTTTCCAGATGCACAAATTCCAAATTATTCCACGTACGGAGAGCGACCATTTTACTCAAATAATGCAATTTGAACAAAGGTTTGCTCGGTTGACGGTAACTAATGAACTAATCTCTGCGCCCTTCACACGTAATCTAAAAAGTCTGAGATGGCGAGGTACAGAGATAGAGAAGGTAATGGCCAAGGTATACCTTTGAGGAGGAATGAAAGAAGTAACAATAAAGGAAACAGGAAATCAAGAAGTTCCACACTTAGTGGATGGTGAGAGACTAAAGGCCTTGGAAACCTTAAAAGCCACTTTATTAGAAAAATTCCCAGCCAACAAGAAGCAACCTCACCAAAACTTCCATAGGAAGCATAACCAGGTGAATGGTCACCAACCCTGGTACAGTACTGAACTACGCAAGCAAAAACATCTAATATTGCGAGAAATTAGCATAGTCCAGTTAAAACAAAGAGGAAATTGGACAAATGTAAGCTCATAAAATTAAGAATTCAATACAAGAAAAGCTGGCACGAAGCAAAAATAAACCACCATGTAATTATCTGGAACAAACTTCTTCTGGCGTGTAAACAACCGAACAGAAAAAAATTCTGGCAGTTGATAAATGCCCTGACACTTGGGAAGACCAGAAAACAAAATGCAGGGATCAGTGCAGATATATGGGAGCAATGTATAAGGAACCAGAGCTCAATGTAAAAGTAGATAATCAAGGCGCAATAATCGAAAGGAGGATGCGCCCTCTACTAGCAACTCAGACATCCCCACGGGTTCACGAAGAGAACAATATGTACATTGCCCACCAGAGTAAAAACATCTTTGAGTTAAAGGAAATAGATCAATTAATAAAAAAACATTAAAAAATTAAAATTAGAAAGTGCAGCAGGCCCAAATGGAATTCCAAACGCTCCCTTTAAGGGAGAAGCAACATATTGGGGGCACCATTTGACACCATTCTTTAATGAGTTGTTTCTGACAAATAGAATTCCAGAATCATATATGGGCAGTATTTTCCACCAAACTTAAAAGGCGGAAATCTGTTATAGCCAACCAATTACAGACTCATTGCATTAATAGATGTTGAAGCTAAGCTATATGCACTTGTCTGCTAGAACATCTTAAAAAATGGTCAGACGACAACAAACGGATCCCTTGGACCCAAACAGGGTTCAAAGTTGGTGCAGGTCGCCTGTTCGTGGACCTCAAGTCCGCCTTCGACCGTGTGCCCCGAAGATGTCTGTGGGAAAAACTGGCCAATTGGGGTATCCCAAGTAATTTACTGAATGCCAATAAAGAACTATACATAGGTACTTAGACTAAGGTAAAAATAGGGGATGGCAGTTGTGTACCAAAGAAAATTGACACTTATAGCGGATTAAAGCAGAGGTGTGTGCTAGCCCTAGTCTCTTTAACTTGTACTTATCCGATCTTGAAGAAGCTCTCTGGGAAGTAAACAGTCATCCACCAATGTTAGCTAATGTGGAAATCGGGTGACTTCAGTATGCTGCCGATATAGTGCTATTAAGCCAAACCGCAATAATGTTACAACTCGGCATGAGTGCACAAGCCAAGTTCATGGAAACTGCAAGGGCTAGAACTAAACTTAACTAAAACAAAGGTAGTATGGTTAGTGGACGCCAAATACAAGAAATACTTATGGTATTTGGACAGAAAAAAAGTCGAGGCAGTTGCCTCGAATAAATATCTCGGATTTGAAGGTGAACAAAACCTGAGTTACAAACAGCAGCTTTCAGCAATGTGGGTCAAAACCCAAAATCTCATATATGGCTTTAAATTATTCAAAAAGAAATGAAGCTGTCCATCCTATGGCCATCTACAAGCCGTCATGCTCACACAGTTAATGCCATTTGTGACCTACGGAACTGAAACAATGAGGGGTCGTGAAATTCCAGCTCTAAACAAAATCCTAACAAAAGTTTATAAAAACGTCTTCCACATTCAGAAATCAGCATCACCGGCACAAGTTCGACTTGAGTTTGGCTTGTCCAACCAAATATTCCGGAGCAAAGGTGCATTTATTAAAGTATGTGGGAGGCTCCGTGCATCTGAAACCGGTTCCATTGAAAACCTGTGCTGGAAAGAAATTGAGGAGCAAAAAGATAATAAAATACAAGGCTCCTGGGGCTGCTATCTAATCCAGGTTATTGAGGATCTTTGCGCACAAGACGTCTGGGATTCCTGCATCGGGAAAGAGGCCTTCAACTAAGCAATTTACTTAACAACAAAACTCCAGTCACATTCAACAGGTGAGAACATTCTACTACAAAGGCGTCATGCTTGGACGGTGATTAAGTCATATGGTACAGGAAAGCCTCAGGAATATTTAACAGCTCATTTTTCAACAGCCTTAAAACACCAATTCATTAAATTACGCTTTGGTATGTGGGAAGAAAAGGATCTCATCACTTCTTGGAAAGACCAGAATCAAAACCAAGACTGCACACTGTGTGATTATAATCAAGAATCTCTACAACATATTCTCTGTGCATGCCCAAAGATCTTAAAAGAAAGAAAAATATTTTTCAAAGTAATATTTATAAACATGAACATTCTAACATGCAGAGAAACTGTAACCACCTGGTTAGGCGGGACCTCAATACCCTTAGTTTGCAGGGGGGTAACATTTTTAAATCTGTATTTAAAGGAATTAGGTCAAATTCCAGTGGAAATCCAAAACTGAGTTTTAGAATTAATGGAAATTTCAAAAACATTTATAGATAATGAGCAGTATTTTTCTACCAATGTTTAAAAAATAATACAGAACCATAGTCTAAACATTGCTTTTAATATGATGATGATTTTTAAAGTCAAAGCACTTTATGGACAATAGAAATTGAACTTGAGTTCACTAAATGTAGAATAAGAATTAATGGTTTTAACTTTTTATTAATGATTTTTACTAGGACATTCTATGCATGTAAAATATGTTATTTTGGTGTAATGGTTTTAAAAGACCAAACACTGTAATACAAATTTCAATTTAGTGGTATATATATATATATATATATATATATATATATATATATATATATATATATATATATATATATATATATATATGTATATATATATATATATATATATATATGCAAAAACAGAAGCAGAGAACTCTGGGTAGTTCTCAAGTTTAGGTGGAAAGCAGCTCCAGTAAGAGCACTCTCAACACCAGCGACACTCTAAATTTGCTCACCTCAAATGTCTGCTTTTCTATCAAAGTTTTTAAGCATAGGATTAGCGCAGTGCTATCCACGCCGAGATAGAAAGGGACTAAGGGGCCGATTCCGATCTCGGCCGGTAGGGCTCCGAATAGGATTCGGCTTTACCGGATCCGATTCGGAGCCCTTTTTCCCGACCGAATCGTACGCGGGTCCGGCCGAGCGAGTACGATGCGGATCGCCGACCGACTCGTCCGGGCGACCCGACCGCTCCGACCGACTCGTACCCGGATCGTACCGCTCCGACCGACTCGCTCGGACCCGATTCGCACCGCGCAATGGAGACGTTTTCCGGCCGGGTAAGTACGATGCGCACCTCGACCGCTCCGACCGACTCGCGCCGTCCGACTCGAACTCGCTGTCGGAGCCGTACTTTGGGGGTCCGTGTCGGACCCCCTGTACGCGTACCCGTGCGAGGCGCACACAGGGGGACCCATGGGTCCCCCTACCTGTGCGTGTACGCCGCGAAGCGCCTCGCGGCGTACTCGCTGTAGGGGCGCCCTTGTCCGCCTCGCACCCATTGAGGCAATGGGAGCCCGCGTACGCGTTGTACGACCGGCTCCCATTGAGTTCAATGGGAGTCCGACCGACTCGTGTCCAGTGGCATACGAATGCATCGGACTCGTTCGGTCGGACTGCACGGGTCCGATTCGGTCGGAAATCTCTCCGGGTCCGGCTCGGTCGGAGAGATTTCCGGCCCGAATCGGAATCGGCCCCAAAGTCTTTTGCCATTTTTACAGCAAAGTCTTTAAGCATAGGATTAGCACAGTGCTATCCCTGCCAAGCTGTAAAATGGCCAAAGCCTTTTACCACTCCAGGCACAGTATTACAGCTTTGGATTGGTAAAATACCATCCAAGCCAACCTGAAATGAATAAAAGCAACCCCTGACACGTGTTTCGCTCTCGTTAGAGCTCTTCAGAGAGGTATAGCTTTGTCCAAATACACAAGGGAGCACCCAGTATAAGTCAAAACAAAACCCTTTCAGGTATAGAGTGACGAATAAATTATGCAAAAACAGAAGCAGAGAACTCTGGGTAGTTCTCAAGTTTAGGTGGAAAGCAGCTCCAGTAAGAGCACTCTCAACACCAGCGACACTCTAAATTTGCTCACCTCAAATGTCTGCTTTTCTATCAAAGTTTTTAAGCATAGGATTAGCGCAGTGCTATCCACGCCGAGATAGAAAGGGACAAAGTCTTTTGCCATTTTTACAGCAAAGTCTTTAAGCATAGGATTAGCACAGTGCTATCCCTGCCGAGCTGTAAAATGGCCAAAGCCTTTTACCACTCCAGGCACAGTATTAGAGCGAAACACGTGTCAGGGGTTGCTTTTATTCATTTCAGGTTGGCTTGGATGGTATTTTACCAATCCAAAGCTGTAATACTGTGCCTGGAGTGGTAAAAGGCTTTGGCCATTTTACAGCTCGGCAGGGATAGCACTGTGCTAATCCTATGCTTAAAGACTTTGATAGAAAAGCAGACATTTGAGGTGAGCAAATTTTGAGTGTCGCTGGTGTTGAGAGTGCTCTTACTGGAGCTGCTTTCCACCTAAACTTGAGAACTACCCAGAGTTCTCTGCTTCTGTTTTTGCATAATTTATTCATCACTCTATACCTGAAAGGGTTTTGTTTTGACTTATACTGGGTGCTCCCTTGTGTCTGGACAAAGCTATACCTCTCTGAAGAGCTCTAACGAGAGCGAAACACGTGTCAGGGGTTGCTTTTATTCATTTCAGGTTGGCTTGTATGGTATTTTACCAATCCAAAGCTGTAATACTGTGCCTGGAGTGGTAATAGGCTTTGGCCATTTTACAGCTCGGCAGGGATAGCACTGTGCTAATCCTATGCTTAAAGACTTTGCTGTAAAAATGGCAAAAGACTTTGTCCCTTTCTATCTCGGCGTGGATAGCACTGCGCTAATCCTATGCTTAAAAACTTTGATAGAAAAGCAGACATTTGAGGTGAGCAAATTTAGAGTGTCGCTGGTGTTGAGAGTGCTCTTACTGGAGCTGCTTTCCACCTAAACTTGGGAACTACCCAGAGTTCTCTGCTTCTGTTTTTGCATAATTTATTCGTCACTCTATACCTGAAAGGGTTTTGTTTTGATATATATATATATATATATATATTTATCAAGAAATTATATTTTTGTGTGTTTATGGCGATATTAGTGTGAAACGATATTTTTCCAAATTGTTTTTCACTTACCGTTATAAGGATAGGGAGACAATATTTTTTTAAAACAATATTTTTACATGATATTTGTGCTGCATGTTATTGTTGATTTCAATACTGTGTCAGTGATCCCTTCCTTCAGGATTCAGACACCAAAGTAGTCCGTCTGATCCTCACAGGTCCAGGAGTGTTCTGAGAGGGGTACGTGGGGTGCCCCTTTTATGCCATGTGTCAGTTTGTGGGTTGAAGAAACTCCTGGCCACTCCCTAACCAATGGGGTGAAAGTTCCCAGGAGTGACTCTACCCAGCTTTGCAGCATTTTCTGCGTGTTTTATGATAAAATATCCCACATTGTCCTTGTCTACCTAAATCCAACATGGCAGAACCCTTCTTCCTCTGTTCAAATCTCCCTGTGCCCACCCAGAGGTGTGGCTATGATAATAGGCAAACCCTCCCTTATAGTATCTTTAAACTAGTTCTGAGACATCTCCCTCCTTTCACTAGGTTTGGAGCCAAGCTGACCAGGTAGACAAGGGAAGGCAGAAATATGTGTGTGCTACATCTGCCAGAGACATGGTAGTCACCCTTTGAAGCCCAACAAGGGGCTGAGCCTAACCCCCCAGGCAATCCTGCTCAAGGAACAAAAACACCTCTCCACGCCCAAGCCTTTTGTCCACTGTCTGAGAGCAAAGCATATCTCACCACAGGAGAGCCAAAAACAGTCAGGTGACACTGGACACTAGGTGAAAGGCACACTTTGCTTAGTTAGAGAAATTAGAACTTTCTGAAAGTGTAATTTTCAAAATAGTAATATGAAATCCAACTTAACCAATGCATTGAGTTTTAAATTACTATTAAACTAGGCCCTTGAATCACCTTTCTAATAGCACCCAAACCTGAATTAAGCACTATAAGGTGTTATAATGTAACCCAGTTTTTTTCTATGGGAGGGCCAGCCTAGCTAGAGTGAAAAATGACTCTGTAGGTTTTTGACTTTCAGGACATGTACAACTTTAAATATACATGCCCTACTTTTTAAATACCAGTCACCCTGCCCCATGAGCCTTTAGGGCCTACCTTGTGAGTGGCTACTTTAGAGAGTGGCAAAATGAATGCTACAGTCCACTTGTAGCATTTCATTTGCAGGCCCTAGGTACATTTAGCCCCATACCTGAGGAACTTATTACTAAATTAAATGTGCCAATTAGGTGTATGCCTATTTTACCATGTTTACAAGGGAATGCACAAGCACTTTACCACTGGCTAGCATGAGTAATGAGCGCAGAGTCCTAGGGCCAACAAAAGCGGGTTCACTTAAAGAAGAAGACAAAATCTGTGGGAATACCTCATGCTCAACAATAAGACATATTATAAATATAATGCAGAATTAGTGCATGTCCCATTGCCTTGAAATTGATAAAAAGACATCATTCGAATAGCTGAATACTTGCTGCAAACGTAGTCAGTGTAATACATTGGAAGAGCTGCCTGCCACTTCATTCATTGAAAATCCACAGTATTAATGTTTTGTGTGTCACCAGGTGTATCAAAGAGCCACAACATTCTAAAATAAAAACCCACACAGCCAGTGTCTTATTCACCTGGTACAATAGAGTATACAAATAGAAAGATAAGTAAAATGAATAGCAATTACGCCATTTACTGATGTTGTAGTAACCAAACAAATCATTACATTATCAGGACTATTTCCCACCTTAAATAACAGAATGGACACTTAAAATAATTCCATTACAAGGAGTGTTTAAAAATGAAGCCCTGAAGCAAGTACTGACAAGAAAATGCCTCAGAGGATTATAATAAAATAATCTACAATAATCCAATAACGCTTTGAGTCATAGTTCTCATGATGTTATTTCAAGTTTTGACATTGTCAAATAAATTCCTATTTGGAGCATAAATGAAAATGTGATGAATGGCCAAACATCGGTAATTGGCATTCGGCATTACTGGCTCCAGTTCTCTCTGGGAAGCAGAGGCTTGCACACTATTCTACAGGTGTTTATTCTGGAAATATTTCCCACCACCTGCAGTGGATCATACTGGCTCTAGAGCAATGTTTGTTTCACATTTAGATAAAATTTCAATCCTTCCTTTAGTCTTTCACCTGATGTTTTAAGAAGTCCTGGGTTAAAGAATTTTTATTCACTGAATGAATTTTTCTAGTGAGGCAAGAGGCTGATACTACCCTTTGCAATCTTCACGTGTTGGTCTAATATCCAAATTTGGTTTACACATACTGCATCTACCTCCTACTCATATCCTCTTCTCCTCATGGGAACAGTCCAGCCAAGCCAAGCCTGGTCCTCCCTGGACTAGAAACAAGCCGGTTTCGAGGTATCACCCCTCCTCAGCCAGGGTAGCTTGACTCCAGTGGCATAGTGAGGCCAGGACTCACGTCTGGGCATACCTGTTCCACTCGGGGTCACAAATGTAAAAAGAGCAATTGGTGGACCAAATGCTGAGCAATGTCAAACATTCACCCCCAGTACAGAGATCTGGGTCTAAATCCAGCGTTTTTTTTGCTCACCATGCCATTCCAGTTTTGTGACCCAAAGTAGCCCCTATCCTTTATTGGGGAAGAATGGTGTGGTTCCCTAGACCGCTGTCCGTTCCCAAAATGTTTTTCTTTTTTACACATCTTACTCTGCAGTCTGAGGTTGTCCTTGCTGTGGGTGTGTTGAGATTCAACAGAGATGGTAAGCTTATCTGCTAGATAAGCAGGTGTACTGGTCATGGTAGCTTTGTAAATGATGCAGCTGGTTTTAAAGATGGTGCGGGTCAGCAAGCAGATTCAAGGGAGTTCCATCAAGATGGAGTGATGTGATCATATTTTTTCAGGCCCCAGCTGAAATAGGCAGCGGCGTGTAAAATGCCCCTAATAGATACCAGTGTGTAGACTGGGAGACCATGGAGTAGGGCATTAACACCATCCAGATGCAAGAGCATGAGGGCTTGAACAGAAGTTCTGAAGTTGCTTTCTGGAATAAACAGTTTGAGTTTCTTTAGAAGAGAGAGCTGGTACCCGAGTGTCTTTGTTTTTATGGCAATGTGTTCCTTGAAGTTGGTGTCCAGAGTGAATTCCAGGGTGAATCCAAGTGACTTGCCGTTCGATGAAACTTGTGGTTTGAAGCCTTCAAGGTTCCTTCATTGAGCCAGGTTAATACTGTATCTTGTTTATTGTTCTTACCAAATAAGAATAATTCTGTCTTGGTTGGGTTGAGCTTCAGGTAGACCCCAGACATCCAGGTCTGCATGAAGTGCACGCAGTGATTGAGGTGTTAGATGTCTGAAGCACAGGAGACTCTCAAGGAGAGTTGTGAATCATAGGCTTATTGGTGAATCTTGATGCTGTTATCTTCTGCCCAGTTATGTTTTTGTTATGCTTGTTTTTTTCTTTCAGTTTGCGGAGTTGTTCTGTAGATATTTCAGACACAATAAAAAGTACCACTAAGTGGTGAGACAAAAGCATCACATTCCTTTCAAAGTTCCAGTGAAAAGCAACCATTTACCACCTTCTAAGGTGGTAAAATAGCACTGCTCCAGCTTTTCAACTGTTTAAGACAACAGTCAACATAATGCTGTTGTAGAGACAATGTATTCAATAATTAGAACTTCTATTGCTCATTTTATGTGGGGCAAGCTGTTTGCTGTCTACTTTTGATATATAAAACATTGACATGTTCCTAGATAAAGAGGATTTCAAGTGTGAATATAATGCAGTCAACTAACTGTATAATACTAGGCCCCTAAACATTTGGCTTTAGTTACATACCATTCTAAACCTGTTATTCCATCCCACATTGTGATACAGTTTTTTTTAGCTGGAACTAATTTGGTGCCTAGTAGCAGTTAATAAAAAAGGATTTTGTGAAAAATGTAAGGTCTGTTACTGTCATCTGAAGTGCAGTTATTCTTACAAACATAGAATCTTCCCTTGCCATACAATCATATGCTCTTTTCTTGATTACTAACGATCACCTAAGTCAAACATGTAATTGGAATAGAGAACACAATTGAAGCTACCCTGATATCACTCAAAGCCTGCATTTGTGTTTCCACTGGATACTGAGAGAAAAATAAAGCTTCTCGAATGTAATGTGTTGTTAACATTTTGGAGTGAAAAGTCTAAAGTCTGAGTACAATCTACCACACTAAGGCTAGAGTCTGGCTTCAAAACTTTCCACAGCATGATTACTTTGAACTAATGGAATGATCAAAATCTAGAAACTCTTCTTGACTGATAGTATCTGTGCCCTTTCTGGGATAATCAAAAAGCAGAGTGATGATTGGAATGCTTGAATTGATCTCAGCTAATGGTGATCACTCGGGCCACATCCCAAGCCATCACATACCCGCCATGCCACCTCAGCCTGGAACCAGCCTTATGCAAATCAGGCTCAACCCTGCTCCAATGGGAACAGTCCAGCCAAATTCCCAGGCCAGGTCCTCCTTGAACTGCAATGCAAGAAACCCAGGACCGGTTTCGCCCTCACTACCAGCTCCTCAGCCGGGTATAGCTTGAGTCCAGTGACACAGTGAGCACAAGACCCACATCTGGGCATGCCAGTCACACTTAGGTCATGTCTACATGCCTTTAGAAATCATAGGATATGGAAATCATCTGGTATGCCCTACAATCATGAAAGGAAAATAGGGGCACATAGCAGTTTAACCAAGAGTGCTGGCAGTAAAGCACAAAAAAGGAGTTCTTTGCTTATTTTCAGATTGAAATTTTCCCCATACCAGGACATAATCAACCACCAAGCGGTCCTTGAAATTACTGCAACCTCAAAGAAGCTTTGCCATATGCTATAGGTAAAGGACAGAAATCTTGCACCTAGTTGCATGCTAAAGTAGGAGCCAGTAAAGATTCCTGCAGCAGTGCTCTCACCTTGTAGGATTGTGTCATGACTCATGGTAAGATCAGGTAAGGAATGGATATTCGGGGAAGAAGAACATTGGAGAAAGGCAGAAAGAGAACTTTAATATTGTGGAGACCGAAGAGGTTAGGTCAGGTGTCTCCAACCAGTCGATTGCGAGCTTCTAGTAGCTCCCAGACATCTTCAGTAGCTCACAGCCTTGAGTTCATTTTTAAGTAAGCACAGACTCACATTTTCCTTTTCAAGTTTTGGGAAAGCTATGTCTATTTTACATTATTATCATCAGGCTGTAGATAGCAGGGCCTGATAATGAGCGGTGCTCAGCCAGATTTATGACCCAGACTGAGGCTGGAGCACAGAGGTGAAGAACTGAAGCAATTTTGGAGCCTGAGAACAAAATTATATTTCTGAACACTTTTAAATGGGAGAACATTAAAATGATAAGTTCCCTTAATGATTAAGTTAACTCTTAATTTACATTTTTTCCCATTTCAAAGTGTTGCATTTACAAATAGCAGGCCTATTGCTCCCAGTGGCCGGTGGACCCCTGTCATATGTATAACTGAAAAATACAGTCATTTTTTTAAATGGGAGAAATTTAAAGTGCAGAAAAATGTTCCATGTTATGAACATTTCTGCAGAACATTTTTCTGCACTTTAAATGTTTGCCATTTAATTTTTTTTTTATTTTTGTGTTATACATGGAACGGTGCCACTTATGGCCAAAGGCATGTTCTGTGCCAGAAGTACATATGACATAGGCTCTCAGTCACCCAGACACTTACATCCCATTCATATGCATACAAGTTCATACATCCCCAAAGACCACACTCTTACTGACATACTTGGTAGCCCTGACACAGTACCCCTAGTCAAAGTATTTTGTTTAAACCATAGTATCTGGCTCTATGGGCATTAGGCTTAAAGTCAATGAAGCTGGGCGTGGGGCTGGCTGGTAACAATACGGGAGTTGTTTAGCCCTCAGTTGCTCACAATGATTTTCTCTCATCAGAAGTAGCTCTCACTACCAAAAAGGTTGGAGACCCCTGCGTTAGGTCATGACATGCTGAGTTTAGAGACAGGAGCCAGATGTTCCAGGTCAGACCGATGACAATCAGATTAGCAGTATGACTCCATCTCAGGCAATTTAGGAAGTCTGTGGCTGTAGCAAATTGCCTTGTAACTGCTTAGTTGTACGGTTTACATTCACTTAGTTTGATCACAATTTTGGCGTTTTCTTCTGCACCTTTCTCTTGTTCTACCCTTAACCCTCATGTTTCCTCCTTGCTGTGAATTTGTGTTCCTTTGATGACTAGCATACAAATTGACTTACAATTGCTATGTGATATTCAATGAGACCACCACTTCTCAACATCTTCTGGTGTTCCTAAGTTCGGGAAGAAGCTGGGGACATCCTGGATGTGCAATGGGCATTTGTTACAGAGCATACGTTAGGTGGAAAGATACTGGGATTTTTATGTAACTGGCATATTGCACCGTTACTATTCTTTACCATCTACCTCTTTCATTCTAGTCAGACTTCTTTATCAGTGGTGTGTGCAGTCCCTTCAAAACTTCTATGGGAGAGAAAAGAAACCCAAACTGCACAACATCTGTGAGATGATAAATCTCCTCCAGTGTGTTTCCTCTTCTCCTCCCTATCCCCGATTTCCCTTCTTATGAATCAGTAGATTGGAGATTTATATTCTTTTGCTTCTCCCACATGAATCCAAAATGAAATCATGACACATAGTGATCGACCCTCACTTACTTTAAATTTCCAGCACAGATTAAGCAGGTACCCTTACCTCTACGCAATTCTTTTTGACTTAGCAGAGGATTTGTAATGTGACACCATCTTGCACCTCAAAATTCAGCAGAATTCTATGTGCTTTCCTGTCTTCAGAGGAGACAAGACTCAAGCCATGTGTCTTGCAAGAGGGTAAGTTATAATATATATTCCTAGATTCCTATGGCTCTTGTCGAAATCCGACTAAAGGCTCTGGCGTTTTGGCGGTGAATCGGATGTGGTGATGTTTCAGAATATTCATATATCTAAATACGCGTAATTACTATTTTGTGAACAATAAATCAACTTACGCCAAGCAAAAGTGGAGTTCGCGCCGTAAGGAGGTTGAGGAGGGGAATCTTTTTGAATGAAATATATATATATATATATATATATATATATATATGTATGTATATATGTACATATATGTGTATATATATATATTCACTGAAAAAACCATAGGTTTCAGGCACGTTATAGTTAGAAATTTGCATTTAAAAAACCTTAGAAATTCACTGAAAAAACCATAAGGTTTTAGGGACAGTTATAGTTAGTTGGACATTGCACTCGTACAAAACCCGTGAAATTCCCCCGTTATAGTTAGTTCAGGTAACTATAACTCGCGCCCCGCAATGCACTGCTGATGACGTCACATATTACATCACTCATGACATGGTCAGTGACATCACTGATGACATCACTGATGACATCTCAAATGACATCACTGATGACATCACTGATGACATCATCCAGTGACTGTGTGTTTGTGTAAAGTTTAAATATGTTTAATATATATAGGGAAAGGCGTATTGAAGAATGAGTGGGTGTATAAGTGTCTGAATGGATGATTTAGTAGGTGCGTGACTGAGTCTATAAGTGAGTGATTAAACGTATCTTACTGGATGCATGGGTGAGTGACTAAACTGTGTGAATGTCTGTATCCGTCTGAATGTTGTTGTGTAAGCAGCTGCATGGGTTTCTGACTAGCTAAATGAGTGTCTATATGGGTTATGGATTGGTTCTCTGAGTATCTGTATGGGGGCCTCAGTGTTTGTGTGGGTGGGGTGAGTGTGACTCTGTGCATAGATGTGTGAGTGGGTTATTCACTGGGTGCATGGTTTCAAGAGTGCGTCTGTGATGGACTGTATGGGTGGGTGAGTGTGTGTATGGGTGTGTTAGTGATTGAATGTATATCTCAGTGGTACATGTGTGAGTAACTACATATGTGAAAGGCAGTATATATGTGTGTTGGAGTATATAAATGGCTATAAGTGAGAGTGTGTGATTGTGAGAGTGGCTATATGGATGAGTGTGTGCTTGCATCAGTGATTGCATAGGAGCGTAAGAATGTGCTAGTATTTTTATGAGTAAGTGAGCTGGTGTGTATAACTGTATAGGTGAGTAAATTGGAGTGTGATTAATTATTTGCATGACTGACTAGGTGTGTGAGTACCTCTATGGATGAGTTGCGTTGTGTGAGTGTTTATATAGGTGTATGAGTGCATATGATAGTCCTGTACTGAGTGACTGTAAGTATGAGTGACTGTACGGGTGAGTGAGTAGATGTGTGTGTGTAGACCTAAGAATCAGTGAGTGGGTATGTACTTATTGGTATTGGAGTGTGTATGGTTTTGAGAATGGCAGTCTGTAATTTAGAGTGGGTGTTTCAAAACTTATATTAGGGTGTGAGAAGATGCATTAAATTCTCACATGGATGATGTCATCAGTGATGTCATCAGTGATGTCATTTGAGATGTCATCAGTGATGTCATCAGTGATGTCACTGACCATGTCATGAGTGATGTAATATGTGACGTCATCAGCAGTGCATTGCGGGGCGCGAGTTATAGTTACCTGAACTAACTATAACGGGGAATTTCACGGGTTTTGTACGAGTGCAATGTCCAACTAACTATAACTGTCCCTAAAACCTTATGGTTTTTTCAGTGAATTTCTAAGGTTTTTTAAATGCAAATTTCTAACTATAACGTGCCTGAAACCTATGGTTTTTTCAGTGAATTTCAAAGGTTTTTTAAATGCTAATTTCTAACTATAACGTGTCTGAAACCTATGGTTTTTTCAGTGAATTTCAAAGGTTTTTTAAATGCTAATTCCTAACTATAACATGTCTGAAACCTACGGTTTTTCAGTGAATTTCAAAGGTTTTGTAAATGACAATTTTTAAATGTATTAATTGTTATATTTATTTTTTCATACTGATTTACTACATTTTTAGAAACATTTTTTTTTACATATTTTATTTTTTAAATTACATTGTAATTACATTATACATTACAAAAAATACTTTCTCAGAATGAATTACTTTAGTTTAAATACTTTGCACATAGGCAATAGACTTTTAAGTACAGTAGTTACAGTTGTTGCAATGGGCAACACATTTTCAAACACAATGCAACATTCAGCTCAATGTGAATTTCTAGTTAAATGCAATTAGTTACTTTATGGATTACTTTTCTAACCACAGGACTGGATCCTAGATTCAGTCCTGGGACATCTCCTGTAAACAGTTGAGTAAAAGCGTTTTGGTTACAGTAGTGATTTTTAAGGAATATTATTGTATTTTAAAAGTTGACACTTAGAAACTTTTTCTCATAGAATCACCAATGTTATCCTATGGAAGGAAATTCACTTAGCAGGTAAAAACTGTTATCGTTACTTTTTCTTACTCAGTGTTGGATCCTGGATCCAGCACTGGTGCATCTCCTGTAAACAGTTGAAAGAATGCGTTTAAGTCATACAGGCGATTTTTAAGGAATATTTGTAGTTTGTGAAAATCGACACTTTGAAACTTTTCAGCTGAAAACCAGACAATGGATTCCTATGGAAGAAAATATAAGTTACTGGTAAGTACGGTTAAAATTACTTTTCAGGGTCAGTGCTGGGCTAAAAGATGCAGCACTGAGGTCTCTCCTGATAACAGGTGAGTAAATCGGAATTCGTATTTCGGCTGATTTTAGAGGAATATTTTAAAGTTCCAAAACTCCACACTTAGAAGAATTTCCAAGTGAAACCAGTCAATGTTAGCCTATGGAAGGAAATTCAAGTTACTGGTAAGTACGGTTAAAATTACTTTTCAGGACCAGTACTGGGCTGAAAGATACAGCACTGAGGTCTCTCCTGATAACAGGTGAGTAAATCGGAATTTGTATTTCGGCTGATTTTAGAGGAATATTTGTATGTTTCAAAAATCAACACTTAGAAACTTTTTCAGCAAAAAGCAGACAATGATATCCTATGGAAGGAAATTCAAGTTACTGGTAAGTACGGTTAAAATTACTTTTGAGGATCAGTACTGGGCTGAAAGATGCAGCACTGAGGTCTCTCCTGATAACAGGTGAGTAAATCGGAATTCGTATTTCGGCTGATTTTAGAGGAATATTTTAAAGTTCCAAAACTCCACACTTAGAAGAATTTCCAAGTGAAACCAGTCAATGTTAGCCTATGGAAGGAAATTCAAGTTACTGGTAAGTACGGTTAAAATTACTTTTCAGGACCAGTACTGGGCTGAAAGATACAGCACTGAGGTCTCTCCTGATAACAGGTGAGTAAATCGGAATTCGTATTTCGGCTGATTTTAGAGGAATATTTGTATGTTTCAAAAATCAACACTTAGAAACTTTTTCAGCAAAAGCAGGCAATGATATCCTATGGAAGGAAATTCAAGTTACTGGTAAGTACGGTTAAAATAACTTTTCAGGATTAGTACTGGGCTGAAAGATGCAGCACTGAGGTCTCTCCTGATAACAGGTGAGTAAATCCGAATTCGTAGTTCGGCAGATTTTAGAGGAATATTTGCACAATGGTGAAGGTAGGGGGCGGGGCCTGAGGTGACATCTGTGCAAACCCGCCCCGTGGCGCGTTTTAAGTTGGGGATTAAGTCCCCTTGAATCATGAGGGTCCCTAGGGGCCAACTAGCCCACCAGGAACCTCCAGTATGCGCCAGGGGCTGCGTTGCAGAGACGTGTAGAGAGGCCACACCCCTTTTACACCTCTCTGCAACGCAGCTCTGTGGCCCTTTCTGGATGTACCTGTTGGGCTAGTTGGCCCCAGGGACCCTCAGGATTGAAGGGGATTTAATTCCCCATCTTAAAACGCGCCACGGGGCCTGTTTGCACACATGTCACCTGAAGCCCCGCCCCCTCCCTTCACCACTGTGCAAACGCGCCCCGTGGCGCGTTTTAAGTTGGGGGATTAAGTCCCCTTGAATCCTGAGGGTTCCTGGGGGCCAACTTGCCCACCATGTACCTCCAAAAAGCGCCACAGAGCTGTGTTGCAGAGAGGTGTATAAAGGGCGTGGCCTCTGTACACCTCTCTGCAACGCAGCCCCTAGCGCATACTGGAGGTTCCTGGTGGGCTAGTTGGCCCCAGGGACCCCAGTATTCAAGGGAATTACTTCCCCATCTGCAAACGCGCCAGGGGCACGTTTGCAGAGTGGTGAAGGAAGGGGCGCGGCCTGCGGGCCGATCGTTTTTTTTTTTTTTTTCTTCTGAAGGGGGGCTGTGTGGCCCCCTTCCTTTCTTATTTTTGGGCCCTGGGGACCACATCCCCCAGGGCCTTACCCCTTTTTTTTTTTTTAAATTTGTTTTTTAAAAATTATTTCTGGGGAGGGGGGCCGCGTGGCCCCCCTCCCGGGCCACTACTTGCCCCGGGGACCCCATCCCCCGGGGCCTGGCCTCTGGTTGGGGACTGTGGGGGGTCCCCAAACCCCCACAGTCCCGCCGGCTCCCCGTGTCCTACGGGAGCCGGCATTGCTTACACATGGGGAGCAGCTAACATGCTGCTCCCCGTGTGGAAAGCAATTGTCTTTGGATATTGGAGCGAGAGCAGGTTTCCCTGCTCTCTCTTCCAATATCCAAAGCAGTTTGCAATGACAGGACGGGAGCCGCGAGGCTCCCGTCCTGTCATTGCAAACAGCAGTGTCCCGGGGTAGGCACCCGGGACACTGCAGGAGCCGGCCCTGGGGGTGGCGGTCCCCAGGGCCACCACAGGCTCCAGGAGGGGGCCGCGCGGCCCCCTCCCCACATCAGCAAAGCCCCGGGGAGGTGGTGGTCCCCGGGGCTCGAGGTCCAAAACGGACCCCCATTTTAATTTGTTAGTGCCCCGGGGAGGTGGCGGTCCCCGGGGCGTGTGGGGGCTCGTGCCCCCCACAAAGGAAAAGCTAAAAAAAAGAAGCCCCGGGAGGTGGTGGTCCCGGGGCTGCAGGAGGGCTCAGAGCCCTCCCGCACCATTCTACAAAGAAAGCCCCGGGGGTGGCGGTCCCCGGGGCTTGAGGGGCCCTTTGAGGCCCCCCATACATAAATTTAACCCCCCACCATGCCCCCGGGACTTGGGCCACCCGGGGGCAAAATACAGTCGAAGCGCGGGAGACCGCCCTTCGATTTTTTCCGGCAGGATTCGCGCTCCCTGAGCGCATCCTGCCCGATTTTTTAAAAATAAATATGCTTTTTTCTGCCCAGGGGTCCTTGTGGGACCCCTGAGCAGACCTAGGGGTCAGGGTGTTTCTACCCTGCCCCCTTTGTGCGTTTTGCGCACTTTTTTACTGCTTTCTTGTTCCTCGGTTCTACCGAGGAACAAGATGGCTGCCAACACTTCCTGGTTTGGAGTGTTGACAGCCAATTAGCAGACAGCTCGTGATCGGGAGGGTGCGCGAATCCGACGCGGCCATAGATATATATGTACTTTTACTTTTGATTTTCTCAGCAACTACTGAACGGATTTACACCATTTAACAAAAGGGTTCTTTCTGAACCAAGAACTACCTCTTTGCCAAATTTGGTGTAATTCCGTTCAGCAGTTCGGGCTGTAGCCGTGTCTAAAGTTTCCTATGGGAAATTGATTTTTTGACTCTTATTTTTTTAATTTCTCCGCAACTACTGAACGGATTTACACCATTTAACAAAAGGGTTCTTTCTGAACCAAGAACTACCTCTTTGCCAAATTTGGTGTAATTCCGTTCAGCAGTTCGAGCTGTAGCCGTGTCTAAAGTTTCCTATGGGAAAATGAATGGGGAAAACACGTTTTGGGACCCCCTTTTTCTCGGCCCCCGCTTGACGAATCACCCTGAGACTTTCAGGGTAGGAGCGGACCGGAGCGGGCCATAAAGTTTGAAAATTTCGCGAAGATTCGTCAACCGACGCAAGAGTTATTTCAAATAGAATGTCGCGGATTTCCAATGGAAAATAGGTCCTAACTATAACTATCTACTGGCGACCGCCAGTAGATAATGTGTGTATATATATATATATATATATATATATATATATATATATATATATATATATATATATATATATATATATATATATATATATATATATATATATATATATATATATATATCACACACACATATATAGATATACACATATATACATATATATACATACATATATGTATATATATATATATATATTCCCACCAACAGATCCCTCTGTGTCAGCGCGCTCACGATCGGTGCGAGTATTGCAGAAAAGGGATCAAGATCTGCATTACGTATTGCCACCAAGTAGAAAGAATTACTCGCACTCCAGGAGGTTAGTATCAAGACTGCTCACGAGCAAGACCAGAGTGGTCGAAACGCGTTGGTTTGTGAGAGGACTTGATGGTGTTGGCTGTATCATACTGAAGTAAAGAAGTCTTGATACTAACCTCCTGGAGTATGAGTAATTCTTTCTACTTGGTGGCAATATATATATATATATATATATATATATATATATATATATATTCATACATATACATCTCAATACAATACCCTTTCATGCATAGTGTGCTGCATAAATTATGCAAAAAAGAAGCAGAGAACTCTGGGAAGTTCCCAAGTTTAGGTGGAGAGCATCTCCTGTATAGAGCACCCTACAAAACCAGCAACACTGAATTTTCTCACATCAAATGTCTGCTTTTCTATCAGAGTTTTCAAGCATAGGATTAGCACACTGCCATCCACACTGAGAAGACTTTGTCCCTTTCTATCTCGGCGTGGATGTCAATGTGCTAATCCTATACTTAAAAACTTTGATAGACAGTTTAGGCCTGTATGTTTCCTATAACACAGACATCTGTACACGTCTTTCTGCTGAAGCTTGTATTGACATGAGTAGGCCTTCTTCATTTCCTACATTCACTATAATAAAAGTATATCTGGTGTGTGTCACAATTTACACTACAGTCTGGCCAAAATATAAATATTCTAATAACTTCAAGGTCCAAACCTAATTTAAATGAAAGGTAAAGATTAAAAAAAACAAATAGCAGTAGAACAGCATTGGTGAGATGTTGTTAATCATCAAACCAAAGTACCAGATATGAAGGATTCAGCTAGTCACATTTTTCTAAACAGGGAAAAAGTATTTGTATAAAAACAAGAGTGACCTCAAATTGTTTTTACCTCAATTGTTTTTCAAATTTGCATTCAGATTAGGATTTGTACCATGCGAGTTGTGTCAACTCGATGGTCATGAACAAGGCAGCAAACAGATGCCACCGTGATTCAGATGCAGACGCCGGCAAGCATCTTAAACTGGTTTGAAGTGAAGATATTAGTTTAAGATAGAGCATTTGCTGAAGCACAACAATATATCAAACAGTAATACTTTCTGCAAAAACATCTAATCACAAGTTTATGGAACGTGACTATACTTTCTGCAAAAACATCTAATCACATGTTTATGGAATGCAACTTATGTGCACGTTATTTGTTACCTTTCACGCCACTACTGTACTACTGGTGTCCTTTGCTTGTCTCGTGCTTTGAAGCCTAGAAATGCTCTAATCCCTACATGTCTACTGCTCTGCAAAGACTAACATCCCACTTATCCTGTGCTGCTGTGCTGCTTTATCTACATATTTTCTCAGAGACGTGTCCTTGCCTTGCAGGTCTGTGACTTTCCATTTCTGCAGTGTCTACTTATATTTCTCTATTCTAAGCTTGTGTTTACTAGCCTCCCCCCAGGTCCTGGCTCCATTTGTGCTTTCTATTCTGCTATTATAGATTGCTAAGGCCTGTATTTTTCCTTTAACACATACATCTGTACACATCTTTCTGCTGATGCTTGCATTGACATGAGTAGGCCTTTTTCCTTTTCTACATGCACTATAACAAAAGTATATCTGGTTTGTGTCACAATTTACACTACAGTCTGGTCAAAATATAAATATTCTAATAACTTCAAGGTCCAAACCAAATTTAAATAAAAGATAAAGATTAAAAAAACAAATAGCAGTAAAACGGCATTGGATGAGATGTTGTTAATCATCAATCCAAAGCACCAGATAATAGTTCAAAGATGTTTCCAGTTCTTAAAAAATCTTCAGGAAAGTCAGTCCAGACAAAATACAAGTAAGGAGCTCAGCAGGCTAGACAGGATCTCAGGGACCGATACACAGACTTCCTGAAGGCAGTAGGTTCCTCAAGCTTGTCACATTGCTTTCAGTAGTCTACGGACTCCTATGTTGCTGGGTGATAAAGTTGGGAGATTGTCTGATAAAATTCTGAGGTTCAACCCTTAGATTATAGTTTCTTCTTTTCCTTTTCAAGTTCCAATGTAATTTGTGTGAGTAGTGGTCATGACAGTATTCTTTTACATTGCTGCAAGGATACTTGTAAATCACTCTACATTTACTCAACCCTTCTTTATTGCAAATTATAAATTCCTGCTCTAGGACAGCTTGTTACTGAAAGCCTGAAACAAGCCTTTCCATAGAGCCTAAGGAAAGGCTTCCTAGATTAGAGTTCTCTACCTTCAGCCCCACCCCTAATGTCTTAATCTAGTCCTAATGAGTAAAAGGATGTTCATACATTTTCACATATTCACACCTCTGTGCCATTCACTGCTAACACCCTGGAAGTTCAGGCAGAGGCCTAATGTCTCAGTTGGTTCCTCAGTATGAGTTGAAGATGTAGCAAAGAGAGTAAATTGTGTGCGCAGAAAACAAAGCACTTACCAAAATCAGCCTCTTTTACTCTGACAGATTGTTTTTCTTGTTAGAACTTCTTAGGAGATAGGACAGGCCTATCTTTTAATGGGGGAAGTTTTACGCCTTGACTCTGGAGTCTCTGCACTTGTAAACTTACTATTAAAATGCAGTTTTGTGAATACTGAAAAAGAGTAAACTTACACAACTGTGTAAGTTTAACTTTGTCAATCAGGCCCTTAATGACGCATCAATGAACCATTAACGTCCAAAGACTGAAGCCTTGTTATTTCAAGAGATCAAATAAATTCCAATGGTTTCTTGAAAACCCTTCCTGAAAAGGTATATTGGCTTATATTTTGCTGATGAACTTAGCTGTGACCTACAGCTATCAGTTTTAAAATCTTCTCTGTAAGCCATAATTAATGCTCTAAAGAGATTAGATAATAAATATAGTGGTTAGTTTAAAACGTGGTCTCACTTTTTTTTCCACTGAGTAACCTCCATCGATGGGGGCCCCCAACCCTGCAAGGCAGCTTCAACTGACTGGGACGGAGCAGCCCATCAGTGCACATCCAAAAAGAAGAAAAAGCCGAAGCCCAGTTCTAGACAAGCATTTATTCTTTCCAGGTCATCTCTCCACCCTTCCACTCACAGACACACCCTTAGTGCTCTGGTGTCCCACAGGGGTTGGCGCTGAGTCCGACCCTGTTAAACATTTACATTTGTCCGCTAGCCCTGCTGGCCAAAACTTGCAATATACATTTGGTATCATATGCGGATGATACGCAACTGGTCCTTTCCTGCACCAAGGACTCTAGCCAGGACGTGGTCAAATTTCAGGAGGATCTGTCAGCCATAGCGGGCTCGATGGAGGTGAATTGTCTGCAGCTTAATTCGTCTAAAACTGAGATCCTCCTACTAGGCAGAGACTCCCGTCTCTGGGGCAATAACTGGTGGCCGCCAGAGATGGGTACTCCTCCCGTGCCTAAAGCCACAGTAAAAAACCTTGGCATTCGGTTGGACAGCGCCCTCTCTTTCAAGGAGCACGGCAAGTCTGTGGCAGGGACCTGCTTCGGTATTCTACGTGGCCTCAAACCCATTCTGGGTCTGTTTGACCCCCACACTCGCCAGCTGGTTGTACAGGCCACGATCCTGGTTAGGTTAGATTACTGCAACAGTCTCCTGCTTGGTGCTAATAAATCTGTGACCAAGAGGCTCCAATGCACCATGAACGCGGCAGCTCAGACCCTATTTGCACTGCCTAAATATATCTTGTGTCAGGTGTGCTGCTCCGACTCCACTGGTTGCCCATTGAGCATAGAATTCGGTTTAAAGTACTCTGTGTCACACACAAAATAATGGCGAGCTCTGACCCGTCGATCCTCAGTGACCTAGGCCATCACTATATCCCTTCCCGTGCTTTGCGCTCTGCCGATCTACACCTGATGTGGGTGCCTCGATTCCGTAGAGCCAGAATCGGAGGCCGTTCGTTTAAAGTTTTAGCACCAACTCTCCGGAATTCGCAGCCTCTCTCTATCAGGAACATCCCCAATCTTTTGGTGTTCAGAAAGGCAGTAAAGACCTGGTTGTTTCCGCAGCAGCATTATTACACTCACCTGTTCTCTGACTTTTAACGCTGGGACATCCCTTTGCTGGGACAGCCATGCGCTCTATAAATCTCCTAACGTTCACAGTGGAAGTGGCTGCGCGCACATAATCCTGACTTGTTTCGGCTGTCATGCCTTGATCACAGGTCCATGGTTCACATTATACAATTATGTGATATTTAATATGAAATGCATGTGGCCACCTTACTCCTATGCACTTTAAGTAAGATGAATTGTAACTGCGGTGATTTAACACTATTTAGCATGACCAAAATATAGCATTGCAGTACTAAGAACTGTTGGAACTTTATTGATGCATTTTAGGAGATGTATGACTTTACTACAGAGTCACGTAACAATTGACTTAAAAACACCTGAGTCTTGTATAACGTAACCGCTAACCTGTTATCAAGGCTTGGCAGCCAAAATGTGTCAGTATTATGTGCGTGCAGCCACTCCCACTGTGAATAACTGCTTGTTGGTTATCTGGAAATGGGCTTTGGCATTTTCTTCTGTTTGGATATATATATATATATATATATATAAATATATATATATATATACAGAATGCTCCGAAACGCGTTAGGCGAAGTAAAGATCCGAACACAGAGACGCCGGAGTGCTTTTAATGAGTCTGCTACGGAGTGCACTTCCAATCGAGGACGCTTTGGGTTACAAAATAATGGCAGCTATCCAGCCGCGGAAGTTGCACCACCCCGGGATTGATTGCAGGGGGCCGCAAGTGTTTCGAACTTTCTGGAGCTCAATTGTGGAGTAGCAGACAGCCGGTAAATGTCCGACGTACTGGGAATTGGAGGCCCACTGGGGACTAATAAGAAATAAGAAATGTATTGCTGAACACGGCACCTACCAAGGGAACAATATATGTAATGGCACTACAAGTACCAGCAAGCAATATTGAGTGCAATTACCGTAGGGGCCCACCAGGGGGCTCCTGTATGAATAAATAGATTGAAAGTAGTGCCTTCATCATGACCGTGTTTTCGGTAATGGGAGCCTGTGAGCAAGGAGCAGAATGCTTCGAAACGCGTTAGGGGAAGTAAAGATCCGAACACAGAGACGCCAGAGAGCTTTTAATGAGTCTGCTACGGAGTGCACTTCCAATCGAGGACGCTTTGGGTTACAAAATAATGGTGGCTGTCCAGCCGCGGAAGTTGCACCACCCCGGGATTGATTGCAGGGGGCTGCGAGTGTTTCGAACTTTCTGGAGCTCAATTGCGGAGTAGCAGACAGCCGGTAAATGTTCGACGTACTGCGAATTGGAGGCCCACTGGGGGCTAGTAACAAATAAGAAATGTATTGCTGAATACGGCACCTACCAAAGGAACAATATATGTAATGGCACTACAAGTACCAGCAAGCAATATTTATTGCAATTATCGTAGGTGCCCACCAGGGGGCTCCCGTATGAATAAATAGATTGAAAGTAGTGCCTTCATCATGACCGTGTTTTCAGTAATGGGAGCCTGTGGGCAAGGAGCAGAATGCTCCAAAACGCGTTAGGCAAAGTAAAGATCCGAACACAGAGACGCCGGAGTGCTTTTAATGAGTCTGCTACGGAGTGCACTTCCAATCGAGGACGCTTTGGGTTACAAGATAATGGCGGCTGTCCAGCCCGGAAGTTGCACCACCCCGGGATTGATTGCAGGGGGCCGCGAGTGTTTTGAACTTTCTGGAGCTCAATTGTGGAGTAGCAGACAGCCAGTAAATGTCTGATGTACTGGGAATTGGAGCCCCACTGGGGGCTAATAACAAATAAGAAATGTATTGCTGAACACGGCACCTACCAGGGGAACAATATATGTAATGGCACTACAAGAACCAGCAAGGAATATATTGCTTGCGATTACCATAGGGGCCCACCAGGGGGCTCCCGTATGAATAAATAGATTGAAAGTAGTGCCTTCATCATGACCGTGTTTTCAGTAATGGGAGCCTGTGAGCAAGGAGCAGAATTCTCCGAAACGCGTTAGGCAAAGTAAAGATCCGAACACAGAGACGCCGGAGTGCTTTTAATGAGTCTGCTACGGAGTGCACTTCCAATCGAGGATGGTTTGGGTTACAACATAGATATAGATATATACATATATATATATATATATACCCCACACCTCCTTTCTTTCAAAAAAGAATCCTGGCACTCTGAGTCGGTTAGGGCTGAAAAAATCAATTTTATTTACTGCCACCCAGAGACGCGTTTCAGCCCTGTCAGCCTTTTTCAATCTGGCATCAACTTGCGAAAGATAATATGAGCAAGTAACAATTCCAACGATGTAACGCTAGAAACAAGCACCCCACACTTTTAAGGCAAACTGGCGTCCTGGTTAACAACAATCTCCAGCCTGCTCGGTGAGTGTTCATGATAATAAAATGTGCTTGCTTTCACAGTTGCGGTTCTCATATTAAAAGCAGTATTCAAATGTCAAATCACCTCGCTTGAGTGCCTTTCACCGAACTCCCGCTGCTCAAATGCAGCGCCCTGCTCTGTGGTCCTTTTCACTGTGGGCAGGCTGTCAACTGGCTCTCTCTCGAAGTGCCTGCTCGTTGTGCACGCACCTCTAGCCATGTCTACCACGGCTGCCGCAATGTCAGGCACGGGGGCTCAACGGTTGCTTCTTCTCGCTCCTCCAAATGTGCAGTTCTGCCGTTGAGCACCTGACCGCAGGTGTTGCCTTGGTGATGCATACCGCATGCGCCTATTATACCCCACACCTCCTTTCTTTCAAAAAAGAGTCCTGGCACTCTGAGTCGGTTAGGGCTGAAAAAAAATCAATTTTATTTACTGCCACCCAAAGACGCGTTTGAGCCCTGTTGACATTTTTCAATCTGGCATCAACTTGCGAAAGATAATATCAGCAAGTAACAATTCCAACGATGTAACGCTAGAAACGAACACCCCACACTTTTAACGCAAACTGGCGTCCTGGTTAACAACAATATCCAGCCTGCTCGGTGAGTGTTTGTGATAATAAAATGTGCTTGCTTTCACAGTTGTGGTTCTCATATTAAAAGCAGTATTCAAATGTCAAATCACCTCACTTGAGTGCCTTTCACCAAACTCCCGCTGCTCAAATGCAGCGCCCTGCTCCGTGGTCCTTTTCACTGTGGGCAGGCTGTCAACTGGCTCTCTCTCGAAGTGCCTGCTCGTTGTGCACGCACCTCTAGCCATGTCTACCACGGCTGCCGCAATGTCAGGCACGGGGGCTCAACGGTTGCTTCTACTCTCTCCTCCAAATGTGCGGTTCTGCCGTTGAGCACCTGACCGCAGGTGTTGCCTTGGTGACGCATACCGCATGCGCCTATTATACCCCACACCTCCTTTCTTTCAAAAAAGAGTACTGGCACTCTGAGTCGGTTAGGGCTGAAAAAAATAAATTTTATTTACTGCCACCCAGAGATGCGTTTCAGCCTTGTCGGCCTTTTTCAATCTGGCATCAACTTGCGAAAGATAATATCAGCAAGTAACAATTCCAACAATGTAACGCTAGAAACGAACACCCCACACTTTTAAGGCAAACTGGCGTCCTGGTTAACAACAATCTCCAGCCTGCTCGGTGAGTGTTCGTGATAATAAAATGTGCTTGCTTTCACAGTTGCGGTTCTCATATTAAAAGCAGTATTCAAATGTCAAATCACCTCGCTTGAGTGCCTTTCACCGAACTCCCGCTGCTCAAATGCAGCGCCCTGCTCCGTGGTCCTTTTCACTGTGGGCAGGCTGTCAACTGGCTCTCTCTCGAAGTGCCTGCTCGTTGTGCACACACCTCTAGCCATGTCTACCACGGCTGCCGCAATGTCAGGCACGGGGGCTCAACGGTTGCTTCTACTCGCTCCTCCAAATGTGCGGTTCTGCCGTTGAGCACCTGACCGCAGGTGTTGCCTTGGTGACGCATATCGCATGCACCTATTATACCCCACACCTCCTTTCTTTCAAAAAAGAGTCCTGGCACTCTGAGTCGGTTAGGGCTGAAAAAATAAATTTTATTTACTGCCACCTAGAGACGCGTTGGGCATTTTAAGGCATAAACCACATGATCTGTGTTACATGCATGACAGTTTGATCTCTTTACAATTCTTACTGAATTTGCATTCCTTACAGCTTCCACAGACATAAACCTTTGTATGCCTGACGTTTTAGCTTCTGATGTAACTAAGGTTCTGCACAAAGTATCTTTGAGGGACCTTGCTTTTCTTAATGTAATTTGCGGGAAGTCCTCAATGCTTCTCGCTAAATCTTTATCTGTTTTTAATACCTGCCAGAACTTTTCTAGTCCCCGTCTTACTTGTTTGGCCTGATTGTGGAAGGTGGTGATAAATCTGAGCTTTTGTTCAGACTCATCATTGGGCTTCTCTTTTGGTGTTAACAACTCAACTCTAGATCTTTTTTCTGATTCTCAGCTGGCTTCATTTACCATTTGGCGGGTGTATCCTCTCTGTAAAAATCTTTACCTCATCTGTATTTCTTCAGTTCTATACCCTTCTTCCGAATTACAATTCCATTTTGCTCGCAATAACTCTCCTAGTGGGATACTGGGAATAAGAGTTTCTGGGTGGCAGCTTCGGGCATGCAAGAAACTATTGCCTGCTGTCTCTTTGCGGAACAAAAAACTGTCTAGTTTGTCCCCATTGACCGTCAATAATAGATCAAGGAATTCGATCTTATCTCTAGCAAACTGACTCGTGAATTTCAAATTTAAGTAGTTGTTATTCAGTGTGTTAACTAATAGGTTTGCCTCAATCTCATTGCCGTTCCAGATACAGAAAATATCATCAATGTACCTGACCCACACTACAACCTTCTCAATAAAGAGGTCCACCTTGCTCACAACTTGTTCCTCCCACTACCCAGATAGAGAACTGCAAAGCTTGGTTGATCTAGGATAATTGCCGTAATTAATTTGAATGCCAAATTTGAATTCATTTTCACACTCGTCATGCGGGGCAAATAGTTAAATTTGTAGTACTGACGTTGGACACTAAAATTGTAATGATGTATTTTACTGAGTGAAGTAACTCGATGTAAGCACTTGAGTCTGTTTGCTATGTCTATCACTTGGGTCACATGTTTGTTTATTTTAAGCACGAATGATTGCAACATAGTTACTCGTGACCAAGGAGCGCAAGCTCTGAAACGCGTTGAGTTGTTGCCAAGCCTGAAATAAATACCGCTTTTTGCAAAATTTTAGTCCACGGCATGCTGTCATTTGATAAAGAGGTAGTTATAGTTAGGACCTAGTTTCCATAGGAAATGCATTTAATGACTTGGCTATAACTTTGGTGTTGTTTGACCAATCTGCATGAAATTTTCTCCTAAAAGTGTCACCGTGGGTACTATTGTTATGGAAAGTTTGGGGGTGATCCCTGCAGTGGGGACCAAAAAGTTGAGGTTCAAAATAAGGTTGCATTTGTAATGTTAATTCCCATAGGAACCTTTAGCCACACCTACAGCCCGAAACGCTGAACGAACTTACTCCAAATTAGGGATGGAGGTAGATGTCGGTTCAAGAAAGTGCCTTTTGCTTATTTGGTGTAAGTCTGTTCAGTAGTTGTTGAGAAATGTAAGTTTAAAATGATCTTTGGTCGCGGATATTTCGCGGTTGTTTCGCGATGATTTGCAAATGCACGCGCCAATGGGAATGCTCTGATTGGCTGGATGCAACCTGAACAGAAAGTTGCGGCTGCCATTTTATCTATGGGGAATGGTTCCCAGGGCAGACCATTTCTGAAAAAGCTAACATAAAGGGTCAGAGTAGAGGTACTCTGACCCCTGTTTGAGAAATGGGGGTGTTCGTGACACAAGTTATGTGTCCAAAATTGATTTTTTTAATCTTTCACAATATTCGCTGCGATGCCGTGACTTCCAGCATGGCCCCACGTGTATCATCGTGGGGACATTGCGACTATCAACGTCGTTGCGAATATTGGTGAAAATATAAAAAAATATCAGTGAATCATTAATACGCATTGTTGTAGGATATTGAGATTTTGATAAATGTTTTTATAAAGTTATTTATATAGTGAATTATCTACTGTGATGGTCAGAATTAATTATATAGTATCATTTTTTTATGTGGTGGTGGGTATTGAATTCCTGCTTTTGCTTTCTGCTTTCGCGATGTAACCGCAGGGATCACAATTACCGACATCATCGCGATCTCCGGCCTCACCGCGAAAACGGAAAATAGGTTTTTCAGACGGTTGTTCTAGATACACTAGAAAAGCATGAGTTTGAAGTGTACAGTAATAAACCTCTAGTGTGTAAAATACTGTAATATGTGTGGATATATTTGTTTTAGACTTTATGGAAAAGGCGTGATTGTCGCGGTCAATGACGTCATCGTGACGTCCATAATAATCGCGAAAAAGAAAATAGGTCTGAAAGATGGTTTTTAAATAAATTTAGTATAAAAATATGAATTTAAACATGCTTTGAAAGAAGTATGTATATAGTAATATGTGTAGGGCAATGTTCAGAATGGATTTTTTTACGTATACATTTTTGGATGTGTTGGTAGTCATTGAATATCTGCTTTTGTTTTCCGTTTTCGTGACATGTCTGAGGTGATCACGGCGTCATCCCGAAGATCCCCAAAAACTAAAGAAAAAAAAACTTTTGAAAAAAACTTCACAATATTTCGGGTAATAGAGTGGCTCTGACAAGAGCTGTTGTGTTGGTTGTGTGTATATGGCAGCTACACATTAGACCGGATGCAGAGTTTCAGGTTATTTAGAAACACCCTGTTGCCTTCATCTGTAAAGTGCACTTCATCATTTCTATAAATTCCATGCATGTCAAAACGTAGATTGTTGTTATAGATACAGTCATTGCAATGGTCTCTGAGAAATGCAGAAACAGTTTTATTAACATGTTTCCTGGCTTTTTCAATCTGTGGCAGAATTGAGTTGACCATTTCCATTTCTGACTTTGGCATATATTAGAGTACACCAAGACAGTGTGAGGGAAAGGTGACATCAGTTCTGCAAAGGTTTGTTTCATTAGGATTTCCAGCCCTAAGCCAGTCAATGTGCCCAGGTCATTGCCACCACAGTGCACAATCATGAGGTGAGGAGCTTGGGAATCTACAATGGATTTAACCAAAGCCAGCAACTGATGAAACTTTAACCCTCTCTGGCCAAAAAGTAATTTGCACATTTCGGCAAACCCAAGTCCCTGGCAATACCTCTTTTTTGCAGCCTCGTTAGCCCAATAGATATAGCTGTGGCCCACAATCCATACTCTAAGCATTTTGAAGTGAAGGGGCAATAGTAGTGAGGAGAAGGCTAGAGCTGAAGGAGGTTGTTTTCCAAAGGAAAAGCAGTTAAAATGGAGATTTATTTTTTAAAAGATATATTTCATTGGATGCTGTCAGCATGAAAGTGAATAAAATTAGGTAGTGTGTTGGATGCCTTAGCAAGAAGTCTTATTATTGGCTGTTGTTTAAGAAAACACATGAAATACAGACATGGGTATGCTTTTGAATCTGTGGAGTAAAGCACACCTGCTGTATTTTATTTGGAAGCAGCATGTTCCTACTAGAATGTGCTGTCAACTTGCGACCTACTGGTTCCACTGGGTTGCTAGGTACACTGAGCTTAGACTCTATTTGGGGGGAAGAGTGTTAAAGAGACAGAACATATTCTAAAAATTGAGGAGTGATGACACAATGTAAGTAATGGCAAGTTTTAATTTCCAACTCAGGACTATGTAATAAACTGTTGTGTAGTATTTAAATTTCAGAAAAATGAAGCTAGCTACAGGTTTGAACTCCCGTTTCTTTCGTGATTACTCTGCGATGATAGCGAAAACATCACGAGAACGCCCCAACAGGACCCTCATTTTAAAAGAGAGGGAAAGGGATTCACAAGTGGAGATGCAGTAGTCTAAAATGAAACACATGATTTCATGTGCTGCCTTTCTCATGATGGTAGAGTGGGAAGTTGAAGAGGTTGCCATTTTAGAGTTCCTTTGTATGAGAGTGATGTACCATTCTTGTGCTTTTACAAATCTTAACAGTGTCAAAACTATCTAGAAAGAGCTAAAACAACAATATAATCTACAAACTCAATTCACTGGTATGTATATGACTTTGTAATTATTTTAAAAATCTACATTAGAAATGAAGATGTATATGGGAGTTTAATTAAAAGTAGTATCACAGTGATGTGAAAAAATAAATGAGATGAACTGTGTCTATTAGAGGGTATGTGCTTAAGAGGTTAGTGGTGAATGTTTTGGGAAGCAACAGAAAAATGAATTAGCGCAAAAGTGGAAAGTTGCAATGAGGAACTAAGAATGTCTAAACATCATGTGCGGAATAGATACATGTGTTATTTGCATTCTGGGAGTTGATGTACTTTTACTAACATTATTAAACAGGAATAGTGTAGTGCGAAAGAAAAGATGAGAACATGTTGTCCGCCTGTATATGAATTAGAAAGAATTAATACTTGTAAGGTATGTATTGGGAAGTGTTTGTTAATGTGGTTTTTAACTTATATGACCGCTTTGCATGTGCTTAGAGGTGAGATATGGTTTTTGTGCTTGCACATAGATATATATACGTGGGACTTTTGAGTTTACTTAAAGATGCAGAGAGGTATACATTTTTGGAAAGATGGCTTGAAGGTGTACATCTATGAAGAAATTGCTTATACATGGTGATCTATGTTCAGTAAGGCTGATGAAAATTTCATGTATATCCTGAGGGTTAGTGTTTTTCTTTAAACCTGGTTTGTTTAAAAGTGAGAAGGATTAGTAGTGCAGACCGCCTTGAGAGTTCTTGTGCTAGCTTCATTTCAAGTGTAACTTTTGTTTGAGATATGTTGAATATATGTATTAGAAGCAGAAGAAGTATTTGAGAAATGATGTAGGTATGCCATTCGCAAAAGGTTTTGTGCTTTGAAACATTTCAAAATGTTGTTTTCCATTTTAGAAACTTACTGATGCATGCGCATGCTCAGTAACAAAGCAATGTATGTTTCTAGGGAGCCATGTATGCAATTAGATATCAAGTGTGATACCTGGATTTCACTCACGCTTAGCTCAGAAGAAAAGCATATATACAGTAAAAAGGTAGTTTGATAGTGACAGAAGGAGATAACCAAGAGTCAGAGATATAGTGACAAGTGTTATGTATCTAACAGAAATGAAGGTACTTTCACAGTCAGTCAGGCAGTATTCAGGCACTCATGCAATCACCCCGCCACTACTCAGACAGTCATCAAATCAGTGATTCACTATCCATGAGTTATTCAATTAACCAGACACTACACATGTACTCTTGCAAACAGGCAGGCAAACATTTTGTAGGCATTGAACTATGCAGGCACTACCCATACAATCACCTAGGTACTAACTATTGACTTATGCAATTAACAATTAACAAGGCTGTAACTATTCAATCATTATAACATTCGTGCAGAACCTATGCAGCCATCCAAACACCCACTTACAAACACTCAGGCTCTACTCATGCACTCATCTAATTTCTTAGAGAGTACCATTGCAATAAACCTATCATCCATCCAGGACCTATGCAGTCATTTAATTACTGAGGCAATAGTCTTGCACTAAAACAATCACTGCAGCAGTACACTTACTTTCTTCCAATCTCTCAAGCTTTAACAATGGAATCATGCAATCACTCAGACACTAGTCACGTACTCAACTAATTAGCCAGGCACTACTGATAAACGTATTCAATTCTAAAGGCACTACCTATGTAGTTATCTAAATATCCAGGCACTACCTGTTCACTCAACCAAAAACAAATGAGCAGCATCCAATCGCTGATACACTTTTCATCCACTCATCCAATAGGGTAGGTGCTATGCATGGGCTTAAACAATCATGTATGCACTATCCATGTAAATCACCTATATACTATGTATGCACTCTTGCAATAATCCAGGCACTAGAATTGCACTCATTTAATCATCCCACCAGTATCTATGGATGTATTGAATTATTGAAGCCTTAGTCTTGCACTTGTCTAATCATTCAGGCTCTACTCATGCACTCATCCAAACAACCAGATACTAGTGGTATACTCATACAAACATGTAGGCAGTAAGCATGCAGATATGGAATGACCCATGGAGTTATGACATAGTCAGGAAACCATCTAGGCACTACTTGTATCCTCATGGAATCATCTAGGCACTACCTATGCAGTCATTCAATCATCCAGGGAGTATTTATCTATTTAACCACAAACCCATGTATTTATAAGTTTTATTGAGGAATATGTAGTCTTTAGACAATATGGATGATTTGTTTACTACAATGGTACTCTCTACGTAATTAGATGAGTGCATGAGCAGAGCCTGAGTGTTTCATCAGTGCACAAGTGTGCCTCAGTATTTCAATGACTGGATGGGTTATAAGTGGGTGTTTTGATGGCTGCATAGGTACTGCGCAAATGTTATAATGATTGCATAGTTACAGCCTTGTAAATTTAGTGATAAATTTAAAAAAGTGTTGAAGAAGGAGAGATTCAATGAAACAGAAGAAACGAGTTGAGAGACTAGTTGATAAGGCCTTTGCTTTGAAGAGGAAGCTTTTCATTTTGATTCTATATAGAATGGAGACTCTTGACAAAATAGTGTTGTGCCTGAGGAGACAAAACCAGAATGAAAAGGGACGCTGCTACCGCTTTGGCCACCGGACTGCACAGACCAGAATCCTGAGCTCTCCCAGGAGGGAGGAGCCACGCTACTGACACTTGCCCAAAAGGCGCTGGAGACACCCGCAGCGCGGGACGCTGCTACCGCTTTGGCCACCGGACTGCACAGACCAGAATCCTGAGCTCTCCCAGGAGGGAGGAGCCACGCTACTGACACTTGCCCAAAAGGCGCTGGAGACACCCGCAGCGCGGGACGCGCCCGGGCCAAGGGCGGGCCCGTCCTTGCCCGTCAGTGACTGGAAGAGGCTGGGCTACCTCCCTAACGTCTGTACAGTAAGCCACTGTGGTGTACAACGGTATATTGTTAGAAGTGTGTCATTTGGAGGTCAGGGTTTAGCAACATGAGTAAACGGAAGGTGGGAGCAGGGGTCGTGGGTACGCTCGATGCCTTTCTTTCTAGGGCAGAGTCAGCGCTAATGCATGAGATCCAAATCACTGAGCGCAGGTTGTCACTTGAGCCTCAAACATCCCTTTGCACACAGAGCTCTATAGGTCACCCCTCCCAATTGTTGACAAACTGCACCAATGATTTGGTATCGCATTCCAGCCAGTCTCCGACGATACAATTGGAACCAGCACCACTTATTGCACCCACTACTTCTAACCCGGACTGTTCTATTAATACGTCCATGGTTATCACCAGGGGTAAGAAGCTCATTGGGGTGTAGGTAGTGAACCACCCTCGAAAAAAAGGAAAGGCCGAGGTCCATTGAAGCCAACCCCCCCCCATCTTCTAGGGTAGCAAAACGCAAGGCAGTTACAAACGGCAATGGAAATAATGGGAGTCAACAGTCCAAAGATAAGGCAATCACTGTTATAAGCTCCCCTACTAGTGCCGTCCACCTACCGCCAGTGTTTAATATGGACGAGTTTTGTTCACAGATAGAATTGAAATTGATAACTATGATTGACCCTTTGCTTAAGAAGCTGACCATGATCGAAGATAGACTTAGCAAAATAGAGCAGGGCTTTTTTAGTAGCCCCCCTGATAATGCTAATGGGTCGACGTATGTTGGGTCTACAACCCAATCGGTGAGGGGAAACGCATCAGTACCAAAGGGATCCCTAGAAAATGCATGTTGTCCTCTAACATCAACAGCTAAACCATCAGTAACAACATTGGAGGCCACCCAACCCGTCAATGCCCCGCAGGTAGGAATGCTGTTGTCATCAATTTCGCATCAAGGGAAGAGTGGTTCTAGGGGACGGTTTCCCGAGCACCATGCTGTCAGTGCCGAGAACCATCACACTTCCCTTCATCTCCCCCCGGAATCCACTCCCTATACAGTTGTTCTGGTCAATGTTCCAATGCTCCCACCTAATGCACAGGAGCACTGGTCAACACTACGAAACAAGGCCTTATACATGCTGGGTAATAGGATTGGCCTAAAGGACCATCTTTTCTCCGAATTTAAAATGGTTCGTAGAGTTCCATGGGTTGGGAAATTCCGTAAGTCTTCACCTGGTGATTGTGTAGTCCTAAGTTTCAGGTCGCCAAGACTGGTTCAGCACATACTAGAGAGGGCTGGTAATTGCTTCACTAAGGAGGATGATATTAACATCCTTCCATTGGGTTTCTTTTATCAACCATCCAGCACCCTTGGGTGCAGCGAGATGAGGGGGCTATCTAGATCACATAGTCAACTTGATCGACCGGTGACCACAAGCAATCGATTCAAAATCTTTTCTTCTTTAGAGGATATAGATTGACTAGGCAATATAGTAAACCCTCCTCTAATTGGAACATCAGTATCTATGGGCCAGATAGGGTCTGCCCTAGGACTGCGTATTCCTGACCCTAGTGTAATATCTGCATCTGCATCTGCGACCGGAAGTAAGGCTATTCACGCCAACAGCCCTGACATTGTAGGGGGTGTGTATCAATCCCAGACGAAACTTATAACCGGGGTGGATAAGAACATATTATCCCATACACTTTTTGTAAGATCTCTCATCCCACCAAGTACTTCTAGTTTGGTAACTGTGGAAAATGATTACGCAATTGGCCCCGAAGCAAATAGCAGTGACGTCATCCAGGGGCACCCAAAAACATGTATGTCTATAGTCTCCTGGAATATCGCAGGTCTATCTTCCAAAACCACTTCAACAGAGTGGTCAACATACATCGATAGTCATGATGTCTGGATATTCCAGGAGACCTGGTCATTGGATAAAATTTATCACTCAGGCTTTTTAAATTTCTCAAAGGCCGCCTTGGGAGGGCAGAGAGGGAGACCTATAGGCGGATTGACTTGTTGGGTTAGACAGCAAGCGGGCATTTTGGTAAAGGAAGTATTCATTGATAGTCCGGACATCAGGGCCATACGGATTATTGGGGAGCATGGACCTGATGTCTTGATTGTCAATGTTTATGCAAGAGGTCAGCCGGGGGGCAGGGGATCAAGTGTGGTTACTGCCCTTGATACCTATTTGGAAAGTTCAAGGGGCAACTGTAACTTGATAATCGCAGGCGATTTTAATTGTTGTTTTGAGCCACTGGACCACGAAGATGGAAACCTTAGCGCAGAGGAGGACGCGCAGTGGAATATCCCGCAATTAGAACCATGTCCCATTAACAAATGGACAGAGGCTGCACTACAGTTAAAAGGGTTGTGTCTGGAAAAGGGACTAAGGGCAGTTAATGGGCGGACGCAGTCGGATAGGAAAGGAGCTTTTACCTTCGATAATGGCTTTCGTAGTAGCCGCATAGATTATATCCTTCTTAATGTAGAATACTGGCCATTTCTTGTGGATATGAAAGTGCAGGAGCGGACCGAAAGTGATCACAATCCGTTGGTCTTACAATTGTACGCTTCGACTTTTTCAAAACCAAATATCAGGGCAGTTGAATATGTAACAGCAGAGGCTATGCTCACTAACGATATGAGGAGAGTTCAATGGGTTAGGGTTATTGAAAATGAGGGTGCCCTGGAACAAATGAAGGAATTGGTTGCTTGCTCGACCGCCACCCTTCTTAACTGTGATTCCCAGAAGGATATTAATTCTATTATCCCCCAGGTTCACAACGACCTGTTCAAACAACTGAAATATTTTTTTATTAAAACTAGTCAACCAAGTAAAAAACCTTATGTAAAGGCGGCTTCCTGGTACAATAGTACATGCAGACAGGCCTATAAGATTCTATCCAGGGCTATTAGATTCAAAGTTGTGGGCGATATCAAAAAGGCTAGAGTAAGGTATAAGAAAGCCCAGCAACAAGCGAAGAAGGAATGGGATGAGAACCGCTGGCAAGATCTGGTCTCTGCCAGTAAGGAGAAAAATATGATCCAATTCTGGAAGCTTGTTAAATGGGGCAGTGGAGAATTAAATCAGACACCCACTAATTATGTTGCCCCTGAACAATGGGTTCTACATTATGAGGCTCAATTCTCTGCCATTAATGGCAGTGATGATTTACCGCTATGGCCTACTCCAACAACCACCCTGTGTTTTACTAGTTTAGAGGTCGAATCAGTGCTAAAAACGATCCCGAGAGGTAGGGCCCCCGGCCCTGATCGTATACCCGCAGACTTGTTTGTTCATGATAAGGACCATTGGGTATCTTACATTAGGTTATTGGCAAACGCCATAGCTAGCGGTGCTTCCATTCCTGAAACATGGTTAGGTGCCGAAATCATACCTATCTATAAAAAGGGTGACCGCTCACTACCAGGTAATTACCGGCCAATTAGTCTTATTGATTCCATTCAGAAGATTGTTGCCAGGCTAGTTCTTGGCAGAATCCAGGCCTGGATAGACGAAACAGAAATCCTGACACCTTTCCAGGCGGGGTTTCGTCCACATACTAGTACCTTAGATCAGGTTCTTAGATTTGTGCTTATCTATTGGCGGGTGGTTATCTTAGGAGGGGGTGCAATCTATGCGGCTTTTATTGATTTAAAATCCGCATTTGATTTAGTCCCCCGTACAAAAATGTGGAGCGCTTTTGTGGATATGGGGATGCCACCGGAATTGTTGGCTATTTTAGTGAAACTGCATAATTCAAATTATGCACAAGTCCGCTGGGGAAAGCAGGGAAATGTTACTGAGAGGTTCTCAGTTTCCAAGGGAGTGCGCCAGGGGTGTGTACTAGCCCCAACCCTGTTTTCCTGTACATAAACAGGGTTGTACAGTACTTTTCTACCTATCCCACAGATGCTCCAGTGTTAGCGGGTATGAAAATACCCTTTCTCATGTTCGCGGACGACACCTTGATAATATCCAAGACACGACAGGGCTTGCAGGCCGCTCTGTCCCGTTTCGAGGTGTTCTGCCGCGACCATGAATTAGTGGTAAATGTGGAGAAAACAAAGTTTATGGTGCTCCACAAATCCAAAGCTATAACCGCGAGTGTATATGAACAATGTCCCCCTGGAACAGACTGATGTTTTTACCTATCTGGGTATAACACTAGGTAGGAAACTACAATGGAAACCCCAGATTGACATGCTGGCTTTAAAACATGCACAACTAGCCGGTGTATTGATAAAGGAGCAGAGGCTTTCTCAGACCAAACCTATTGCCCCCGCCCTTAAGATTTACAACTTAAAAATCAGTACCTCAATATTATATGGTGCTGAACTTTGGGGCTTTGAGGATTTAACACCATTGGCATTAGCCCAAAATAAATTTGTTAGAACATTATTAGGCCTTCCGCAATCCACCCCACTTACGCCTCTTTATCTTGATCTGGGTTGCTATAGTATTGAGGACTTGGCACGCTTCAGACCTATAGCATTCTGGAGAAGGCTCTGGACCACACCTGAGCTTTCTCTGTATGCTAAAGCTCTCCTTGAAGTTCGGGGGTTGGGCCGTCTATACAAGATCCCTGGTTTAATAACATCAAGACCACCCTGGTTAATATGGGGATGAGCACCCTGTGGGAGGACCCAGCTGCTGTTCTATTTCCATCTAAAAAGAATTTTAAGGCAGCTTACTGGAGTATGGTCAAAACCAAGCGGTTCTCATCTATTATGAGGCCTACCCTGACTAGAGAATTCTTGGAGATCAAGCACGAGACCAAGTTTGAAACATATTGGGACGTTATTACCAGGCCAATAGACAGGAAACTGTATCACCAGTTCAGGGTAGGTTCACTTCCAATAAGAGCTTTTACTAGTAGTTGGCATTTGCCAACGGATGACAAATGTATTTCGTGCCCGGCCCAAATTGAGACACTAGCGCACATTATGTTTGTATGCCCAGCCTATGATCTACCTAGGACCAAATGGCTCAAACCTATTGGTATGAATTTGGGTACAAGACTGGCCATAGATGCCTTAAGGATCCTAAGGACAAACACCCAAGACTGCATAGTGGTAGCTGTGGCAACATTTTTGAGCTGGATGTGGGTTATCCGTGCTAACAAGATGAGGGTACACTAATTTTTGACATTTTTATTCCCGAGGGTTGAGATAGTATGGAATGGGCCTGTTGAAAAATAAATTTCTGTCTAAGACCCCGAGATTCGGTAATCTAAGAGACGATTATTTGCCGACCCTTCATTTAAATTTGGTTCCTATATCTTGGGCTGATAATAGGAAAGAACTGCCCTGCTCAGCCTTCGTGTTTGTATGCATATTGCTTTTTATGGGCTTTTTAAAGGTGTTTTTATTTTTATAATTCTGTTATTTTATGTAACAACGTTTTTAACTTATTTGTACATACATGTGGTTTTACACAAGCCTGGACGATTGTAGATTGTATATTATATTCCAAATTTTTTAATTACCGATGTATTCTGTCTTTTATGATTTTGTAAATCGAAATAAAGACTTTATTGAAATTGAAATTGAAATTGATTAGTGAATAGAAGTAACTGTTGTACAGTTTTTAGTGGAGAATGGATACATACTTCTTGTAGAGAGCCTTTCTTTAATGAAGAAAGGTATCTCCAGGATAACAGATTAGTTCATGCTATTGATTAAAGAGGATGATGTTATGTAATGAAGAATGCTAGTACTATAGCAAAAGAGGTGATGGTACCTAGAAATGTAGAAGAAGTTATTGTAGAAGAGGTACAAGGAAGGCGTAGTCAGGGTACTGTATACAAATGGAATTGTAGAAGTGTTTCTAGTATTAGACAGCAATCCATTGATACATTAAGAAAATTCCTATGTATCTTTCCAAGGCAAAGTTTAAAACACAAAATAAGTTATACCATTCAACAATGAGAACTGTATTATGTGAAAACTCCTGCTTTATGTTTTGGAGAAATTAATAGAGCACTTTTGCATGTTAGTGTGGCAGACGTAGAAAAGGTTTGTGGTGATGTGGAGATTTGTTTCTTTGGTCCTGAGCAGGATTCTAGGGTAAATGAAGAGTTGTTAAGAGGAGAAGTTGCAGAACAAGACACATATATGAGAGTTGATAGTTTTAAAGAAGAGATTACAAAATTTAACACAGTGTTATCTAAAAAAACAGTATTTTTGTATATGTTGTCGATGCACTTACTAGAAGATCTAAACACAGACTGTTGACTTATATTGAAAAAGTCACAAAGTAAATAATGATAACTGGCAAAAGTTACCTGTGTATTTATTTGTAGATGGACGGTTTGACTTATCTATACAGCAAGTGATATGCAAGTAGTGTTACAATGAATTAGAAGATAATAAAATGAACAACACATAGATATTATATATCCATTTTATTAGATAATAAAATGCCTGCTAATGTAAAAAAAAACTATTAAGGGCCATAAATAAAAAAAAATCAACATTTATTATTCTTTGCAGCATTGCGAAGGGCAGTTATGGACTGCTCTCCAGCACTCCCTACAACTCCACAATCCATGCAGTATGATGCCATCGGGGAAAACTGTGGAGCCAAATCTTGAAGTTGAGATTGGACTTTTTAATGGACTCGCTGTTGTTGTACTGCCATTAAAGTCGAGGGTCCTTCAGCTTTGCTTTGCCTTCTTGCTGCTCACTATGAACTGGTCTTATAAAATGTGCAAAAAAGTATAAAGGAGGGGAAAAAATGTATTGTGTATGATTTTTGGGCAGCATTGCAGATAGCTGTAAAACACTGCTCACCAGCTCTTATAACAACACTACAGTCCATGCAATACATGGCCATTCTAGAAAACTCTGGAGCCATATCTCTTGTAGTAGTTTATACCTCTGAAGGGACTTTCTGGCCAGGAATTGTTGCTGCTGCCATTGATGTAGATGGTTCTCCAGCTTCCTTCATGATCAGCAGTTGGAGACGTTTTCTATGATAAGTTCTAGGATGATATAACATGATTGTCATCCCACATGATTAAAAAAAAGTCTCCAGCCAAAATCTACCACCTGCTCACAATAAACTTCTGGAAAAGAATATTCAAGAAGGAGGAGTGGGTAAATACTTCCTATTCATTTTACTGAAAAGTATATTATCCAATGATTTTCCTTACTTTCCCAGTCATGTGATGTTTCCGGATTGTGCATTGCACTAGTTTTGCAGTCGTTTTTAATTCCTCATGAGTTTCGGTAACAATGGGTAGTTTGATGGGCATTTGGTAGTTATGTTCTATTTGTGAGTTCAGATGTTGAGTTATTTTTTGAAACTGTTCTTTTTTATAAACTTGTTGGTAAAATAAAGATAAACCAATATGTCACTAAACAGTTAGACTCAAACTTTGTGTAAAAGTTGTCTATATATCTGTTTTTCCCTTTGTCATTTGTATTCGTGACTATTGATGTCATTTAGATCTCCGGTGTTGCTGTGTAGAAGGAAACTGCATTTTTGATATAGTTATTTGAACAAATGAATACAAAGGGGAAAGTTAAATTAGTATTTTACTAAATAGCTACACTGAAACCTTATGTGAAATATTTCTATACATGTGTTTTACACTTTGTTAAAAACACCCGATATTCGCAGTCGGTCCTTGGCAATGGCACTCATAGAATCATACATGCACTATGTGTGCAATCATCAAGGACGTACTTTCTCCATCACTCTGCAAACTCGCCTCCTGGCATAGTACTAGTTAGGGGATGAAGTCCCCTTGGCAATTGAGGGTATTTGGGGGGCCAAGTATTCCTCTTGTTACAACCAGCAAGTTCCACACAGTCAGTTTGCTAAGAGGTCTTCGGAGGCCTCACCCCCTTTCTGCACCACTCTGCAAACACGTCTCCTGGCACACTAATGGTTGGGAATAAAGTTGTCCTAGATGCTAAAGGACCTTGAGGGCAAATAAGCCCTCCTGGTACTATCTATAAGTCCTAATCACCTGGATTTCTGAGAGCTGGTGTTATATTCCATATAGGTACCATAATATAGGCCCCGGTAACTTCATTACCCTTCACCTATATTCTGCCCTACATTACACTTGTCACGGTTTACAGTGACTGACCTTTTACCTAGATACAACACTGCATTTAGAACACGGGTTTTCCCTAGTTCGAAATCTCATACATTATGCATGAGGATTCTTGGAAGCACAGCAGGACTACCATCTCCTGTATAATATCTATGTACAAAGTTCATGCCCAACGTCATCCTTAGGCCGACACAGTAATACAGCGAGGTAGGACCCCTGGGGAGACCTATGGGTATATATACATCACATCTTGCTAAGATAGATAGAGGAGATCGAGACTTTCCGGCCGACACACTGACCAGAGATGCTGAGATTCCTGCATGCAGATACTCCGGCTCGCAGTGGTCTAACATCCCTCGTGGAGTGTCCAACTCAAGACCAGGACGGGGTCCCACAGTCTCTCACTTCAGGTAATGGGGTTGACTAGATCCTAGAGGGATTCTTGGCTTAATACCTACACCCACGCTAGGTACACTTAGGTACATCTAGTTAGGGTGGCATTGTGGGAGTACGCATCTTTTTATCATGTGTTTTATATACTCGTATGTATTCATGACTATTGTAAGATGGTAGAACTATACCATCCATTTACCTTTATAGTACTGTTAATCATTTATATCTTATACTGTCTAACGGTTGTTGCAGCTCATCTATTCTACACCAGAATAACAACTGTTCAATAAATGCTTATTGAAAACGCCCAGCCTGTTTATTCTGTGTATCTCTCTGAGACAGACTAAGTAAGCACGAGTGACTGAGCGTGAGGTAGTATATTGTTTCCACGGTCCTGAGGGATCAGGGTTGTCATGTTCGATGGTTGCAGGAACTTTTCTCTCCTTGATAAGCGGAGATTCTAGTGGCACTGTGAGCTAGTTGGTACAAAAGCCAGCATACCCAGTGGGGGTGTCCGGAATCAGTCAGACACCAATCCTACAGTGTATGTTGTCTAAACGCGCAGATCCTCTATACCTTTTATAGGAGCTACACGACATGGCGCCGCCAGCATTGGTTGGGTACTTATTTAACAGTAGAATCTGAGTAGTTCAGTCGTGCTAGTCTCAGAGACCCCTACTCACAAAATCCCCAGAGACGTCTGGAGTGGGAGGGCACAAACTCCGCCACAGCTGAGTAGGCGAAAAATCCTATTTATTAGCTGTTCGTTAATCAAGCTTGAAGGACACAGTGTTCCTAAAAATTGTGCAAAACACCTTATCTTAGTTCCCTTGAAAAGCTATTGTGTGTTCTAAACACAATGACTAACCAGGTCTTAGACCCACTAGACCAGCCACTACCAATCTCGGAAGACGAGGAAGATGCAGACGCAATACATATTGTGGCAAACATTCGAAATGCAGTCACCCTGAAACTGCTTGCGCATGGTCTAACACCTAGGGGTGGCGTAGTAGCTTTTGTGATTGAGGCACACGAATCTTACAGAACAGAGGTATTTTATTTGTGGGTTACATTCCCAGCAGCAAATGCAAGAACAAAAACATTTCATTACTACTCAGAAAATGAACCACCAGCGTAATATTGTCCGTATGAGGACATTGAAGTTCCGCTCACTTACCAGGAACATTTATACTGGTTTAAAGGCGCCCTCCCCCATACAAGAAGTAGAGTAAGACTCGGTCCACTCGGAAGAGAAGGAGCAACATGGCCAATATTAGCGGCCTACACACCACATCCTGACATCGAAACAATGCCAGGAGGAGACTTACTCATACTGCACAAAGAATGAATAAAAAATTACAGAAACATGACGCAGTTTGTCATGAGGACACTTACAGTCCATCCGGCAACAGTTACAACAAACACAACTCCAGTTCAAAATACAGCAACTAAAATTACACCACAAACGTTACACGCAGTAATGGGTAAAATGCCCGCAAAAAGTGAACAAATGCCATTCTGGGTGGCTCAGAAAATAACACAGCTATAAGCAGTATTTCCAAATACTAGCCCATATGAAAAACACAGAATGCTGACAATCTGCTTGTCCATGGGGATAACACCACAGATAGAGGATTGTACCTCTTGGGGTACAGTTTTTGCTGCCATATATACCAGAACTCATGGTATCCCGTCATTGGCAGTAATACCAGATGTATTAAGACAAATACAAAATGAGTACGGAGCAGAGCCTGCTCTGAAGTTAGGGATGAAATTACTAGGTAATTATGCCCAGGTATCAGCCATAATATTAGCAAATATTAAAGGGGAGGCAGCTTCAGTGGCTTACCGCCAATGCCTAACAACAGGAGCACAAACTACCTAAAATAATTGAAACTGCATATGCAGAATTAGGCAGGGACAGTTTGGGTGGAAAAGCATTAAAACCACAGCTGATGGGTAATCCCGAAAAGGATACCATTAAGCAGACACCTGCTTCATCAAAAAAGAAGTGGGACAATAATAAAAAACAAAAAGTAAAAGGAAACAGATCTCAATCCAGAGGTAGATCTCCTCCACAGGAGCCCTCCGAAAGAAGGTATAACCTTAGGAATTGGGACAATATTAGGAAACCTGACAGGTATCAGGATACTGATACACGTTCCTCTCGTTCCTTTCAGGGTTCAATGAAAAACTCAGAGAGAGAAGGACGGTCAGACAGACAAGAAGAGCGTACAGAGTCCAGAGACAAGCAACACACTCAAGAGTATACTTCCAAAAAAGAAGACAAACCAAAACAAAAGCCACAGTTCAAAAAGAAGAAGGTTGCAGGTCTAAAGATCAGACATGCCCAGAATTCTAAGGACTCGACTACTGAACGGGGAATGGGCTCTGACGATGCTAGACAGTGAGGCAGAAGTAACAATAGCTCGCCAGAACCTGATGGAATTTCTGGTGACAGCAGACTTGAATGATTATATCACAATAGAAACACCTGATACTAGGGTAAGTGTCCCGCACAAGTTATATGAAATAACACCCCAAATAGAAGGGGACAAATGCAGAACAGTTAAAGGTCTCTTTTGGGAGAACCTAACGTTTGGCTATGACATTTTGTTAGCTGAACAAGATTGGCTGCCAGCATTCGTCATGGACTGCCCTAGAGGAGAAACAGTAAGTTTACCAGCATTCTCAGACCATATTCCCAAACACCTAAAATATACATATGCATGGGAGTGGACGGGAGCCCAAGCCCCTGCATTATACAAAAACCATGTTGGATGGGATGAGGATTCAACCCACCACGTAAATCCATTAACAAATACGCCAACTGCACAAAGGCAGTATCCAATAAAGCAAGAAGCTAAAAAACAGGTCAGAGAGATCTTGGATCAACTTGAATACCAAGGGGTGATTGAAACTTGCACCTCTCAAATGAATAACCCTTTGTTTCCGGTATCAAAACCGGACAATACATATCGTTTAGTTTTGGATTACACACATTTAAACACTTGCACTAAGACATTTGCAGTTCAAAATGCAGACAGTGGCGCATTAATGAATAACATTGTGCGGAAAAAATACAAAACAACGATAGATATCTCAAATGGATTTTTCTGCCAAAATATAGCACCTGTAAGCAGGTATTTAACCGCATTCTCCGCATTAGGCTCCCAGCGACAATTTTGTAGACTCCCCCAAGGGTATAAGAACAGCCCAGGGTTGTTTTCAGCCAGGGTAACTGAGTTACTTCAAAATCTGGATGAAGAGGCATTGTCCTATGTGGATGATATTTATCTAATGGATGATGACCTGGAGGAACACTTGAACAGGGTGAATACCATAATTTTGGAATTTGCCTCTGAGGGTTACAAATTCAACTTTAAAAAGTCGAAGATAGCGCACCTTAATGTCCTTTTTCTAGGATATGAGCTTTCGAGTGAAGGAAAGAGCCTGGCAGCCAACTTTTTAGAAAAGTGTGCGCTGCTCCAACCTCCGAAAACATTAAAAGATTTACAATCGATCCTGGGATTCCTGAACTTTGGCAGTACATACATTTTGGATTACGCAGAAAGAGTAAAACCTTTCTACGATTTAATAAAACCTGACTTTTCAGTTAGACAATGGACACAGGAACACACAGATATCCTTCGTTCCCTGCAAGCTGATATGATAGCTTCAAAACATTTACAGACACGCGCAAACGTACGCAACCTGGTGATCCATATAGTTGCGGGTCAATCAGGATACACCTACCTAACATATAATGAAGGTGAAACAGTACCAATAGTGTACAAATCACATTTGTACACAAATGCTGAGATGCGCTTTGCATCAACAGAGAAAATTCTAATGGCAGTAGTAAGAGAAAGAGCACTGGCTCAAGGGAAGCGTATAATTGTCGTTACCCCAGTTCCAGCCCTAGAAGCTGCGACAAAGGCAAGCGTTCCTAACGCTAAAGCCTTACATCCAAGATTGATACAATGGGCTAATTCTCTTACTGCAACAGATGTAGAATACAGGTATGACCCAAATCCAAAAACACAAGCATTCCTGCAATACGAACAAGAATATCCTCTACCAAATGAAATAATGCCTCTAGATCAGTATGAATATATAATTTACACTGACGGTTCTGCTCAGCCGGCCATAAGGAGTAAGCAGCAATACAGCGTCGCGTGTGCTATCGTTAAGGGACGCATGCAGGATGGAAAGTTCCGTCCGAGTTGTACGAAAACGCAATCTTTAGGAGACTGCACGGCACAGTTGGCAGAATTAAAAGCACTATTACTGGCACTAGTAAATACGGATCGAGAATTCCCCACACTAATCGTGTGTGATTCCTTTTACTGTGTGCAGTCATACAATGAATATTTACATCATTGGGGACAGAATGGGTTTAAAGATGCAAAGGGTGGCGCAATATAGCACAAAAAGCTATGGGAACAGGTAGTGGAGTTGAAAAACGAACTACCAAGGGTCACATGATAAATACACTGAGTCATCAACGTGATGGCGTTCACGTTGAAGGGAATTCATTGGCTGACGAAGCCGCAAAAGGGGCTGTACGCACGACTTCCGTAGCTGCAATCACTCGTTTAAAAATGAGAATAGACGGTGAGATAATGGTTGCGATTATTGCCACACGCAATAACTCGGCAGTACCAAAAAGATTTCCACTCAAGTACTCCTACAAGTTAGATGCAAACAATGTTCCATTTGCTCAAATTCCTGGAGTGGGGGATAGAGTAATAACGAATATGGATCGCAGGTTAGGTTTAATTCTAGCAGCACACAAGGGTATAGGTTCTGCACATGCAGGAGTTACGGCGACTGTTTCCTTACTGAAACAAAGCTACTGGTGGCCAGGATTAACAATGCAAACTAAGGACTATGTCTTGAAATGCGACATCTGTCAGCATATGAAAGGCTCCACCATAACACGTTCAGCGCAGACACCATTACTGATATCAGACAAACCGCTCGCTTGTGTCTATTTGGACCACTGCGGCCCCTGACAATCTGATGGGGCTTACAAGTATATCATGGTTGCAGTGGATTCCTGCTCGAGATTCCTATGGGTGTGGCCCCAGTGCTCGGCTGACGCTCGAACTGTTATAAAAGATTTGCGAGTCTTTATAGAGACATACGCAATTGGCACATTACATTCTGACCATGGCCCCGCGTTTAGCTTTAGGGCTTACAAGGAAGCCATGGGAAGTTTGGGTGTAGCATTGCGGTACTCCTCTCCGTACCATCCCAAGGGAAATTCGATTGTGGAGAGGAAAAACCGGCACTTAAAGCAGTCTTTAACAGCTAGAGTATTAGGCTCGTGTGGAAGTTGGGTAAAACATCTGTATGGAGTTCAAAGGTCGTTGAATAACAAGCCAAGAAGCTCTCTAGGGGGTGTCACTCCTTATGAGGTCCTATTTGGGATGAGAATGTGGGTACCTGATCTTGATTGTGAAGACACAGTGGCGGATGGGAAAACATTTGACATCCATAAACGTTTGGCTGTTTTACAGGACCTAAATGAATCCAGGGCACTACAAAGTAACGTCCAGGTGAAAAGGACTGCCACTGGGGAAGTCAAGTCTGTCACGGCGAGACCTGTCTGGATCCCTAAAGTAGGGGACCTGGTCAGAGAAAAAATAGGGGACAAGAAAGAGTTTGGGCCATCATACAGAAATCCTGTACCTGTCCTGGCAGTTGAAGGAACAAGAACAGTACTTCTGCCATCCCTTGCCGGTAAATAGGAGAAAAGATTTGTCTCAATAGACCTGATCAAACCACACTATGTGGCCGATACTGAATAGTAGGCCACGTGGACTCCGGAGTAACAGACACCCTACTCTCCCAACTATACAAGAAGTTCAAACAGAAAGACTCATCACATTTGAATAGTCATCAGCACGGAATGACAGACTATGCAACAATGCGATGGAACTCGTTCCTCTTGAAACTGAAGTTCAAAATCAGAACTCAAATGAAAGACAAATTTCAATTCGACCAAACACAGATATCTACATCAACATGCCTCAACTAGAGCAAGCTACAGTTTCCACAAGACCTGCGGAAATACCGAAAATGTATCAAACTGCATCTGGCTATTTCATTGACTCCAAGTGAACCTGAAACGAAGCCAGCCCAAAAAACTCGCCAGCATCAAATTAAAGATTGTTTTAACTTTCTTAAAAAGACTTACCTGGTATCACCTTGGGTGGAACTCTGGGTAATCACCGGGATACTTTTCTTTCTTTTCTGGATAGGCTTAGTGACTGTCTTTAAAATGCTTATAAATGGAACTTATCTTCGAGAAAGCTCTGCAGCACAAAAAGTGAATGTGATTCTTAAACCGCATCTATCATCACATCATGAAAAAAGAAACCTATCATCAGTGAACATTTCAGCAGTTCCTATACCTGATGGTATAGTGTGGTACAAGGTTGATTACGATATATTTGGCCCGACCAAACTTTTAAAAATACCACATTTATTTAAAATTTAATTAAGTGATATCATTACCTCCAGTACATTTTCCGATGATTGGGATTATGAAACTGTACATAATATGTTGTCTGATTTAGAAAAATCAGCTGCTTTTTCTAATAATGAAATGTTGGAAGACACAACAGATTTGAAACAATGTATTGCTATCAACATTATGGTCATCACTTTCTGCATAAGTCTGCTAATCCCAGAAATGTTTTCACATACCACCAATGGGAACATTGCCCGACACCGCCGAAAAGCAATTCAAAAACATTTGCACAGAAGTTTCCATATTTTTCAGGGTTTAACACGTCAGACCTAATTTCTGGTAGCAAGAGGAAGGTTATTATCAATTAGTTTGGTGATTAAGGATTATTAATATCACCATCAACTATTTGACTAATGGTCCATTTACCTTAGGAAGAGAGTTGATCTGTGAAAATTAGTTCTAGAAAATAATTGCCCAATTTAGATAAATGTCCAAGTCCTGATTCCTGACTCCAATGCTCAGAACCTGAAGACTGGCAAAGCAGTACTGGAAGGTAATACATGGTGTCAAGGGCTTTATATGTATATATATATATACAAAAGAAATTGTGATGTCATATAAATGAAACTTGCTTGTATTCAATCCTCCTCACAGTATTAATTTATTAAAACTTGTATTGTTAATACTAACCTTTGCATTCATGACACGAAAGGGAAGGAAGCTTGCCTTTGTGTTTTACTAATGAATAACGCTTGTCTGTAATCCAAAATGGCCGCTATGCGCGGGAAAACTCAATGCGCATGTCGCAACCATATCACATGGTGTGACGTCTTTCTTTGCTTGGTGGGAAATTTCTGCTTCTGCGCAGTGTGTAGTAAAATGGCTGCTTGATGTTTTCACATGCTTCAGCTTGCTCTCATGTCATTACTAAATTGTCGTTTCCTAACGCTACTAACGCGGGATAGAATTTATAATTAAATGGGAATAGAGTAGGAAAAGTGGGCATACAGTGAAACATTTTATTTTGTGATTTCAATATTTGCTTCTTGCACTTTTACTAGTTCGTAAACTTGGGCCTGGGTTGGTGACCTGAAACTCGAGAGGCAAATGGTTCTGCGCATGTGTCCTGTGTGCCTGCCAAATGAAGTCAATCTGGACGTCGTCCAAGGCCGCGACCCGATGGCCGAAGATGCTGTACTTTTGCCTTTCCTGTTGTACATTGATACATTGTCTATGAAAATTGGTTTACATTTGTCATGAGACGGGTGGGAAATAAAGCAAATGTATTAATTTGAAGGGGTGGGAATTTAAAAACAATAGGCTTTACAATTTAGGCCAAATTGATATGGTGCGAGAATCCACCCCTGTCCCTGTCCAATCAGAAGTAGTGGTCCCATATTTTAGCAACATTAAGGGGAGGTACATGGGCGTAGAAGGGTATAATAGAATATAGCATTAGTTAATTAGTTGGAAGAGGCGAAGAACAGGCTAGTAAGAAGGAGATGCTGCAGAGAACAGGCGTCCAAGCTTGAAGCTTCTAGCTCAGACCACAGCACGCACAAGAAGAGCTCCAGACCGCTAAGCTGATCAATTGCAGACTGAATCCCTTTCCTGAAGAGGTCCTGAGGAGGGGGCGGCGGAGTCCATTAGAAGGAAGGCACGGGAGAATCGAGGAGAAGCCGAGTATCAGAGAGGGAACGACGCAGGCGTCGTTGTAGAGAGGTCACCGGTCCTGTCCTGATCCTGGAGGAAGTCTTTGCTCTTCATCCTTCCTGGGTCCTATTCTTTCAACTCCTTGGCTAAGGGGTTTTGGTTCTCGCACTTAGGTAAATATAATGCAACCTTTAGTTGCGCTGCTGTCTCTATCTTCTCCTTTTCTTTAAACACCGTCATTGATTAGCAATAATCATTTCTATGCTTAATCTTAGGTATTGCGATTAAGTACCATGTGGCTCTGTATTTTACTCTGCTAAATCTTTAGATAAACATTTTAAAACTTCCTGACTCAGTGGTTATTTCAGGATTATGTACTATAATGAATGTCACTCATTTTAAACTTCCCAATTAGCAAAGGATTCATTGGTAAGTCATTACTCTTCAATCAGAAGGTAATTGGTAGCAGGGATTTTGATAGAGAGTAACAACTGATAAAACCCAGCGTAAGTATTAGCGTAGTATGAATGTATGGGCCCAAGTGAGTATCTGGTGTATGAATGCTGTTTGCTAATATCGCGCTGGATCAGTTTTCTGGTAATCAGAGGATGGTTACTCTTTGTTAATTGGGTAATGAGAATTTTATTTTTATGAACTAACAACCGTGTATTCAAAGTTTTGTTTTCTGTTGTCCAGAATCCCCGGGGTAAAAGGAATAGCGGATGGTAAGTGGAAGCCATACTGCAGTGAGGTTATCTGCCAGGCAGAATTAGTACTGAAAAGTTAAGCAGGACTTTCAGTACTCGTTAGGGACTCTATGCGTGTGAGTAATAGCAAAAGAGTACGCTGGTGAAAATTTGATGTTATATCACCTAGAAAGGGTAACATTGGAGAAGTAACAGGTACTTCTGGAGCTTGTGTGAAGAGTAGATGGAAGTGTTTTACTCGTAGTGTACGTTTAGTAAACGGAAAGGTTTTACTAAGTATGAGAGAAAACTATCTTTTTCGAATTTAGAAGAAACTGGCACGATAGCGAATGTTTTATGTTGTTACTGAAATTAAGAATTGTAGAGAAAATAAGTTTGCGTAAATTTTTGTAAAGGGAGGGTCAGTTGCCGGAGAGATAGCTGACGTCACAAAATGCCGCGCTGGGATTGGTTGAATCAGCGGGTGTGGAAAGACCCTTTTAAAGGAAGGGTCAGTAGTCAGGAGTAGTACTGACGTCACAGGTGCAGCGCTGGGATTGGTTAAACCAGCAAGGGCAGAAAAGAGCAGATTGTAAAGGAGGGGTTGACAGATAAACGTCACCAAAAGGCCGTGCAAGGATTGGCTCGGAAATAAAGATAGCAGACATTTGATTGGTCAAAATTATAGAAGCGAAATTCTTAGTGGATAAGGATTGCATGTTAAAACGCGATCCGACTTTAACAGGAATTCGTCAGGATAGGAGATATTTAGGCTTTGCAGAATATAATTTTATACATCGGTACTTACCCAAGATGTACGGAGAAAGGAGAAAAATTTCATTTTTACAAAAGACCAAGAATTATTTTAAAAAGGACAAACCAATCAAAACTAGAGAAGGGATTATTATTCCACCAGCTAAAACGCCTGCTTCATTTATGATGATGGAGAGAGGTTATCATACTTGTGTATGGATGGAGAATTGGATAGAATATACCAAAAATGATGGAATACTAGCATTTCCCGAGAATGGCACGTTCAATGGGCGAATTCTACAAAACTTGAGATTAAGGATGAATGACTTAGAACCCAGACCTAGATTAACTCAGTACGAAGCTCTAGAGGAATGGGAAACTGAGGCATTTGAGCGGGATCGATCTAGAAGTAATAGGAGTTATCCAGGATTTTTTCCAAGATACCTACATGAGTCTAGGAACGGTCAGATGAAACAATGGAGAAGGGCAATGATTACAGAAGGATTATATCCATTGTTCTCAGCAGAGGAGAAATTAGGAAGTAAGTGCACAGAAAAGACAAAACATTTAATGAGAAATGAGGAGTCTGAAGACGAATTTATGGAGGAAATGTTAAGAAACCCCCCACCATATCAGGAAGGGACAAGTGGATGCACCCCAAGTGCCCCACCGAAAACTCCATTAGTGCCACAGGTAATGCATGAATTCACCACGAGTAGAATACTTCATGACAAAGAAAAAGAAGCCCTAGAAAAGACCAGAGCAGAATTAATACAGAAAATAACCCAGATAAAAGTACATCCTGATTCGTTGACCATACCTGTAACAATTGGTCCAGTAGTTCCATTATATGGTACTCAGGGAAGCTGTCCTCCACCGATACTTGCACCTACTCCTGTGAATAATCCCAAAACTGAAGCTCCAGTTATAATTGAGGTTAATTTAGTGACTGTGAATCCACAATATCACTCATGGACTTGCCTATTCGAGGTTCTGTAAATAGCACTCCCAGAAAAGATGTACCTGGATGTTCAAAAGATGTAAGTTTAATAACTTCATCGGGAGCAAAAAGTGCTACCATAGTAACACCTGAAGATCTAGAAAGATGGGTACAAGGGTCAGTTAAACAGTGCACACCTCCGAAAATAATGGACATTCATAAATTGAAAGTAGAATTAGAAGAAATAATAGCAGGAAATGTAGGACTAGAACGCTTAAATACCTATGATGAAGAATAATTATTGTTCCTGTGCAGGAGTATCACCAGAAATGTAAGGATATTCCATGAAAAATTATCCAATTTAGCACTACAGATGGGAATAGAAATAGGGAGATCAAAAGTACTACAGAAACCCTATAGAGCAGAATTTTCAGACAAAGATTTAGAAAATATGAATGCCTCTGGAAGAAGATTACAAATAAGAGAATTAATGTTAGTTTTGCAAAAATGGGGAGACCTAGATAAATGGAAAACTAGATGGGCCAAGAAAAAGGAAGAAGCATGAACAAGTAGAACAGCATCTGAATATGTGATGAAGGAAACAGGGAAAGCAGACCAAATGTATCCAATGCGAGAAGTTGCGGGAGGAGGATATGTACATGTCCCATGGAGCAGACAGGATATTTTGTCATTTACGAATGATTTTCCAAAGTTGAGAGAAAAACCAATTGAATGGTACAAGCAGGTTGACAGGTTTGTGAAGGTGTCAAAGGTATTGTTGAAGGATTTGGATGGGTTGTTTGATATAGTGGTACCTGCCGATTTATGGACAGATTGCAAAATCACAGTGGATTGGCCAAGTGACGAATATCCTAGAGATCCGAAGACAGGTGCCCCGTCAAATGATGTAATGAAAAAGTATCAGCAGGTGATAACTTACCTGAAAGGGAAAATACCCCCGAAAGAAACAGATTGGGTAAAAATAGATCGAACTACCCAAGAAGCTAATGAATCAGTACATTCCTACTATGAGCGTCTATTGCAGGTATTTAAACAGTATAGTGGATTTGAGGACATTGGAGACAAGAACATGAGTCAGTTTGTGTATCGGTTTGTTTACGGTTTGAAGCCAGAAATTTGTCAAATTAAACAGCATATGCTTTGTTGGCAAGGGAAGCCCATTGATGAGATTTTGAAGTATGCAAAATATTGTGGAGACGATATTGAGGATAGACACAAGAAGTTACAGGAGAAGGTAATGTGGGCACAGGTGAAAATGGCTGAGAAACAGGGAATCAATTTGGAAACTCCGAGTGAAAATCAAGGAAAAGATTCTGGAACGAATGGTGATACTGGGAATGGTGGAAAATTTAGAGGACGAATGAATAGAGAAGAAGCTAAAAAGAAATTTCCTTGTCATGGATGCGGAAAATTGGGGCATTGGAAGGATGAATGTAAAAAGATTCGGAATAATAATGGCCCAAATCAAAATTTAAATCCACAGACGCAGAATGACTCACATCAGGGTGTAAATCCTCAGAGTCAGTTGCCACCTGCACCTATTCAGGGTAATGTAAGCAGAGCAAAGCATGGTACAGACATCGGATATCAAGGAGGAAGTGGTAAGAATGATTATATGACATCACAATTTCTTTTGCAGGACGATTTCTGTCAATTCAGTCCATGACGGTGCCTAGGAGAGGGAAGAAGGAGTGCATACTTGGCGCATCCTTACAGGTAGATCAGTCAGGTCCATATGTTGAAGGGAATGTGAAAGGTAATAATATTACTTTCCTTTTGGACACTGGTGCTACCCGGTCTACTGTGAGAACAGCAGACATTCCAGACCTTCCTCTCTCTGGTGAAAATATCCAGGTAGTGGGGTTAGCTAATCAGCGGATTAGAACACCTCTTACCGAACCCGTGGAAGTTAAAATCGGAAATTTCAGAGAAATGCATCAATTTGTAGTGTGTGATTCTAGTCCAGTAAACTTATTAGGTAGGGATTTGTTGTGCAAGATGAATTGTACAATTTTCTGCACACCGGATGGTGTGGCAGTTCAAACACCAGATGAAGATCATGTATATAAAATTATGATTGCAAAACAAGGTACAGAAGTAGACGAGATGTTTTCGTTAATAACAAAAGATGAGTTGCCAGAAGAATTAAAAGATACAGTAAACCCCATAGTATGGGATTTCACCGGAAAGGAAGTAGGACGTATGGCTAAAATAGATCCAGTTAAAATTACTGTAAAAGAAGGTGCAATTTTCCCAAATACCAGACAGTACAAAATGAGTGCAGAAGTAAAAGCAGGAGTCATTGAAGAAATAAATCGAATGGTAGAACAAAATATCGTAAAAGAAGTAATGAGTAGCCCATGTAATTCACCTATAATGGGGTTAAAGAAACCTAGTGGAAAATATAGGATTGTTCAGGACCTGAGGAAAATAAATAAGATTGTGGAACCATGTTGTCCCATAGTGCCAAATCCTGCAGTAATTCTATACCAGATCCCTTGGAGTGCAGGATGGTTCACAGTAATTGATTTGTGTCAAGCGTTCTTTTCAATACCATTACATCCAGACAGCCAGTACATTTAAATTTGAGAACAAGGTCTATGTGTGGAATCGTGTTCCTCAGGGGTACACAGAAAGTCCTTCTATTTTCAACCAGATACTGAAAAAGTGCCTTGAAAAACTAGTGATGCCAGGAAGCTCAGTCTTAGTCCAATATATCGACGACTTATTGGTGGCATCGAACACCAGAGAGGACTGTGTTGTTGATTCCATAGCATTATTAAATCTTTTGGCAGAAGAAGGACATAAAGTCTCACCTGAAAAATTGCAATTCTGTACACCAGCTGTTAAATATCTGGGACATCAAATTGAGAGGGGAAAAAGAAGAGTAACGGCTGAAAGAGTAGCTTTAATAAAGAAAATGCAAATGCCTGTAACACAAAGACAAGTGAGAATGTTCCTAGGAATAGTAGGTTACTGTCGACAATGGATACCAGGATTTTCCATGTTGGCTAAGCCCTTAATTAACATGACAAAAAAGAAAGCAAAGGACCCCGTTGAGTGGGAGGATGAAAGTGTAGAAGCCTTTGTAAAATTGAGAAATGCCCTATGTTCAGCACCTGCCTTAGGCATGCCTGATTATAAAAGAGAATTTGCATTGTTCTGTCCTGAGAGAGAAAATTGTGCACTTTCTGTCTTAACTCAGAGACATGGATTAGAAAGACGTCCTATAGCATATTTTTCTGCTACATTGGACCCAGTAGCAGCCGCGTTGCCAGGATGCTTGAAAGCAGTGGCGGCTACTTGTTTGAGCATTGAACAAAGTGAGTCAATTGTGATGGGACACCCTGTAAAAGTGTATGTTCCACATGCAGTTGTCATTCTGTTGACAAGAACCCGAACTCAGCATCTTACTCCTAGTCGGCTGACTAAATATGAAAGAATAATAATGGGTGCTGAAAATGTGAATATGGTAAGGTGTACTATAATAAATCCAGCGACCTTACTACCAGACCCATATCATGAGAGAATCAAAGATGATGAAGACGATGAACATGATTGTATACAAATTACAGATTGATGAACAAAACCACGTCCCGATATAGAGGAACAGCCTCTTAAAAAGCCAAACAGGGAGCTATTTGTTGATGGTTCATGTCAAAGACATGAACACGGTAAACTAACTGCTGCCTATGCGGTATGTAAATTAACTGGAATAGTTGAAGCATCTTATTTACCAGGAGTCAAATCTGCACAAGTAGCTGAATTGATTGCGTTGATAAAAGCATGCAAAATTGGGAGGAATCAGAGAGTAACCATATTTACAGATAGCCAATATGGTTACGGGGTTGTGCATGATTTTGGCCAGCTATGGATGCAGAGGGATTTCATTACATTCTTCAGGATCCCCCATTAAAAATGGACAATTTGTAAGGGAATTGCTAGAAGCAATACAATCACCAAAAGAATTGGCTGTGGTGAAATGTGCCGCACACCAGTCAGGAGATGACTGGGTGGTAGTCGGCAACAGATATGCAGATCTGGTGGCTCAACATTGTGCCAAAACCAGAATGTCAGTCAATAAGAGGGTGGAAAGAATGGGAATCAGCTGCCAACTTATGCTGTATATGCCACCTGAAACTTGGAATGACGTCAAGAAATTGCAAGATGAAGTTGATGAAAGTGAGAAGAATTTGTGGATCAAAGTGGGTTGTTCCCAAAGAGGAAATGATGAAGTGTGGATCAGTGCTGATGGCAGACCAGTCATGCCAGACTGTTTACTCTCACAAATGGCTAGGATGTATCATGGAGACACACACATAGGGAGAGATGCAATGATTAGGCTGTTCAGACAAAATTGGTATAATCCTAAATTCAGGGCTGTTGCAGAGAGTCTTTGCCAGAGATGTCTAATTTGCCAGATGCATAATCCGGAAAGGAAGACAGTAATTGGATTTGGGAAAATTGGAAAGGCAGAGGGTCCATTTATGAGACTTCAGTTTGATTTCATACAGTTACCACCATGTAGAGGGCTGAAATATGTACTAGTCATAGTGTTCCTGTTTTCAAAATGGGTGGAGGCTTACCCTACTAGGAAAAATGACAGCATTACAGTTGCAAAACTGTTGCTAAGAGAGCTCATTCCTAGGTTTGGTTTTCCAGTAACTTTGGAATCAGATAGAGGAAAACATTTTAACAGTGAAGTGATTCAAATAATCTGTGAAGCATTTCAAATCAAACAGAAACTGCACTGTGCATATCGTCCAGAAGCTTCTGGAGTGGTTGAACAATTGAATGGCACTATAAAGTCAAGACTGGGAAAAATGTGTGCATCAACATCATTAGAGTGGCCAGATGCATTGCCACTCGTTTTAATGGGACTCAGAAGTATACCTGACAGAACCACAGGATTGAGCCCACATGAAATAATGATGGGAAGAGCAATGAGACAAACACATGTTCCCACAAACAAACTGGTGAATATATCTGATGATATGGTTCTGGACTATTGCAAAGGATTGGCTGACCTAGTGCGTTCTGTCTCTCATCAGGTTGGAGAAGGCGCAGTTTCCAGGCAGCCCGAGCAAGAACATGATCTGAATCCTGGTGACTGGGTGGTAGTGAAGAATCACACCAGAGAAATGTGTCTATCACCTAGATGGGGCAGACCGTGTCAAGTCATACTGACAACGAATACAGCAGTGAAGTGTGCCGGATTTCCTAATTGGATTCATGTAAGTCACACCAAGAGAGTACCAGATCCCGAGGAAGAGAATCCTCAGACAACGCCAATCACTGAAGAAGCTGAAGGTTGCCCAGCTGAAGGATCTCAGGTTCGAGATTCCGGAGAAGCTGAAGAAGAACAACCGAGCACAAGTCAGGATTGGATACCGGTGGTAGAGGTTCCTGAAATATACCACAGAACAAGAAGTCAAGCGAAATTGGAAGAAATTGAAGAAGATCAGATAGGTGAAGAAGAAGCAGTTCAGGAGCAAGAAGAAAAGACATTAAGAAATCCTGAACAAGAGCAGATAGGGAAAGGAAACTGGGCTCAAAGCAACGAAGATCTGATAAACTTTGAGCAGGGACAGACAGGTCTAGAAGAATCCGGTCAGGCTGCAGAAGTTCACAGTGCAATAAGCCCTGATCAGAACAAGTTAGATCAAGAAGAGTGCACAGAAGAAAACCTTGAAAAACATGAACTTGAAGAAATAAATAAAGAACAAGGTCAGTTATTGGAAACTCACAGCGGAGCTGTTACAGAAAAACCAATCAGACCTGAAAAAGAGCAAACAGAAGAAAAAGTAATCAAAGAAAACGAAGCAGTACTAAGCAGTGAAATTAACGAGATTTCTGAAAACAAAGATAAAGAGACAGTGCCAACAAAGAAAACAAGAAAAGGAGATCATTGGCCGAGTGTCATTAAAAGAGTAAAATACCACATAACAAACAGAAGTGAAGATCCAGATGAAGTGAATGAAGTAAGAAGTCAAACTGAACAAGAAAATAAAACTGAGAAAAGAAGAAGTAAAAGACTGAAGCTTGTGAATAACAAATTCAAGGGTCCTGACTGGACTTATATCATTCTTGAAGATTTTGAAAGCTCAGAGTCAAGTGACAGTGGTGGCGAAGGAACAAGTGCAGAACTGAGGTACGAAGAAGAAACAAGACCACCCTGACTAAGCAAAAGAATAAGCTAAAGAAAAGAAGAAAAGATAAGAAGAGCAATCTTCCTTGTCGAAAAATGCCTCACGATAGAGTTTCTGGGAGACCAAAACAGAGATGTTGTAGAAGATGCTGTGCAATATGCATATGTAGTCTAGTAATGGTGCTTATAGTATGGTTAGTCCTGATTGTAGCAGTTCCTTACCTTATGATAATAGATAAAAAGATTAATAATGAAACTAAGGAGAGGACAGCAAACATGAAGGGCAATAGAGTAGAACTAATGGCAGAAGGTGAACCAGAAATTCATCATGAAATAACTGATAACGACACTAGTTTAAACGTTTTCACAAAGTTATTGTTTCAATATGTAGAGACAATGGAAGTTAGTAATTGTTATGTCTGTATGAAGTTACCTGAATCAGTAGCAGAAGGATTAACATACCATCACTTACCACTGACATATGGTATATCATGTAGTGTTTTGTCTAGTTTATTTTATAGAACAGGGAGACTTCAGTATTATTTTTCAAACCTAGATGTGATATTTTCTGAGGTTCCGATTCGCAAGAGTATGAACCCAGTGCTCAGTAGTCAAGACGCACAGTTTATGGGAGAATTTTTCTTAACAATGAAATCAATAGACATAACACATGCACATAGACACAATCTAACATGTTCTTTACTTGAAGAAGAAAAGATATTTTTGAATTTAGTAGAAGATAGAAGACAAGATTTTCAAAAGAAAGCTTCTGAGCATAAGGCTCATTTACCACCTTGGGCTGAGAAAGAAGGGAGTTACACACCTGGCAAGGCTCAAGCTGCTATGGCTCTGGATTTCGTAAAGACAGGGAAAATTTGTCTTCATAGGTTAAAGACTGATTATAACAATGTTTTCATCGGTGCCAGTGAATGTGAACACAATTTTTTAATTTTTGGAGGTTGGGGACTCAAAGGAGGAACAGATTCAGTTTTTCCTGGAATCTATTATGTGTGTGGGAATAAGGCTTACTTTAGGCTTCCTGCACGGTGGTATGGAAGTTGTTATTTTGGAATAGTATTTCCAAAGATATACCACATAAAAAGAAACACTGAGAGCAATGAAAACAATAGCGAATTAATACGTAATAAAAGAGCTAGTTTTTCTGAAATTGTAGGTGATATATTTGGTGCATTGATACCTTCAGTGGGAATAATTGTGAACTCAAGGAAAATATGTAAATTATCTACAGTGGTTGATCGTTTATCAACGGATACTGCTGGAGGTTTTCTAATGATTAATGCGGAAATGGTTGCGATTAGATCTATGGTGATGCAAAATCGACTTGCTCTTGATATAATATTGGCAAAAGAGGGCGGAGTCTGTAAATTATTGAAGACGAAACATTGTTGCACTTATATTCCTGATAAGAGTGCAGAAATTGGAACCTATATACAGAATATAACTAAACTTGAGAAAGAACTTAAACCACTGGAAGTTGATAGTGTATGGGAAAGATTGACAAATAGTATCTCGACAATTGGTACCTGGTTTGCTAATGTAGGAAAAGGACTTATAGGTCAAATATTAGTACCCTTACCAGGGATAGCAATAATAATATTGGCAATAACAATATGGTGCAAATGCTGTAAAAAGAATGGAACATATAAGGTGACAGGAAGGGGAAAGAAACGAAAGGTAGATGAAATCGAACTTGAAGAGTGGAGAAGTGAATTATACAAGAAATTAAAAGGAGATTGTAAAAATGGAAAGTGTAAAGATGAGAATAAAGTAATTTGCTAGAAGTTGGCATCTGATTGAGGGTAGTGTTTTGATGGCTCAGAAACGCCATCAGAGAGGGATTGATGGAGCAAGGTTTCATAAATGAAACTTGCTTGTATTCAATCCTCCTCACAGTATTAATTTATTAAAACTTGTATTGTTAATACTAACCTTTGCATTCACGACACGAAAGGGAAGGAAGCTTGCCTATGTGTTTTACTAATGAATAACGCTTGTCTGTAATCCAAAATGGCCGCTATGCGCGGGAAAACTCAATGCGCATGTCGCAACCATATCACATGGTGTGACGTCTTTCTTCGCTTGGTGGGAAATTTCTGCTTCTGCGCAGTGTGTAGTAAAATGGCTGCTTGATGTTTTCACATGCTTCAGCTTGCTCTCATGTCATTACTAAATTGTCGTTTCCTAACGCTACTAACGCGGGATAGAATTTATAATTAAATGGGAATAGAGTAGGAAAAGTGGGCATACAGTGAAACATTTTATTTTTTGATTTTAATATTTGCTTCTTGCACTTTTACTAGTTCGTAAACTTGGGCCTGGGTTGGTGACCTGAAACTCGAGAGGCAAATGGTTCTGCGCATGTGTCCTGTGTGCCTGCCAAATGAAGTCAATCTGGACGTCGTCCAAGGCCGCGACCCGATGGCCGAAGATGCTGTACTTTTGCCTTTCCTGTTGTACATTGATACATTGTCTATGAAAATTGGTTTACATTTGTCATGAGACGGGTGGGAAATAAAGCGAATGTATTAATTTGAAGGGGTGGGAATTTAAAAACAATAGGCTTTACAATTTAGGCCAAATTGATATGGTGCGAGAATCCACCCCCTGTCCCTGTCCAATCAGAAGTAGTGGTCCCATATTTTAGCAACATTAAGGGGAGGTACATGGGCGTAGAAGGGTATAATAGAATATAGCATTAGTTAATTAGTTGGAAGAGGCGAAGAACAGGCTAGTAAGAAGGAGATGCTGCAGAGAACAGGCGTCCAAGCTTGAAGCTTCTAGCTCAGACCACAGCACGCACAAGAAGAGCTCCAGACCGCTAAGCTGATCAATTGCAGACTGAATCCCTTTCCTGAAGAGGTCCTGAGGAGGGGGCGGCGGAGTCCATTAGAAGGAAGGCACGGGAGAATCGAGGAGAAGCCGAGTATCAGAGAGGGGAACGACGCAGGCGTCGTTGTAGAGAGGTCACCGGTCCTGTCCTGATCCTGGAGGAAGTCTTTGCTCTTCATCCTTCCTGGGTCCTATTCTTTCAACTCCTTGGCTAAGGGGTTTTGGTTCTCGCACTTAGGTAAATATAATGCAACCTTTAGTTGCGCTGCTGTCTCTATCTTCTCCTTTTCTTTAAACACCGTCATTGATTAGCAATAATCATTTCTATGCTTAATCTTAGGTATTGCGATTAAGTACCATGTGGCTCTGTATTTTACTCTGCTAAATCTTTAGATAAACATTTTAAAACTTCCTGACTCAGTGGTTATTTCAGGATTATGTACTATAATGAATGTCACTCATTTTAAACTTCCCAATTAGCAAAGGATTCATTGGTAAGTCATTACTCTTCAATCAGAAGGTAATTGGTAGCAGGGATTTTGATAGAGAGTAACAACTGATAAAACCCAGCGTAAGTATTAGCGTAGTATGAATGTATGGGCCCAAGTGAGTATCTGGTGTATGAATGCTGTTTGCTAATATCGCGCTGGATCAGGAACATTGCCCGACACCGCCGAAAAGCAGTTCAAAAACATTTGCATAGAAGTTTCCATATTTTTCAGGGTTTAACACGTCAGACCCAGCCTCATATTAATATAAGGTTGCACCAACACCAGCACAGAAAAATATGTTGACAAACACCAAACAGATTTATTCTGCTTCCTTCATTGCCCAGTTGTCTGAACAAGGTTTCGACTTGTGGAAAGACACCATAGACTTAAAATCTGTCTGGGGTATTAGAGACTGGCAGGTCCAGGGAACAGAGGCATTATTTAGAGCATGCCTTATTCCTCAACAAATCATGTTTTTGAATGAAACGGTGCAACAAACGTCCTGTCTTGGACTAGCCAAGAACAAAGATTTGAATACACCTCGGATGCCCACACCATCACACACCGAGGGTAACATAACATCACAAGAAGGGATTACGCTAGATATGATCATGCAATACAATTGATCAGGCCCCGATTGGAAGGGATGGTTGATTTGGCCCACAGACACCAATAGCTGACAGGAAAGATTCATGGGTAAAACCAAAGGGTTTAGTATCAACAGGCCAGACCCACGCTATGAACAGAGAGAACACCCAGGGGTAGTGACATCATACAGTGTTGGCAAGTTATGCCTCGATTGGCTAAAGACCTCAACACTTACACATGTGAAACAACACTTATCCTTACTTACAGAGGATGTGGACCCATGGGATTTTTTATTAGGTCCTAGGAAGCCACGCCACAAACGGTTCTATTATGCTGTCTATAAAGAGATTTGGAACATTTCACAACAAGAGGCCGCAGAAAGATTACGAGAAATAGATCGTATAAACCTAAAGAAAGCTCTAGCAGCGGTTGACAATGGGTTAACTACACTAACCTCCAGGATATATTTACTGGGCAACATTGTATCTTCTGCTATTGATGTACTAAAACAGGATTTGCCCATATTACAGCACGGGCAATCACAATTGCGTTCTATTATGTTATTAAGCTGGACGCTGCAATCTTTGCTATGTGCCTTGGCGTTTCATAAACAGCACATCTCTGTTTTCTTCATACAATCTAACGGAAAAACAGATAGCGATGGCACAAAGGGGAGCAAAATATACAATGCTGCGTATTGAAAAACTGGACAGATTAGCTTTTACAGTGGCAGAGTCACCGTCCACAGAATGGTTAATCCATGGCCACATAACTCTTCCGGTCACTACTTTTCAATTCCAATATTGCCTTGAACAAAAGCAGGCAGGCAGATATGAAGAAATGGGTAGGGAATTCATCAAGGAATCTTGGGAATTACCGTACAGATTTCGATGCCGGAGTGGGGAAAGAGAAGTGTTTTTGAGCGGTACAAACTGTGAGAATACCTTAAGTGGATCACTCATATGCCAGGATATAATGGTTAATGGGGCCTGTAACGATTCGGTAGCAAATTTATCCTGTCACTTAAGGGGTGCCCCAGCTGCCGTGATCACACCACTGTTAAGGCTACTTTCAAATGGGAGTTACTTGATGCTGAACAATCAAGGTTGCTGTGGGAAGCTTCCGGGCATCGCATATCTGGTAACCGTGAGCTCCAGGGTTACTTGCTGTATGCAAGTATTGTTTCCACCAACACATACAGTCAGGAAGGCGCCGTTATGACCTTCGCTAAATGTTTCATTAATATGGTTTGATGCTCTGAGCAGAATGAAAGCCATGCTTTTACAGAAATCCATGCCCTTAACCTCCGCTCGAGAGACTGTTGATCTTCAGATCACAAGGTCTTCGGCAGAGATACAGGCACTCATACGTACAAACTGCCCCTTCCATTTTGCAGAAATGATAAATTGTATCTTTAACATGCCTGATACGACAGGCATCATCCACCTATTTAAGACCATAGGTTCTGGACTATTAAGCACCTTTCAGACGGTCCTCGGAGTTATACCGAACTTTATACACTCCGTATTTGGAAGCATTTTTGGAGGACTGCCGCTGATCCTGTTTCTAATAACAGGTATCCTGATCGTAATTTTTCTGCTACGCAATGGACGTCCCATTCACCAAGGAGATGGAAACAGTACTCCTGGAGAGAAAATACCGTGATTGCATGGTACAACATCTAGGCACACCTCGCCTAAGAGAACTAAGTGCATCTTGGTTCTTGTCATTTAGACCAGTCTGGATGGACTGCATCTTCCCTGTCCTCCGATGCCTGTTTTGTGGAGAAGAATGCGTGTTAGATCTCTGTCTGACACTCCCATCATGTGCGCAACCGGACGTTGATGCTTTATTGGACCCGATAACGGCCCATGTTCTGCAGTGTCCCCAGCGTATTCCTATGTTGATGATGGCATTCCTAGAGCCACCGCAGGTAGTATCAGCTCCTGTTGGTATGGATATTGGCTCCTCCTCTGACACCCAGGCCTTGGATGGCGCACAGACTGCCCCAGCATCGGTTGTGGACAGTCCAAAAGATCATCTGTGCTCAATTGACATAATCTGCAAGGTGTTACAGGGAACGTCGTCTGCGGAGGCAGGCAACGAGAATGTTGCATCTACCAGCCAGGACACATAAACATTTGACTCATTTGGCCTGTCGTGTGCTGGGAAAAATTCGACTTTTGGAAAACAAAATGAAAAATTGGAACTCCATAACAAAATTGACATTCTTTTGAGCATGCATGGCTTTCAAACGCTTATAGTAGTTCGAACTATACCTACGGACACCTTAGAGCTATGGCTTGCATGACAATTTCCTTTTAAAACTTTTTTAAGATTTTCTAGAACCTTTTAACATTGTTTTTAGCAAAACAAGAAAATAATGTTTTTAGACTATTTTGCGTAACATCATCTAATCAGCCTAATAGTACGCTTAGTATTTAACTATGTCGTCCATTCGGAAGAGGAGTGGGTGTTATATATTCCATATAGGTACCATAATATAGGCCACGGTAACTTCATTAGCCTTCACCTATATTCTTCCCTACATTACACTTGTCACGGTTAACAGGAACTGACCTTTTACCTAGATACGACACTGCATTCAGAACGCGGGTTTTCCCTAGTTCGAAATCTCATACATTATGCATGAGGATTCTTGGAAGCACAGCAGGACTACCATCTCTTGTATAATATCTATGTACAAAGTTTATGCCCGACGTCATCCTTAGGCCGACACAGTAATACAGCAAGGTAGGACCCCTGGGGAGACCTATGGGTATATATACATCACATCTTGCTAAGATAGATAGAGGAGACCGAGACTTCCCGGCCGACACACTGACCAGAGAAGCTGAGATTTCTTCGTGGTCCTGAGGGATCAAGGTTGTCATGTTCGATGGTTGCCAGGGACTATTCTCTTCTTGATAAGAGGAGATTCTAGTGGCACTGTGAGCTAGTTGGTACAAAAGCCAGCATACCCGGTGGGGGTGTCCGGAATCAGTCAGACACCAATCCTACAGTGTATGTTGTCTAAACGTGCAGATCCTGTATATCTTTTATAGGAGCTATACGACACTGGCCAGATGCCCCGCCTCCTTTCCACACCATTCTGCAAAGACCATTGCTACTTAAAAAAACATGGAAATTCACAAAAAAAACTAAAGTTACAGGTAAGTTATAGTTAGGAATTAGCATTTAAAAAACCTTAGAAATTCACTGAAAAAACCAAAGGTTATAGGGCTGTTATAGCTAGGAAATAGGATTAAAAAAAACTTAGATATTCACTGATAAAACCAAAGGTTACAGGGACATTACAGTTAAGCTGATATTTCACTCGTACAAAACCAGAGAAATTCAGCAGTTATAGTTAGCTGAGCTAAATATAACTCGTGCCCCTGAAATGCACTGCTTCTGACCTCACATATTATATCACTCATGACATGATCAGTGACATCACTGATGACATCTCAAATGACATCACTGATGACATCATCCACAGAATATCTGACGTAGCCACTCAGACCCCATGTAACCTTTCATACACCCACTCAAACTTTCACACTACTATTCTCGAAACAATTGATACACCCATACCAGTACTTACATGCCCACTCACTGATTCATAGGTCTACACACAGATTGTGCTTTTTATTATTTGGTGCAAATCCATTCTGTAGTTTTTGTGAAGTTAAAGCAGAACAATATAGTGATATCTCTGGCCGCGGATATTTCGTGACAGTTTCACGATGGCCGCAGATATTTTGTGACGATTTTGCGCTAAATTACGATTGCACACGCCAGCGGGAATGCTCTGATTGGCTGGACACAACCTGAACAGAAAGGTGTGGATGCCATTTTATTGATTGGGAATGGTTCCCAGATATGAAAATTTGTGTCAAAGCTAATATAAAGGGTCAGGGTGGAGATACTCTGACCCCATGTTTTAGAAATGGGGGTGTTTGTGACACAAGCTATGTATCCAAAATAGTTTTTATAATCACACGCGATATTCGCGATGAAGCCGCAACCGCAAGTGCCCCCATGTACCATCACAGGGACGTTGCGACTATCGCGACATCATCACGAATATTGGTGAAAATATAAAAAAAATATATATATTTGTACACACTCGCCGGTCAATTTCACATACTCATGTACACACTCACATGGTCACTCAGACATTTATACACCCATTCACATACCCACTTACTGACATATACATCTAGTCACATACCCAGTCAGATACTCATGCACCCACTCACCTACCCATTCAGGGACTCATGCACCCACACACCTATGTACAGACCCACTAAGAGACTCACATACCTACTTAGAGACCAACTCATAGACTTATGCCCTCAGCCTCATACCCACTTAGAGACTCTCACACCCAATCACAGACCCACCTGGACACTTATGCACGCACTCACAGACCCACTCAGATACTCATGCACCCATTTACAGACTCACTTGGGAAGTCAAGCACCCATGTACAGACCCACTCAGAGACTCATGCATCCACTTACAGACACACTCACATACATACTCACAGACCCACTTAGACACTCACACACCCACTGACAGATCCACTGAGATACTCATACACCCACTCACAGATCCACTCAGACGCTCATATACTCACTTACACACCCATACAGTCACTCACACACTCATTCACAGGACCTTTTGGAGACTTATCCATTCAGTCACTCACTCATACACTCAGTGACCCACTCACCGACTCCCTCAGATATACATGTACCCAGTCACTCACCCACTGAAAGACTCATGCATCCACTTACAGACCCAGCTGGGCGCTCACCCTCCCAGTCACAGACCCATTCAGACACTCATGCATGCACCCATTTACTCACCTACTCAGAGACTTATGCTGTCACTCTCAGACCTATTGAGACTCATACAATCACAGATCCACTCAGACACTCATGCACTTGCTCACAGACCCGCTCAGACACTCATACATGCATACAGTTACTCACACACCCACTCACAGACTTATGCACTGTCACTCATACACTCAGAGACTCACACCCCCCACTCACAATCCCACTCAGAGACCCATGCACCCACTCACAGAATCACTCAGATACTCACGCTCCCAGTCATCGGCCCACTGAGAGCCTCATGCACTCACTCACAGACCCACTCAGTCACTCATGCACCCACTCACTCACCCACTCACACACTCACTTAAACCATCTTATATCCACTCACAGATCCAGTCAGTCATACACTTACTTACAAATGCACAGTCACTCATGCACCTACTCACAGATTGACTGACAGACTCATGCAACCAATCACAGAACCATTGAGACACTTATGCACCCAGTCATAGATGCACCGAGACAGTTACGCAGTTTGTTACAGAACCATTGATAGACTGATGCATCGTCTCACAGATGCACTGAAATACTTATACAGTGAATGAGAGACTTACTGATACAGTGATGTATGCAGTCACAGATTCCACTGAAAGAGTTATACACTGTGTTATAAAGATATTAAGGGAGTTATACATGCTATTATAGAGTCTTTTGGATAGTAACGTGTTTAGTGTGTTGGTTCTAATCTATTTTGCAATTATTAGTTTTGTATATGGTGGTGGCAATTGAATGTCTGCTTTTGTTTTGTCATTTCGCAACTTCAGCCGAGTCCCAGAAAAAACTTGGTGTGGGGGTCCTGCTGGGACGCCCGGGACCCAGCCAAGGCAGAAAAAGCAGTTTAAAAAAAAAATTGCTGCGAAATTGCTGCAGAGCCTCAACTACGCTGCAAAACGTTTAAAGATAACAAGGGCGGGCTCCCACGCTTGTTTTGAAAAAAGCCCCCAGGGGCATTATTTGAGAAAAGGAGGGGGACATATATGACTCTCTCCTGAGCTTCATAGAAGCCCCGGGAACCACCACATCCCGAGGCTAAAGAAGCAGTAATTGGGGGACTGCATGGAGCTCCTTGGGCCCCGTGGTCCACCACCTCCCCTGGGCTGAATGGAAAGTAAATGGGTGGGATACGTGAACCCCCTTGCTCTGGGGACCACCACCTCCCTGGTCCATGTATATAATAACGGGAGCGGGGCTGTATGGCCCCCCTGTTAGGCCATATACAGCCCAGGGAACCACCACTTCCCCAGGGCTGGACCATGCAGATCAAAGGAGGGGACAAGAAGCCATAGATGGCCATGGGGAACTCCACCGCCCAGGCCAGCTCCTGCTATCTCCCAAGGTGCCCACCCTCGGGAGATAGCTGTTTGCTTTTGCTTGGCAGGAGCTGACAGCTCCTGCCAAGCAAAAGCAAACACTCCGCTTCCAGCAAGCGGGAGCTTCAAACTACTCCTGCTTGCTGGAAGCAGAGTTTTAGTCTCTTTCCCTGCCTGCAGACATGCGAGCAGGGAAAGAGATGAAAGTATTGTTCTCACATGCAGGGAGCTAGATTTCCAGTAGCTCCCTGTGTGTGACAGCAATGCTGGCTCCCACAAGAGCCGGTGATTTGGCTGGGGCTGCAGGGGCCTTGTGGCTCCCCTGGCGGTCCCCAACATGCACACTGGGTACCCTGGGTAGGCTCCAGGGCACCCAGGGAAACATGGCTGGTCCCTGGGATCCCCGGGGGCCGAAATCGGCTGCAGGGCCCCCTCCCCCATTGAAATGTAGCCGGGCTTCAGGGGATGGGGTCCCTTGCCAAAATCAGGGGGGGCTCTCCCCTATTGAAGTATGGTCCCTATCGAGCTCTCCATTTTTGCCCTCATCCACAGGGTAAAAAAAATAAATCTTAAATCTGCAGCAGTGACTGATGTTTTGAGCCCTACCCCAAGGGTCTGGGTGCCGATGAGGTCTTTAGCACCAAAGGAGGCTGGATCGAAGGCACTGATAGCGACATCCAACAACATCATTCATTTCTATTTATACATTGCTGGTAACACTAGACATTACAAGCAGCAGCTACATGGCTGTCTGCAGAGCCTCGGGGATAACCTTGCTTCAGCCTCAATATCACCCGAGGGGATCAGGGACAGATGTAGCAAACCTATGGAATTAGAGACTGATGTACTAAATTAGAGCAGACTGGGGGCTGATTACTGGAGGTCAGACAGTGAAATGTCAGACTGGAAAAGATCTGAGTCTGAAGTACCAGTCTGCTGCTGTCCAGAGGTTGAAGTAACTACCTGCTGAGGACATCCAGAAGAGGTGCCCATGCGTTTAGAGGAAGTAAAGTGGTACTCCATCTGGAAGCAGCAGAAGTGGGGAGAAGTGGTGATTGAGATGTTCTTTTGGAGGCATATGGAGGAAAAGACCTGAAAAGAGCATTTGAGTAGAAAGTCCAGGGGCACTGAGAGCTTGGCTCTTTGGTGTTTGTAAGTGGACAGTGGTGGAGATCGCAGGTGGTGACACAGATCACTGTTAGGAAAGCTGAACTCATTCACAGGGGATAGGAAGAAGCATTCAGGGAGGCCTCATAGGATGCTGCCACAGCAGTGACTTTGCTCAGTACAAGAGTACCTTGGGCAGGAGTCGGCACTCCACCCTAATAAATCTTAACGACTCTTCACTGCCTTTGATGTAACATCTAAGAGACTCATTACAGTTCTTTCACTGTCTCATTATTTCTGAACTGAAGCATTTTCAATATTATATACAACGAAGCCATAGTTATTGCTTATTTATTTTATGCAGCTAACAACCATTGACCCAGCCAGCCTTGACTGGCTTGTTGTAATGTTTCTAGTTGTATTATATATCTGAATGCAATGACAGAAGCAGCAAAATACTAGTCAGGGGGCACAATATGCTAAGCACAGATTTTAAGCTTACATGTTTTTAAGCCACCGCCTTAATTACAACGGCAGCGCCACTTTGCGAGACCCCCCAGTTTTTTCATCCACTTAAAGTCCTGGTTAAGGGTAAGTACCCCTGTTTGGTGGAGATTCACCTCTTTGTAGCCTCACCGTCCTCTCTTGACGAGGATTAATTTTTATCAAAGAATTGTGGATGAAGGCACTAGAGGAACAATCACATTGCCAAAATTACATGCACACAAGGTCACTGGAAATATTACTTCATGGTCCTTTATGGAGATGTAGTGCTGAATATGCACGAGACATATACCCAACAAGGTGGCACTTACTAATTAACCAGATGAAAGTACTCCACATGGGTAGACGTTTTTGGCAAAACTGGGGACTTTTCTTGGAAAAAATGAGATTCCATTTAGGCCCTGGTGCACATTTCTTAGAAACTACACCACAACAGGAAGCACTTACAAATTATAAACTTAACAGGCGCCCCAGCTGCTGCTCCACTTAAGTAAAGCACAAACGATCCTAACTTGTGTACCTTCGCAAAGGCAGAGCAAGTGTGTTTCCTCTCGTATTCCACATTACAAAACGATATGGAATCCTTAATTGAGGTGAATGCATCTACTGGAGCGCAATGTGATCTGTGGTGACTGTGACAAATTGTTTCTTTCTTGCCAACTCCCTGTGAAAGCAGAGTCAATGGTTCTCCCTGTAAACTACATTTAGTATGCAAATACCCAAAATGCATAGCACCACTCACACACCAACTGACACACACAGGCACTCAGACACCCACTCAGACTCACACAACCACTTACACATCTACTCACAGACCCACAGCATCACTCACAGACCCAGTCACAGATCCACACAGGCACTCACACAACCATTCACAGACCAATACAAGCACTCACACAACCACTTACAAACCCACTCACAGACCCATAGCGCCACTCACAGACCCAGTCACAGATCCACACAGGCACTCACACAACCACTCACAGACCAATACAAGCACTCACATACCCACTTACAAACCCACTCACAGACCCATAGCGCCACTAACAGACCCAGTCATAGACACACACAGGCACTTAGACACCCACTCACAGACTAATACAGCCACTCACACACCCATTCACAGACCCATAGCACCACTCACAGACCCACACAGTCACTCACACAACCACTCACAGACCCACATAGGCACTCACACACCCACTCATAGACCCATACAGCCACTTACACACCCATTCAAAGACCCACAGCACCACCCACAGACCCAGTCACAGACCCACACAGGCACTCACACACCCACTAACAGACACACACAGGCACTCACACACCTATGCACAGACCCATACAGCCACTCACACATCCACTCACAGACCCATACAGTTACTCACACACCCACTCACAGACCCATACAGCTACTCACACACCCACTCACCAACCCATACAGCTACTCACCCACACAGTCACAGACCCATACAGCCACTCACAGACACATAGCACCACTCACAAACTCAGGCACAGACCCATACTGGCACTCATGCAGCCACTCACAGACTGACACAGGTACTCAAACACCACTCACAGACCCATAGCACCACTCACACACCCACTCACAGACACTCACAATCACTCACATACCCATACATAAATAACACCACTCACAGACCCAGTTACAGACCCACACAGGCACTCACACACCCACTCACAGATACATAGTGCCACCCACAGACTCAGTCACTGACTCAGCCAGGCACTCATACACCCACAAAAGCACTCACAAACCCACTCACAGACCCATACAGCCAGTCACACATCCACTCATAGACCCATGCAGCCAATCACACACCCACTGTCCAACCCATACAGCTATTCACACACAGTCACAGACCCACACAGCCACTCACACACCCACTCACAGGCACATAGCACTACTCAAAAACACAAGCACAAACCCAGAATGGCACACACGCAACCACTCATAGACCAACACAGGTACTCACACACCCATTCACAGACCCACATCGGCACCTCACACACCACTGACAGACCCATAACACCACTCACACACCCACTCACAGACACTCACAAGCACTCACACAGCCACACACCCATAGCACCACTCATAGGCCCAGTTACAGACCAACACAGGCACTCACACACCCACTCACAGACACACACAACCACTTACACACCCACTCACAGACACATAGTGCCACCCACAGACCCAGTCACTGAACCACACAGGTACTCACACACCCACTCACAGACCCAGACAGCCACTCACACATCCACTCACAGACCCATGCAACCAATCACACACCCACTCACAGGCCCATAAAGTCACTTACACACCCACTCACAGACTCATACAACCACTCATACACAAACCCATATGACCACTCACGCACCCACTCACTGACATGAGTGATGTAATATGTGAGGTCATAAGTAGTGCGTTGCAGGGGCGTTAATAGTTTTAATTGATTCTGTAATATATATATATATATATATATATATATATATATGCATATATATATATATATATATATATGTGATATATATATATGCATATATACATATACATGCATGCATATATGCATATGTATATATATATGTATATCGAGAACCACAATCCTGATGCAACATCCTCATAAGAACGGGAAATCAGGTACGGACCACCAAATAACTTAAATAATCCTGTGCTTTATTGTGATTGTCAGCAGCATGACGCGCTTCAACCGAGTTTCCCGGTCTTGATCACATGACATGTCAGGACCCAATAACATTTATATACAGATGCACCATGAGAGCAGTCCCTCCCATATCCTTCATAGAGCTAGACAACAGACTATTAATTCATAATGTTCAAGAGGCTACTTATATCATGGCAATATTATATCAATTCATGTATAAATACAAATAAATAATTTCTTTCTCTGCTAATAATAGATACAACTCATTGCACATTTTACTACCAAAATCCGGTTAATACAGAAACATTGTTTCTACAAAATACAGGGCCAGTGCCCAATGATATGGTAGTTTCAAGTAACCAAACTTCAACATAACGCTCATTGTGGCTCACATCTGTTGACCAACTAAAGTGCATAGTGCAAAGTTCATACCAAAAAAGTGTAAATAGTACTTAACAACTATAATAGTGATAAAAGTAAAACAAGTCAACTATTAAGTCATAGTTGATTCACTTACTAAAATAATAAAATATCGTAGGATGGCTGGACATAAGCTCAAAACCTTAATATCATAAGTATAAAGTGCAAGTGCAAAACATAATAAATATACACATCAATGTGTTATGCCTAATACCTGAGACCTATATTATATCAACTTCATTAATTTCATTGGCAATTTTAACCTTTCACTTAAATGTGCAAAAAACAGCAGTGCAAATGCGCAAATTAGAGATAACCAAAATTAAGACATCTTATTCCAATACATTTCATTTCACCCTGATAGAACATCAGTCATTAATACAACTCTATAGCTTAACCAATAATCGCCAGATCATACACCTCACAGACACCGAATAGACCAACACAGGTACTCACACACCCATTCACAGACCCACATCGGCACCTCACACACCACTGACAGACCCATAACACCACTCACACACCCACTCACAGACACTCACAAGCACTCACACAGCCACACACCCATAGCACCACTCATAGGCCCAGTTACAGACCAACACATGCACTCACACACCCACTCACAGACACACACAAACCACTTACACACCCACTCACAGACACATAGTGCCACCCACAGACCCAGTCACTGAACCACACAGGTACTCACACACCCACTCACAGACCCAGACAGCCACTCACACATCCACTCACAGACCCATGCAACCAATCACACACCCACTCACAGGCCCATAAAGTCACTTACACACCCACTCACAGACTCATACAACCACTCATACACAAACCCATATGACCACTCACGCACCCACTCACTGACATGAGTGATGTAATATGTGAGGTCATAAGTAGTGCGTTGCAGGGCGTTAATAGTTTTAATTGATTCTGTAATATATATATATATATATATATATATATATGCATACATATATATATATATATATATATGTGATATATATATATGCATATATACATATACATGCATGCATATATGCATATGTATATATATATGTATATCGAGAACCACAATCCTGATGCAACATCCTCATAAGAACGGGAAATCAGGTACGGACCACCAAATAACTTAAATAATCCTGTGCTTTATTGTGATTGTCAGCAGCATGACGCGCTTCAACCGAGTTTCCCGGTCTTGATCACATGACATGTCAGGACCCAATAACATTTATATACAGATGCACCATGAGAGCAGTCCCTCCCATATCCTTCATAGAGCTAGACAACAGACTATTAATTCATAATGTTCAAGAGGCTACTTATATCATGGCAATATTATATCAATTCATGTATAAATACAAATAAATAATTTCTTTCTCTGCTAATAATAGATACAACTCATTGCACATTTTACTACCAAAATCCGGTTAATACAGAAACATTGTTTCTACAAAATACAGGGCCAGTGCCCAATGATATGGTAGTTTCAAGTAACCAAACTTCAACATAACGCTCATTGTGGCTCACATCTGTTGACCAACTAAAGTGCATAGTGCAAAGTTCATACCAAAAAAGTGTAAATAGTACTTAACAACTATAATAGTGATAAAAGTAAAACAAGTCAACTATTAAGTCATAGTTGATTCACTTACTAAAATAATAAAATATCGTAGGATGGCTGGACATAAGCTCAAAACCTTAATATCATAAGTATAAAGTGCAAGTGCAAAACATAATAAATATACACATCAATGTGTTATGCCTAATACCTGAGACCTATATTATATCAACTTCATTAATTTCATTGGCAATTTTAACCTTTCACTTAAATGTGCAAAAAACAGCAGTGCAAATGCGCAAATTAGAGATAACCAAAATTAAGACATCTTATTCCAATACATTTCATTTCACCCTGATAGAACATCAGTCATTAATACAACTCTATAGCTTAACCAATAATCGCCAGATCATACACCTCACAGACACCGAATAAAAACCAGTAAAACCAGCTAAAACACGGTATAAATAAGGCCAAAATCCACCTAAAAATCAGTCAAGCTAAAAAGATGCATAAATACTAAAACCTCATTTCATATATATAGCAGCAATAGAAAACAACAAATAAAAATAGATATAGAAATATATGCAGGTCTTTGATCGGGGGATCTCCACATGACTAATACCTATTTAATAAAGGCTCATTCATTAATAGCGATGTTATAAACAATGTTATAAAAAATTATAGAGATCCTCTCCAGTATTCAGGCCATTTGGCATCTTTGTGTCAAGTTGTAAAATATATTGGCTCTCCAGCTGCCGCAACTTTCTTTCCCTGTTACCCCCTCTTATGGACCTGGGGACTGCATCAATTACAAAATAACAAAGATCATTTAAATTATTTTGATGTACAAGTTTAAAATGGCGAGCAACTGGATAGCTGGGTTCTGAATTTACAATCGCACGCAGGTGTTGTAAAATGCGATTAAAAACCTGAAGCTTGGTGCTACCTACGTACTGAAGATGACATGTACATTCTAGTACGTATACCGCATAATCAGTTTTACAAGTAAATAGCCCATTAATTTTACATGGGGTATGTGCGATAGCATCCAAGTACTCCTGTTTATTGATCCCGAACTTACATGCCCTGCAGGAGCTACATTTGTAAAATCCTGTCCTAGTAGAAAGCCAATGTTTTGTATTGCATACTTCCGGACTAGTTTTCACAAGAGCATCCCTCATAGAGGGTGCCCTTCTAAAAGTAATTGCTGGCCTTTCATCCAGTAATGGGGCGAGAGTAATATCAGTTTTCAATATAGGCCAGTTTTTATTTATAATATTTCTAACTTGTTTCTGATGACAACTATAAGTGGTTATTAAACATACCGCACTATTCTCCCTGTGCGGTTTACTTACTCCCCCTGTTAATACTTTGTCAGCTCTATTTGACAGGACAGTTTCACTCCTATGTTGTGTACTTTAGTTAAAGCTGTTTGCAGATCCCTCATATCATATCTGCGGGCCTGAAACCGTTGTACAGAGTCAGCTAGGCATTCTGTAAGGTCAATATTATTGCTGCATATTCTTTTAATTCTTAAAAACTCCCCATACGGGATGCTTTTAATGAGGTGTCTGGGGTGGGAGCTGCTAGCATGTAGAGTCGAATTCCCAGATGTTGCCTTTCTATGGAGTTTGGTTTGGATAATATTATTCTCAATATAGATTTCAACATCCAGGAACTCTACCTTTTCATTGCTTATGGTAGCAGTAAACTCAAGATTTAAGATGTTAGCACTGATAGCCTTGACAAATTTCTGTGCCGATTCTTTGGACCCACGCCAGATTATACACACATCGTCTATAAATCGCCACCATCTGATAACATGGTTGGCAAACAGCTCCCCGTGAGTCTGGCCGAGGACATGTCTCTCCCCCCAGCCTACGTGCAAACACGCATAACTGGGGAAGAAACATGCCCCCATAACCACCCCACGCAGTTGCTGATACACCACCCTGTTAAACAAGAAAAAGTTATTCCGTAAACACAACTCAATCATTCTTAACAGCATTTTGTTATGCTGATTAAATTGCACATTCCTACTGGATAAAAAATGCTGTACTGCATTTAAACCATCACAATGATTAATACTTGTATAGAGGGAACATATGTGCACAACTATAAATTGATATTCTTCATTCCAGGTGACTCCTCTAAGTTTGCTGAGGAAATGGCCTGTGTCCTTAATATAAGATGGAAGATTTTCCACATATTCATGTAAATAGAAATCCACATATTTTGATATGGCTTCAAGAAGGCTTCGTTGTGCCGAAATGATCGGATGTCCAGGCACAGGGGATGTTTGTTTATGCACCTTTGGAATGAAATATAGTGTTGGAGTAATCGGATGATCATTCCTAAGGAAATCGTGTTCATGTTTGCTGATCAATCCTTCTCTTTTCCACTGGGCCAGCTCTTTGAACACTTGGGGGCCGATTCCGATTCGGGCCGGAAAAAATACCGACCGACTCGGTACGGGATAATAGTCCGACCGACACGTACCGGCATTGTCCGACCTGGGAAGTACGATGAAATGCATGGGAATCACGACCGACTCGTACGGAACTCAAGGCGAACGACGACCCGGCCGGAAACAAGCTATCCGGCCGGGAAACCACGCGAATCGAACCGCCTGACACGCATCATGAAATAATCCGAACGAAACGTACCCGCGAACTCCGACCCGCGCAGTACGATGCAATGGGTGCAAATTCAGACCGATTCGTACGGAGTCCAAGCCGTACGACCGACACGCATACCAAACCCAGCCGAAAAAACACAATACTCTGCGACCGACGCGTACGCCGCATATGAAACTGAGCTGAAACACAGCGGGAACGACTCGGAGAGGCACGCACGAGACAACTGCAACGTCCTACTCGGTCAGAAGAACGACTCCTACATGCACAATAATCACAAATGAAAAAATACAAAAAAAAAGGGCCAAACTAGCAATGACAAAGCCAATAAATACAGGGGGGAAATGGAACAAGGACACACCCCCAACTCCACCTACATAAAGCCCACAAATCCCTACCATGATCCTTTGCAAATCCCACTGACCTGCCAGCACAGAACACCATCACACAGCAAACACAGACACACACACAGTTCATCCAACACAAAAGCCACACACCATTAGCACCTCAACACATAGCACCCTCACACACACACAGCAAAACCTACAGACACACACCCTCACTTGCACACACACACATCAATCACCACCACCACCACCCATCACCATGCCCCTAAAGAAGAATCCAAAGTTCCTAGATAGTGAATTGGAAGTCATGGTAGACGAGATCCTGAGGGTAGAGCCACAGTTGTTTGGCACATTGGTCCAACAGACCCCCATGTCGCAGAAAACCAAGATTTGGGCGAGGATCGTCGACAGGGTGAACGCACAATCACCATGTTTGCGCACAAAGGAAGACATCCAGAACAGGTGGTATGATGTGCGCAGGAGGGTCAGAGACCTACTCAAGAAGGATTACCTCCTGAGCCAGCACACCGGCAGTGGCCCTCCTGCAAAACCAGTATACCTCAGGCCCTGGGAGGAGAAGGTGCGGGCCATCCTACCACCAGTGAGCGTTTATGGACTAACAGACATCCCAGAGCCTGGTGAGTACACAACTAATATACACAATATTGTGTGCCAATACACACACATCACTGTCAAGGGGACAGTCAAACCATCCACCCCTAGCAAATCAACAGCAACCAAAAGATAATCATCCCAAGATGTGTATGTCAGTTAGATAAACACAATACATGCCATCTCACAGTGATATGTAACTGTGTCATGACATGTACAAACCTAACAACAAATAGAGCAAGGCAGTGGCACAAATATAACCAACAAACACTAACTGATATTTTGCCACCACTAGAACACCACCTCACAGGGAAGCTCACTTAAAGGAAGAAATTCTGTGTATGCTGGTGAAGTTAGTGTAGCCAATAGCATGATGGGAGTTGGAGTCACAGATACTGCTCACCCTCACAATTGGCCCATCAACACCACTCTGAACCATGCTCACATCACAGGGAGTGGCTAAGGACTGACAAGATGGCTGACACTGGCTACTGCTGTGGGGAGCACAAGGCCCTGCTGGGAACTGTGCACCAACAAACAGCACAACACCACTGCCTGACATCCTGAAAGCCAACTTGCACTCCCTGCAATGCAAGCACGTTGCATGGTGGGATATCTGGCTGGCTGGGAAGGAGGACTCACAGCACTGACCATAGTTACAAGCAGCTCACCTCACACACCCCTCAACACAAACTCCACATAACCCACCTGGGAGAATGCAATGCCTCACATACCAAATGAAGATCCCACAAAGAACCACCACCCTGGGTAATGCTGTGTGAAGCACAGGGACACACCTGGGACTTGTAGCCAAACAAACGCAAGGACAACAGTGTCAGCCTTCCTGTCAGCACAGGCACACTACCCCACAGGGAAGCAGAGTCCAAAGGAAGGAAGTACGGGCATGCTGGGAAGGGGGGTGTATCCAATAGCATGATGGGAGTTGGAGTCACAGATACTGCTCACCCTCACAATTGGCCCATCAACACCACTCTGAACCATGCTCACATCACAGGGAGTGGATAAGGATTGACAAGATGGCTGACACTGGCTACTGCTGTGGGGAGCACAAGGCCCTGCTGGGAACTGTGCACCAACAAACAGCACAACACCACTGCCTGACATCCTGAAAGCCAACTTGGACTCTCTGCAATGCAAGCACGTTGCATGGTGGGATATCTGGCTAGCTGGGAAGGAGGACTCACAGCACTGACCATAGTTACAAGCAGCTCACCTCACACACCCCCTCAACACAAACTCCACATAACCCACCTGGGAGAATGCAATGCCTCACATACCAAATGAAGATCCCACAAAGAACCACCACCCTGGGTAATGCTGTGTGAAGCACAGGGACACACCTGGGACTTGTAGCCAAACAAACGCAAGGACAACAGTGTCAGCCTTCCTGTCAGCACAGGCACACTACCCCACAGGGAAGCAGAGTCCAAAGGAAGGAAGTACGGGCATGCTGGGAAGGGGGTGTAGGCAATAGCATGATGGGAGTTGGAGTCACAGATACTGCTCACCCTCACAATTGGCCCATCAACACCACTCTGAACCATGCTCACATCACAGGGAGTGGATAAGGACTGACAAGATGGCTGACACTGGCTACTGCTGTGGGGAGCACAAGGCCCTGCTGGGAACTGTGCACCAACAAACAGCACAACACCACTGCCTGACATCCTGAGAGTCAACCTGAACCCACTGCAAGGGTGGCATGCTTCATGGTGGGATAACTGGGCCAGGTGGAGAAGGATGGCCGGATGTCCACCAAATACAACCAATGCTGGCCATGCACACACCTCAACATTCATATTGAAATGCCCCAGGTATGCATGACAATGTGCGACACCAATATCAACCTCTTACTGTGGCAACTTAGGACAATGCAATGTACATGCCCGCATCCAGAGGTACAGTCACAACTGTCAGGTGTGTGAACCATTGATGTCTGTAGAAACATTACATACAATGTGTGTATCTTCCAAATACAGGTGACGATGATGGGGACACAGCAGCAGGCGAGGAGGAGTCCCTGTCCCAGGCTCCGGGGGACACAGAGCTCACTGGTGTGGAACAGCCTCTGCCCTCCTCGGATGGCGAAGACCTACCTGGCACCTCCGGTGTGAGTCATCATGCAGCACCAGCTGGACCAACATCTGCACCCCCTGCACCCACCCCTCCAACAACTGCCAACATACAGACCACCCCCGCCGACATGGACAGACCAAGGACCACCGCTGACAACAGCACAGGGCCCCAGGCCCACCATGGAGCAACGGATGACAACACCACTAACAACCCCCAAGTGGGCCTTGGGTCACCTGTGCGTGCCACCGCAGGTCCTGCACGTGTCGCCAGGGGTGGTGGGAGGGGTGGTAGACATAGGTCACTGCTTGCAGAGGGGTCTGGACTGCATGATGACCCACAACTGGCACGCATCGCTGATGCGTACCAGGATAGCACCGGAGAGGTCAGACAGGTAGTGGGGATCCTCAAGGATATACAACAGCAGCAGGCTGCCCATCATGCCCGCTTGGACTCCCACATGGCCCATGTGGAGACACACATGTCGGGCATGGAGTCCAAGTGGGACACATTGCAAGAACTCACAGCGGTGCATAGGGACATATTGCCATGCCTCCGCCAGATTAGCACCAACATGGCCACACCTCCCTGTGTGCCCACAACATCTGGTGCTGCAACAACTGACACCGCCACAGGGAGGGAGGAGGACTCTGGCGGAGAGTCCCCTGCACCGCCGCAGCCTGCACCTGAGGGTCCCCCCCAAAGAATAGGGGTCGTCCGAGGAAGGAAAACTGAGAGGTTGATGGCCACGTACATCCCCCAGGAAGCCAACACCTGTTCCGGAAATTCTCCTTTGTGTGCAAACGTTTCACCCTGTCGAATGCAACACTACTTTCCCACATGACATGGGGAGTTCAAGTTGGACTAATGTATCATATGACTGTGGACTCCACTCAGGACATTTCTGCTACCAAGACTTCCAACTCATCTGGGAACTTTGGATCACAATCCCAATGTACAGCACCCACCATCCTGTGCACTATACACACACACATTTCTGTAAATAAAATCACTAGTACACCATACTTGCCACTGTTGTTATTCAAATGTGGATACTGTTATGGTGATGATGTTCTGCTAAATTACACTGTGTATGCTAACTGCTACAGCAAGTACAACACCGTGGTGTGAGTCATGGTGACGTGACACATATGAGGGAGACACACCACTAGGGCTACACAACACAGACACCAGGGCCATCGGACTCATCGCCCACAGTGATGTTGCCAGGAAATACAGTGGAATGCACAGACACCACACCTATTCAGAGTATGTGTCAACTAGCCCACAGGTGCAGTAAGCAAATGTCAGTCAGATGTGTGACCACAGACAACGCACATCCCAAAGTGAAGCACAGGTTTGTTACACATTTGCAACATGTTGTTTCCACTACAAATGCAAGGTTTACCCACGTGGCAGTGGCCACACAGTCAACAAGTGCAGCAGATATGAAGTCCAGGGGTGTGTGGCACATCACTTGTAGGCCAACTACTGCTGCCACCCTGAAAGCTGAATCATGGTGTCGGGGGATCCAAGTTGACTAAAGAACTCAGTAAGCACCCTGTGAAGGACAGACATGACACACAGTTAAAATCACTGTAGAACAGGACAGTACTGCAATACTCATGCCCAATACATGTCACAAGTCAACTACACAAAACCAAGTTAGCATATCAAAACTGTTGGGGAGTTCAGACTACCTGGAAGGACACATTGCTGCACGCATCCAGTCAAGTAGCACATGGCCACACTCAAACAGCACCAGAGCACCACCCACACATATCATGCAAACTCACGTCATTCACATGACATCTCCCTGGATACTCACATTCAGCTGAAGAAGTTGGTGATGAGCTGTGTGCGGACATCACCATCATCATCATCATCATCACTGGCATCGTGGTCCAGGCCAGGATCCTCCACAGGTGGCGGACGTTGGTCATCGTCATCCAGGATGAGAGGCAACTCCTTCCGCACTGCCAGGTTGTGTAGCATGCAGCAGACGATGACAATCTTGCACACCTTTGCTGGGGCATATGGGAGGGCCCCTCCTGTCTTGTCCAGGCAGCGGAAGCGGCTCTTCAGGAGACCAAAGGTCCGCTCTATCACTCTCCTGGTCCGACCATGTGCCTCATTGTAGCGCATCTGGGCTGGTGTCACAGGGTTCCTGAGGGTGTCAGTAACCACGGCATGTTGGGGTATCCGGAGTCACCTACGGACAGACAAGTGCACATTAGCTGATTTGGAAAAGTGGGTGGAATACTACAGATCAGAACACACACAATGGTACAAAGTCAGTACACACCGACAAGCCAGGCACGCTGGTTCTGCATCTGTGCCATCATCCTCGGGATGCGACTACTCCTCATCACGTAGGCATCGTGTGCTGAACCAGGGAAACGGGCGCACACATGTGTGATGCTCATATCTGCTAAACATACCACCAGAGCATTGATCGAATGGTAATGTTTACGGTTCCGGTATGCCTGATCATGTGCCTGTGGTGGTATCAAAGCCACATGTGTCCCATCAATGGAGCCAATGACATGTGGCATCTTCCCCAGGGCATAGAAGTCACTCTTGACGTCAGTGAATTGTTGACGTGTTGGGAAATAGATGTACTGGTTCAGGCATGTCAACATTGCCTCCAAAACATCGCGTAGCACACGGCTGAACATAGTCTGTGACATCCCACCGGCAGTCGCAACAGTGTGTTGAAAGGTACCGGTGGCAAAGAAGTGTAGGGCTGCCATTACCTTCACCTTGGGGTCAGCGCCGTAGGGTACGGCCGGCCAGGTTGCAAATGTGGTGCCAAGCGCACTGCCAAATCCTCAATCAGCTGCCTGGTGAAGCGGTACCGTCGGATGCTGTCACGTTCCACCATCGTTGCCAGGTCAGGGAATGGTCTATGGACAGCTGGAGCCCTGCAGTGCATAGGTTGAAGGAAGAAAGATTGTCAGTCACCCCACATATGTGCCATTCACCATACTCAATTTCACATGATACATCATTACGTGACACAAGTACTTGATGTGTGTGCCGTTCTGGCGGACATAACTCGCACCTACATGGCCATCATCTAACTTCTCAGTACAACATGTGTGCACAACAGGTGCCAGGTTGTGCTATGGGAAACTCATTAGGCTGTGTCACAGTACCCATTTACTGCTGTCACGTTCCACACACACACCACAGTGACATGTCTGGACAGATGCGCCACAGGCATCACAGATCATTGACAGGTAGATTCCCAGTGACCCTGTCTTGCCACATGGACACTGGCATGACATGGCGTATCATGTACACGTCAGAAAAACAAACATGACTCCCACAGGTTGTGGCCCCTGTTGCATCCGCAGGACAGACATGGACGCTAGTGACGCACAACATCAAAGTCCATGCACAAACAACGTTGATGTGGAGACTGTCTCCCATCGTGCACATGGAATCAGTGACATCGGAAACACAACATGCACACAGACTGTGGAGGGACATCACTATTGTGGCAATGGGTCATCCTGTGACATACATGCCTTCCCACATGGGACTCTGGGGGTATGTGACATGTCATACACATACACAACCTGGAAATGTGACCATGCCACATGCTCCAAAATGAACTGTTGCACATCACAGTGGTCATGTGCACAACACACCAAGGACCCTGTCCCCATGAACACATGCACAGCCTGGGTGTGGCTGCCCACAAGTGCCACCACAGAAACCACATGTTAACCCCCATACACAGAGAAAGAAATGCAGCCTTACATGCCTCAGGAAACAGTGTGGACTGGGTGTGGTGTTGTAGGTGTGCCCCTGGGTCTCTGGCAGGTATATGTGGCTGGCATACGTTCACCAGTGACAAGCATGGTGAGTTGTACAGCAATGGACCGATCGGTGTGCCCGGCCGGCCCATTGCATCTGTTGTGTGCGGGTACGCGTTGTATCCCGAAATACGCGTTGTACAGCAATGGACCGATCGGTGTGCCCAGCCGGCCCATTGCATCTGATGTGTGCGGGTACGCGTTGTATCCCGAAATACGCATTGTACAGCAATGGACCGATCGGTGTGCCCGGCCGGCCCATTGCATATGATGTGTGTGGGTACGCGTTGAACAGCAATGGACCGATCGGTGTGCCCGGCCGGCCCATTGCGTATGATGTGTGCGGGTACGCGTTGTATCCCGAAATACGCGTTGTACAGCAATGGACCGATCGGTGTGCCCGGCCGGCCCATTGCATCTGTTGTGAGCGGGTACGCGTTGTACAGCAATGGACCGAACGGTGCGCACACATTGGCGGGGGCCTGGCATGGCAACGGACGTGTTTTCGAAGCTCCAACGAGTCTGATGCAGTGAATTCAGTTGGCCAGCCACAACAATGTTGCAAAATCATGGGTGTCATGAAGTTGAAGATTTGAAGGATGCTGTGGGCGTGTATTAGTGCTGCTATTCCATGGATTGGTCAGATTCAGAAGATGCAAAGCGACTTGGACCTATCACTTTGGACACATGGGACAGTATCTGCCTCTGCAGCACACATATCATGCTGGCTGTTCCCCTGAGAGCTCACTTGCCTGCACTACATGCTCCAGGACGACATCTGCCACCAACACTGCTGCTGTTTATGCATCCTCTGGCTCCTGCAATGGCACGTACTGTGGAGAGAGCCCCAGCCTTCAGCCTTGAGGAGAACCAGGCCCTGCTGGACAGCCTCCTTCCACAGTACAGCATGCTGTATGGGAAACCAGGGAGCAGGTGAGTGTGCTGTCCACTGCCTCACTAATTGTGCATGTTGTCTGACTAGCAGGACTTTCAGTGTGCACACCACTGGCTAGCATGCCCACTGAGTAGTTGTCACACCCCAAAGTGTGTAGTTACATGCACTGAACTGGTACAGTGCAGTAACAGTGCATTCCAACTAGGTTTACTTCCCATGCAATGATACCATGTAGTGACTGCTGGCAAACTGTTCATAGCCATTGTTGCACTGCCTGTGTACATCATATGCCCCTGTGATTGAGACATGTATATCCAACTGTGTGATGCACGTATATGTTGCATGTGTAGTAATGGCCTTTTCACTTTGTCATCCTCACAGGTTGATGCCCACCAGAAGCAGGAAATCTGGCTGACCATCGCCCGGAAAGTAAGATCCGTGGGGGTCTACAGGCGCAGGATCCGCAACTGCCAGAAGAGGTGGCAGGACCTTCGTGGCTGGACCCGGAGGAGCGCAAGGGTCCAGCTGAAGCTGTCGCCTCCTCGCAGGAGGGGCGGACACCGGACCCTGACCCCCACATGCTCAGGATCCTGGCGGTGGTCTTCCCTGACCTGGATGGGCAGCTGAAGGACAGACAGCAGCAAGGAGGGGTGAGTCCATGACTGCACTGTGCACTTTGTCTGACATGCTATGTGCCCTCCTCTGGCCTGGTTAAACTTCCACAGTACATCAGTCATGTGGTCCAGGACCCATGTCCCTCATTTGTGACATGCCCACTTCTCCTCTGATACGCATATGTGTGGCCCTTATAGTCAGGAAATTGTGTCATTTGGGGACTGTGTCATTGCATTTAGCTTTGCTCAAGGTGGGGGACAGCATTTGTTCCCGTGACTATGTTGTGCGATTCATGGGTGGGTCAATTGCTTACACAATGCCTAAGTTCTGACATGTAATCTGGGTGTAACTTTGATATGTGGTCCGCTTGCTGCTCTGACTCACCACATGTCCCTGGGGAATTTGGCACACACCCATGCTGCTGGTGGGAACAATGTTTGGGCCTCAGGAGTATGTGTATCCAGTGTGTCACACATGCTTAGCCACCTGCCTACTGTCCAGGACTCATCCCTCTTACAGGTGGAGCTGGACAGTCATGCCTACTCCAGGGCATACAATACACTCTGTACTCCCACTCCCGTGTATCATCTGGCATGTTGTGATCAGTGAAATGTACCCTCAGGTGTCTGCCCCTGTCTCATTGTGCTGTGTCTTCGTTGTCAGGACTACTGGTATGTTTATCGGTTAGGGCTCAGCATGCCATCTGAGATGTGACCATGATAGACGATACTTCTGTGACTTATAGGTGTCTGATCACTTGACTGTGCACACAGGTGTTTGCGACTGTGACTTTCAGGCAGCTGTATTTTCATTCACAGCACACTGTGAGGTGCTCATGTTCAGAGAGTTGTGTTTCATGTCCCCCATATGTCCAGTTGGTATGACGTGGACAAATAGTAGTACAGATGATGTGGTTTTTGGGGGATGGACATGTGCACTTGTCAGTCACATAACTTGCATTCCCCATGCCCTCAGATTGTGACACAGTGCAGACTGTTGTTGGCTGGCTGCCATGGCCATGTGACTTGAGACAGTAATGTATGACTTTGCACGCATTCCTGTGTCATGGCATTAAACTTCCTGAGACTGATCCTGCAGGGGAGTGACATGTGCAACATGCACCCCATTGTGGCATTGACTATCCGGACATGGGTGCATCAAGGTGTCTGGTGCTGGTATGCATCACATGCATTTCTATTTAGACTCTGGCCATCCCTTTATCCGGACACCTGCACTGACTCAGTGGCAAGAGATGTGATGTGTGCATGTTCACATACTTCACCGTGTTCACTGCAATGTCCAACAACTGTGTAGGTGGTGCATGTGTCCACACTGGGGTCTTACCATCAGACAGGCACCAGACAGATGGGTGCAAGGGCAGGAGGGGTGTGAGTCCCATGGTTGACCATCAGACTGACAATTGGCTTCCCCGAATCTGTGTGAGGACTTTAGGCAATGTTCAACTAAGGATGCCAGGGCTTGCTCTGTAATGTGCTGTACTTACCGTGGTGTGTGCGGTCAGTGCAGGTGACTGATGTTTGTCTGTTTCCCTAATTGTTCGCAGATAGATCCACGGCCACAGGAGGGGACAGCTCCACGGACCAGGAGGAGCAGCGGAGCCAGACTGGGTCAGCATAGGACGAGTGGTCAGAGGGACCCAGTGGCACGGAGGGCGAGGGGAGCCACACCGAGGAGTCCTCAGCACCATCCATCTCAGCTGAGGACCACAGCAGCTCGGAGGATGACTCCCTTGTGGAGGCGGGTCTCAGCAGCCATCAAAGGCCAGCTAGTCTGTCTGGCCCCGCCACCACCACCACCACCACCGCCCTCCCATTGGCTCCCATTCCTGAGGTCCGTGGAGGCTCCCGTGCTCGGGAGCGTGTCTCACTTCGTGCCAGGCACCGCACCCCCTGCCCCTGTGTCCCCTGCTGCCCTAAGTGAGGAGTCTGTGTACCTCCTTCGGCAGCTCCATGTAGGGCAGACAGCAATGCTGAGTGTCCTCCATGCACACACAACTCTGTTGACACAGCTGGTGTCGTTCATGGAGGGCATCTCGACGGGTATGTCTGCCCTACAGAGGAGCAATAAGTCCATGGACTCCTCCCTGACGGCAGCAGTACCCCTCCTCCAACAGTCCCTCACCCCTCCCACCTCTGCCCCATCCACACTTCCTGCCACCCTACCTGTCCAAAGCACATGCACACCTGCACAATCACCCAAACACACAGACACGAGCAGCACAGACACACCCAAGAGAAAGGCAAGACGTGCACACAAGCATCCTCAGGGGACTGATACCACACACACGGGGATGGGGAACAGACACACACACAGGCATCCACAGTCACTCCGCAGTCCTCCAAATCCTCTCCCTCCAAGACCCCTTCCCTTGCCTCACCTGCTACCCCACCTACACAGCAGATCTTCCTCTGTGACCTCGGCCTCTTCCCCTCCGATCCTGCTGATCCAGCATACCGGGGGAAGAGGAAGTCCACCCACACAGAGGGAGTGCCCTCGCCCCCGGACACACTCCCCCAGGTGCAGGCAGACACAGGACCCCATTCGGAAGTCCCCCGGACCAGGAAGAGCAAGACCCCACCACCACCACCACGCAGCTCCACCACCCAGTCTCTCTCCTCCATCCCCCAGGCCACCACTGCACAGGTTCCCCCGCCACACCCTGCCCCAGGTTCCCCCACACACCAATACCGCATCCCCAGACTGCTTAGGCCCTCCCCCCTGCCACTTGCTCTTCCACCCCCAACCCAGTGCCTGTTAGTGGCACTGTTGTGGAGACCGGGTCCCCCCCTCTGTCCTGCCCACCATATCTGCCCACCCTTCCACTTCCTTGGAGTCATGCACTGCAGTGGAGTCCACAACCACCACGTCTGACTCGGGCACTGCAGTGGGTACCCAGTCCACCACATCAGTCCAGCCCACTGCAGTGGTTGCAGCACCCACACCAACTGACTTGTGTACCACAGTGGTGCAGGCCCCCCCTGAGTCAGACACCTCCACTGCAGTTGCCGGTGACACTCCTGCACCCACCACCCCTTCACTGCCTCACTCTGCCATCCCCTGATCCTGTCCCTGCGGTGCCTGGCCTGCCCCTTGTATGCCCCTCCAAGGGGGATGTCCCCTAACCGTACCAGTGCAGGCAAGCAATGTGTGACCAGTTGTCACTTCTCACCCCGTTGGGACTGTGATTTTGGACTGGCCATTGGCCTTAGTTTCTTTTGGACTTCCGTGCTTACCCTGACATTTGCTGAATAAAGCCTCTTTTTGTTTACTTGTGGGTTTTCTTTTGATGTACATGATGTGGATGAGTAGCATCCTGCATTTGCAGTTGTAATAGTGTTCACATCAGGAAAATGAAGTGTTGCAGTGATGGACTCCATGTGGTCCATGGGATATGTGTCCTGTTGTAGTCTGGATCTATGGCATCCTTTGCTACAGTCTGAGGGTGTAATGTTCAGCATTTGACACAGGGATGTCCATTTTGCATTTGTAAATGAACATCTTTGTCTTACACTGATGCACATCTGGTGGGCTTACCACTGTTCAATGTTCCGATTTCCCTGACTGTGTGCCCATCTCCACTGGACATGCAGTTTTGCACATCAATGTCGAAGGACTCATCTGTGTATACAGTGCAACTTGCTTGACGCGTGTTTTGTGTGTGTGCAGATGACTGACGTGACACTCCCGTACCCAGGCTGATGTGAGCAGAGACTTCTGTGTGTTGTGGTTGTTGACTCACTGACGGAGTGTTCTGCTGACATGTTTGTGTTGTGCACAGACAAGGTTTGGCACAGCGGACCTTCCACAGAGTGGAGTGCCCTCATGGCAGTATGTAATCCGGTGACATTGCGTGGGCCTGTGTTGTGTGTTGTGTAAGCATGTCTGTGCGTGTTCCCTTCCCTTTTCCTACACAGGCTGTGTCCCTAGGGATGTTCCTGTTAGTGATGCTTGCTGAGTTGTTCTGTGTTCATCCAGCATCTTGGACCTGGTTTCTCCGTGATGTGGGTGCATGGCAAACTAATGTTCATGAGGTTGTCATACCAGGTTGTCTTTGTTGTCAGGGCTGGGGATGTGGGCAAGCGCAGATGGGACACATTCAGGATTCCCCTTGGCACTTGTTGTTTACACGAGTCATGTGATTTACAGTTTGTGATAGCTTTCAGTGATTGTGACACGTTGTGTGTGTGACTGCTGCCACTCCTCAGGGTCAGAGCTGCAATGTTGGAAGTTGTGTACGTGTGTTCTTCGTGTGTCACCTTGGCTTCTTTGTTGGTGTGTGACTATGGCCAGGATCCCATTGATTGTGGTGGATTTCACATCATTCCCATGTACGGCATACTGTGCTGTGTGTCAGACATTGACGAGTCTTGTTGACTGGCCATGTGTGATGGGTTTCTGCACCTTAGTTCCCACCACCACCCCTGGTATTGTCATGGGTGCATGTCCAATGTCACCAGTCCATGTGAGCTTCACTGCTGCACATTGGTGGAGATCAGGGTGTGTGGTGTTGAGTGTGTGCAAAAGTGAGTTGTTGCACGGCTAGACCCCTACCTCCATATTGGCCTTGGCTGGCAGGCCGTGCTGATTGATTGGAGCTTGTGTAGGTGTGATGGTAGTTAGTTGCTCAGGACACATTGCTGTGGTTCACATTGTGAACGACATCTAAATTTGTCATCACAGTGGGATTATCATGCAGGCTAGTGTCAGCACAATGTGGGGTCCCTGGGGGTAGTGCTGTGGTGGCTCTGTCTCTTGCTGTGTTAGTTGCTGTTCCTACAAGCTTTTGTGACATGTGTAATTTGTGCTCCCTCTCATCTAACAATGCCTGATTGCCCACATAGGGGTATCCGATCCATGAGTAACTTTTGTATGGCACTGTATACACATCTGTGTGGTTGGAATTCAGGCCTCCTCATGTGTTGTGTGGTTGCCTGTGGACACTGGCACACCCCCATCACCTGTTGTGTTTGATATGCAGTGTGAGTCTGCCTGTTTGTGTTTGTGCCTTTGCACCACTGCATTGGCATATCTTGAGTGTGCCATTGGCTGTATGTTGTTTGGTGGCTTTCCCCTGCTGTCCCTGGGACTCCTAGGTCATCAGTCAGCACAATAATCATGGTTTGTATGTCCCATTGCTGCCATGGTATGGTATTTGTTCACCTGACATCTACAGTCTCCACAGGATATCTACATTTGTGTGTCCATTGGTGCAGATATGTGGGTCAGCATTATGATGGTCACTTGTGTCATTGTGTTATTTGTGAATGTTGACAATGTGGGCCCCCATGGGTGATGTTTGTATGCACATGGCCAAAACGATGTTTCAGTGACACTGCACTGTTTCCCTCGACCAATCTATGTTGCTATGGGACACAAGCACTACTATGCCACTGATGTGTTTGTTGTTGTGTGACCAGGATTCATCCATGCAGTTTGGCTTTGGCAGCTTTTACCATGACTACACTTCCCTTTTGGTCACTGTGGTGATGGGGCTTTAGGCCCCATTGCCACACTGTTCAAAATGTGCATCAGCTATGGACACCACACTTCCCTTTTGGTCACTGTGGTGATGGGGCTTTAGGCCCCATTGCCACACTGTTCAAAATGTGCATCAGCTATGGACACCACACTTCCCTTTTGGTCACTGTGGTGATGGGGTGTTCGAGCCCATTGCCACAGTGGCCATGGTCGGCTTGCATTGTGGAGGTCACACACATTTCTGTGTGACACATGTGCTAGGGGGTCACATTGTATGTTCAATGTCATGTTCAGTGTTGTAGGCATTTGACACAGACTACACACACTTGTCATGGTGTTGGGGGGGATGTAATCTTCTGTCATTCCTTATGTGGGAGTATGCTAGTTGTGTCATGCATTACCCGTCCTATGAGTAGGGGTGGTGTTAGTGGTAGGCATCCATCCCCCCATGAGTGGGGATGGTAGTAGTGACAGGCATCCAGGCCCCCCTGAGTAGGGGTGGTGGTAGTGGTAGGCATCCAGCCCTCCCTGAGTAGTGATGGTGGTAGTGGTAGGCATCCAGGCCCCCCTGAGTAGGGGTGGTGGTAGTGGTAGACATCCAGCCCCCCCTGAGTAGTGATGGTGTTAGTGGTAGGCATCCATCCCCCTAAGGGTGGGGATGGTAGTAGTGGCAGGCATCCAGGCCCCCCTGAGTAGGGGTGGTGGTAGGGTGGTGTTGGTGGTAGGCATCCATCCCCCTATGGGTGTGTATGGCATTGGTGTTGGCCATCCCACCCCTATGGTTCTGCTGATGCTAGTGTACGTTATTTGTGCATCCCTATGTGTGTGTGACATATTTCGGGTACGTGTAGTTTGTTTGTATTGTTGATGTTTGACTTACCGTCTGCGCCGTACGCGTCCGTGCCGGTCCGGTAATAGATGTAGAGTATAGGTAGGACCTGCGCAATGGGATTCATGCTTGGATCGTCTCGTTCGGGTTTCTCGTGTCTTCGAGAGTCGTACTCGTAGCAGGCTTGTTCGTCTCGTAGCCGTGGATCGTCTTGTGGCGTGAAACGGAGCTTATGTACGGCTCGCCCGGATGCTCAAACGTGCCGGACGTAGCGACGGGTTCGGCGCGTACGGATTGCGCATCGTACTAGTCCGGCCGGAAGGTGCTGTGTATTTGCTTCCGTGCGGCTCGATTCGGCGTTCACGGATCCGGCTCGGGCGGGGAACAGGAGCTGGATTGGGTGAGTACGGCTTGCTCGGAAAATGAGTTGTTGTACTTGTTCGTCCGGACGAGTGTACGAATCGGTCGGGGAACACGCATTCGGCTGGTATTTTTTCCGGACGAATACTGTTAGGTGCCCTACCGGCCGAGATCGGAATCGACCCCTAGATCTTTTACTGTTTTAAGTTCTTGAAATGAAGCTCTTCTATAGCACAATGGATCATTCAAATGCCATTCAGCTTCCTCTAAATATGCATCACGGGGCCACACCACTATATTTCCCCCTTTATCGGCTTTGTTAACAATTATATTACCATTGTCATTGATTTTACGCATGAGTTTAGAGTATTGTGTCTCCGAATAACTTCTATGTTTATGCTTTTGTACAACAGTGCGATTAAGCTTCTTCAAGTCCTCAATTACGCAATTGCTAAAAGTATCAATCGAGTCTTTAGGCATAAGAGGAATGAAAGTTGATGGTGGGCGGAATGGACTTGCTGCACACCCACTTGCGATGCCCATTTGTTGGAACTCTGCCTGCGTATCTAGAATGGTATCATCGGTGTGTCCTGCCAATGCATACATAAATCTTAATGTAGAGATATCTTCTGTTTGTAGATTTATGCTTGGTTGATTTGCAGCAATGACAGTAGCAGCTGTCTCACTGGCTTTGTTCAACTTGAAATGTTTAATCAATTTAAGTTTACGTATGAACTTAAATACATCAATACGCGATTGCACATATTTAAAACCATTTTTAGGGCAAAAAGATAGTCCCAATGCCAATAGCTGTGTCTCAGCAGCATTCAATTCAATCTCGGTCAGATTAATAACTGTATTGGCGGTACTAGTCGTGTTATTTACTGCAGGGGCCGTTGGTTCCCTCTCCCTCGTTTCTCTTTCCTGCTGCCTCCTCCGTTTGCGCCTTTGTTTGCGGCATTCGTTGCGCCTGCGTCATTTTTCTTCTGGGGGATTCTCGGCCTGAGTGTGTGTCGGCGATCCTCTATTATAAACCCCAATTCCTCAGATGGAGTAAAATTACTTGGAGGCTGCACACGTTGAACCGCTAAACTGCCATCATCGGAATCAATACTGCTTGCCAGGGAACTTAAATCAGTATATATATATATGTGGCGCATCGGCCAGACCGGCTGACTCCGGAGCACAGGGCTCACGGTTTCATCCCTGGCGTCGGCGGCAGCTCATTTCAGCATCATGTCAGTCTGGGCAATAACTCACTTAATCTCCGCGATGGCCCCCAGTACCTTGAAACCTTAAAGGGGTGATATGTTCACACTTTAAAAATAGTAATTATTATATATATATATACACATATATATTTTAAAGTATATAAAAAATATTTTTAAAAAACAATATTATATTCATAATCAACAATATTCTTACCTTCTACATTTTATTCACCTATATTTTTGCCATGATTATATTTTGACATGACATTCATATCACATGTAATTTTTGATTCAATATTTGGGTCATTTCATCCCAATAGAAGTTTACGAAGTCAAATTCTGAGAACTAGGATTGATCATTTTGGTGAATTATAGGTTTTAGTATAAAGATTGTGGCAAATAGTGGTTGCTGTTTCTGCCACCTGAATGTCAAATATGATATTGTGCACATACTTCTGTATTGCTGTCATTTTTTTGTGGAAAGAAAACATATTCTATGTGTTATATTTATATGATAAGGAGGTTGCAACAGACAGGAAGTTTTATTCATTTAATTTTCTTTAACCCTTCCGTGCTCGCGTCGGCCAACGGCCGTCACGAGCACTACCTCCCCCAGTGCTGCGAACGACCGTTGGCCGACGCAGCCCCGCCCACTCCGTGGAACGCCCGCACCGCGGCGGAATTGCCGCCGCGGTAAACGGGTTAAAATCGTTTGAAATTTGAGTTTCTCCTGATCGTTACATTAACCTTGCTCAAAGTAGAATCTTTTCTAAATGTTTTAAAGTTTTTTTTAGCTTCCATTCATGTATTAATTTTAGATCATAATCTGGAGCTGTTGTGCACTTATTGAATTGATTAGTCACATAGTTCTTAAATGTAGTTTATACCATTTACTGTTTAATTGTTTGGGTATGGTTCTATCAGAAAATATTTTTTGTTTTAATTTTTGGCTCTTTAATAAATACATTGTTGCCTATTATTGTAAGCACTTTATACCTTGTTTTGGATGAGGTTCTATTTTGTTATATGTTGTTTTGCTGTTAATAATACGTGTTGTCTTGTATTTCTCTGAAATTTCTATGACAATATTTTCAGAAATGTCATAAAGTATTAATAATGAATATATGTCTGTGTGACTGTATATATATGTATATATATATATACACACACACACACACATATATATATATATATATATATATATATATATATATTATCTACTGGCGGTCGCCAGTAGATAGTTATAGTTAGGACCTATTATCCATAAGAAATCCATGACATTCTATTTGAAATAACGTTGGCGCCGGTTGACGAATCTTCGTGAAAGTTTCCAACTTGTTGGGGCGCTCCGCTCCTACCCTGAAAGTCTCGGGTTGATTCGTCAAGCGGGGCCCAAAGCACGTTTTCCCCATTCATTTTTCCATAGGAACCTTTAGTCGCAGCTACAGCCCGAACTGCTGAACGGAATTACACCAAATTTGGCAAAGAGGTAGCCCTTGGTTCAGTGTCGTGCCTTTTGCTTAAATGGTGTAAATCCGTTCAGTAGTTCCTGAGAAAATCAAAAGTAAAGTCACATATATATCTATGGCCGAGTAGGGTCCGCGTACCCTCAGCGCACCCTGCGCGCACCGTCCCGATCACGAGCTGCATGCTAATTGGCTGTCAGCTGGCTGTCAACATTCCGAATGAGGAAGTGTTGGCAGCCATTTTGTGCCTCGTTAGAACCGAGGCACAAAAACAAGTGCGCAAAGCGCAAAAAGGGGGCAGGGTAGAAACACCCTGACCCCCTAGGTCTGCTCAGGGGGTCCCACAAGGACCCCTGGGCAAAAAGCATTTTTTTTAAAACGGCGGGATGCGCGTAGGGTGCGCGGATCCCGCCGATTAAAAAAAAAAGCACAAGAAACAAGTGCGCAAAACGCACAAAGGGGCAGGGTAGAAACACCCTGACCCCTAGGTCTGCTCAGGGGTCCCACAAGGACCCCTGGGCAGAAAAAGCATTTTTTTCCCAAAATCGGCGGGATGCGCTTAGGGTGCGCGGATCCCACTGATTAAAAAAACACAAGAAACAAGTGCGCAAAACGCACAAAGGGGGCAGGGTAGAAACACCCTGACCCCTAGGTCTGCTCAGGGGGTCCCACAAGGACCCCTGGGCAGAAAAAGAACAAAAAAAAAAAAAAAGACCGGCATCGTGCCGAGGCCCCGCCCCCTCCTGCAGCAGTCTGCAAACGCGCCCCCTGGCGCGTTTTAAGAAGGGAAGTAATTCCCCTTGAATACTGGGGGTCCCTGGGGGCCAACTAGCCCACCAGGAACCTCCGGTATGCGCCAGGGGCTGCGTTGCAGAGAGGTGTACAGAGGCCACGCCCCTTTACACCTCTCTGCAACGCAGCTCTGTGGCGCTTTTTGGAGGTACATGGTGGGCTAGTTGGACTCCAGGGACCCTCAGGATTCAAGGGGACTTAATCCCCCAACTTAAAACGCGCCACGGGGCGCGTTTACACAGTGGTGAAGGGAGGGGGCGGGGCTTCAGGTGACATGTGTGCAAACAGGCCCCGTGGCGCGTTTTAAGATGGGGAATTAAATCCCCTTCAATCCTGAGGGTCCCTGGGGGCCAACTAGCCCAACAGGTACGTCCAGAAAGCGCCACAGAGCTGCATTGCAGAGAGGTGCAAAAAGGGGCATGGCCTCTGAACACCTCTCTGCAACGCAGCTCCTGGCGCATACTGAGGTACAGGGTGGGCTAGTTGGACCCCAGGGACCCTCATGATTCAAGGGGACTTAATCCCCCAACCTAAAACGCGCCACGGGGCGCGCTTGCACAGATGTCACCTCAGGCCCCGCCCCTCCCTTCACCATTGTGCAAATATTCCTCTAAAATCAGCCGAACTACGAATTCCTATTTACTCACCTGTTATCAGGAGAGACCTCAGTGCTGCATCTTTCAGCCCAGTACTGATCCTGAAAAGTAATTTTAACCGTACTTACCAGTAACTTGAATTTCCTTCCATAGGATATCATTGCCTGCTTTTTGCTGAAAAAGTTTCTGTCGATTTTTGAAACAAACAAATATTCCTCTAAAATCAGCCGAACTACGAATTCCGATTTACTCACCTGTTATCAGGAGAGACCTCAGTGCTGCATCTTTCAGCCCAGTACTGATCCTGAAAAGTAATTTTAACCGTACTTACCAGTAACTTGAATTTCCTTCCATAGGATATCATTGACTGGTTTCACTTGGAAATTCTTCTAAGTGTGGAGTTTTGGAACTTTATAATATTCCTCTAAAATCAGCCAAAATACGAATTCCGATTTACTCACCTGTTATCAGGAGAGACCTCAGTGCTGCATCTTTCAGCCCAGTACTGATCCTGAAAAGTAATTTTAACCGTACTTACCAGTAACTTGAATTTCCTTCCATAGGATATCATTGCCTGCTTTTTGCTGAAAAAGTTTCTGTCGATTTTTGAAACATACAAGTATTCCTCTAAAATCAGCCAAAATACGAATTCCGATTTACTCACCTGTTATCAGGAGAGACCTCAGTGCTGCATCTTTCAGCCCAGTACTGATCCTGAAAAGTAATTTTAACCGTACTTACCAGCAACTTATATTTCCTTCCATAGGAATCCATTGTCTGGTTTTCAGCAGAAAAGTTTCAAAGTGTTGATTTTCACAAACTACAAATATTCCTTAAAAATCGCCTGTATGACTTAAACGCATTCTTTCAACTGTTTACAGGAGATGCACCAGTGCTGGATCCAGGATCCACCACTGAGTAAGAAAAGTAACGATAACACTACTTACCTGCTAACTGAATTTCCTCCCATAGGATAACATTGGTGATTCTATGTGAAAAAGTTTCTAAGTGTCAACTTTTAAAATACAATAATATTCCTTAAAAATCACTACTGTAACCAAAACGCTTTTACTCAACTGTTTACAGGAGATGTCCCAGGACTGAATCTAGGATCCAGTCCTGTGGTTAGAAAAGTAATCCATAAAGTAACTAATTGCATTTAGCTAGAAATTCACATTGAGCTCAATGTTGCATTGTGTTTGAAATTGTGTTGCCCATTGCAACAACTGTAACTACTGTACTTAAAAGTCTATTGCCTATTTGCAAAGTATTTAAACTAAAGTAATTCATTCTGAGAAAGTATATTTTGTAATGTAATGTATAATGTAATTACAATGTAATTTAAAAAATAAAATATCTAAAAATAAATAGTTTAAAAAATGTAGTAAATCAGTATCAAAAAAAATAAATATAACAATTAATACATTTAAAAATTGTCATTTACAAAACCTTTGAAATTCACTGAAAAAAACCATAGGTTTCAGACATGTTATAGTTAGGAATTAGCATTTAAAAAACCTTTGAAATTCACTGAAAAAAACCATAGGTTTCAGGCCTGTTATAGTTAGGGTTTAGCATTTAAAAAACCTTTGAAATTCACTGAAAAAACCATAGGTTTTAGGGAAAGTTATAGTTAGTTGGACATTGCACTCGTACAAAACCCGTGAAATTCCCCCGTTATAGTTAGTTCAGCTAACTATAACTCGCGCCCGCAATGCACTGCTGATGACGTCACATATTACATCACTCATGACATGGTCAGTGACATCACTGATGACATCACTGATGACATCTCAAATGACATCACTGATGACATCATCCATGTGAGAATTTAATGCATCTTCTCACACCCTAATATAACTTTTGATACACCCACTCTAAATTACAGACTGCCATTCTCAAAACCATACACACTCCAATACCAATAAATACATACCCACTCACTGATTCTTAGGTCTACACACACACATCTACTCACTCACCCGTACAGTCACTCATACCTACAGTCACTCAGTACAGGACTATCATATGCACTCATACACCTATATAAACACTCACACAACGCAACTCATCCATAGAGGTACTCACACACCTAGTCAGTCATGCAAACAATTAATCACACTCCAATTTACTCACCTATACAGTTATACACACCAGCTCACTTGCTCATAAAAATACTAGCACATTCTTACGCTCCTATGCAATCACTGATGCAAGCACACACTCATCCATATAGCCACTCTCACAATCACACACTCTCACTTATAGCCATTTATATACTCCAACACACATATATACTGCCTTTCACATATGTAGTTACTCACACATGTACCACTGAGATATACATTCAATCACTAACACACCCATACACACACTCACCCACCCATACAGTCCATCACAGACGCACTCTTGAAACCATGCACCCAGTGAATCACCCACTCACACATCTATGCACAGAGTCACACACACCCCACCCACACAAACACTGAGGCACCCATACAGATACTCAGAGAACCAATCCATAACCCATATAGACACTCATTTAGCTAGTCAGAAACCCATGCAGCTGCTTACACAACAACAGACAGACGGATACAGACATTCACACAGTTTAGTCACTCACCCATGCATCCAGTAAGATACGTTTAATCACTCACTTATAGACTCAGTCACGCACCTACTAAATCATCCATTCAGACGCTTATACACCCACTCATTCTTCAATACGCCTTTCCCTATATATATTAAACATATTTAAACTTTACAGAAACACACTGTCACTGGATGATGTCATCAGTGATGTCATCAGTGATGTCACTGACCATGTCATGAGTGATGTAATATGTGACGTCATCAGCAGTGCATTGCGGGCGCGAGTTATAGTTAGCTGAACTAACTATAACGGGGGAATTTCACGGGTTTTGTACGAGTGCAATGTCCAACTAACTATAACTTTCCCTAAAACCTATGGTTTTTTCAGTGAATATATATATATATATATAAATATATATATATATATATATCTATGTCCATCACCAAGAGTTGCCCCCAACGGATGAGGCCCGCACAGGTTTGTATTGCTCTCCAATTTATTTGAAAGCTGCAGCAAGAACAAAGCAGTCCTTAAAGCCTTTTCTCAGGCTGACGCGTTTCGGGCTCCTGCCCTTCTTCCAAGGCCAATTCAAATCATTCTGCTGGCAAAAGGTGCACTTAATCTTTCACATTGATACCGCCCCCAGTGGGTGTGGCCGCTCGTACGGCCTTTTGGTATCTGGAGTGCTTCCAATTGTTCCTCATGTGAGGTGTCATGCACGAATGACTGGTGTCCAATATTAAAAAACCACAGTGGGTTGCTTTACAGTTCTGCCACTGTTCCGCTGGCACCTCAACGCTTCCAAATACAGCACCTGTCCCCACATCGCGAATGCCGGTTGGCGTCATCAGGGTTTGCACACACGCAGCGGGGCCGCATCCACGGCTGGGACCAGCCGTAAACATCCATCACCAAGAGTTGCCCCCAACGGATGAGGCCCGCACAGGTTTGTATTGCTCTCCAATTTATTTGAAAGCTGCAGCAAGAACAAAGCAGTCCTTAAAGCCTTTTCTCAGGCTGACGCGTTTCGGGCTCCTGCCCTTCTTCCAAGGCCAATTCAAATCATTCTGCTGGCAAAAAGGTGCACTTAATCTTTCACATTGATACCGCCCCCAGTGGGTGTGGCCGCTCGCACGGCCTTTTGGTATCTGGAGTGCTTCCAATTGTTCCTCATGTGAGGTGTCATGCACGAATGACTGGTGTCCAATATTAAAAAACCACAGTGGGTTGCTTTACAGTTCTGCCACTGTTCCGCTGACACCTCAACGCTTCCAAATACAGCACCTGTCCCCACATCGCGAATGCCGGTTGGCGTCATCAGGGTTTGCACACACGCAGCGGGGCCGCATCCACGGCTGGGACCAGCCGTAAACATCCATCACCAAGAGTTGCCCCCAACGGATGAGGCCCGCACAGGTTTGTATTGCTCTCCAATTTATTTGAAAGCTGCAGCAAGAACAAAGCAGTCCTTAAAACCTTTTCTCAGGCCGACGCGTTTCGGGCTCCTGCCCTTCTACCAAGGCCAATTCAAATCATTCTGCTGGCAAAAAGGTGCACTTAATCTTTCACATTGATACCGCCCCCAGTGGGTGTGGCCACTCGCACGGCCTTTTGGTATCTGGAGTGCTTCCAATTGTTCCTCATGTGAGGTGTCATGCACGAATGACTGGTGTCCAATATTAAAAAACCACAGTGGGTTGCTTTACAGTTCTGCCACTGTTCCGCTGACACCTCAACGCTTCCAAATACAGCACCTGTCCCCACATCGCGAATGCCGGTTGGCGTCATCAGGGTTTGCACACACGCAGCGGGGCCGCATCCACGGCTGGGACCAACCGTAAACATCCATCACCAAGAGTTGCCCCCAACGGATGAGGCCCACACAGGTTTGTATTGCTCTCCAATTTATTTGAAAGCTGCAGCAAGAACAAAGCAGTCCTTAAAGCCTTTTCTCAGGCCGACGCGTTTCGGGCTCCTGCCCTTCTCCCAAGGCCAATTCAAATCATTCTGCTGGCAAAAAGGTGCACTTAATCTTTCACATTGATACCGCCCCCAGTGGGTGTGGCCGCTCGCATGGCCTTTTGGTATCTGGAGTGCTTCCAATTGTTCCTCATGTGAGGTGTCATGCACGAATGACTGGTGTCCAATATTAAAAAACCACAGTGGGTTGCTTTACAGTTCTGCCACTGTTCCGCTGACACCTTAACGCTTCCAAATACAGCACCTGTCCCCACATCGCGAATGCCGGTTGGCGTCGTCAGGGTTTGCACACACGCAGCGGGGCCGAATCCACGGCTGGGACCAGCCGTAAACATCCATCACCAAGAGTTGCCCCCAACGGATGAGGCCCGCACAGGTTTGTATTGCTCTCCAATTTATTTGAAAGCTGCAGCAAGAACAAAGCAGTCCTTAAAGCCTTTTCTCAGGCCGACGCATTTCGGGCTCCTGCCCTTCTTCCAAGGCCAATTCAAATCATTCTGCTGGCAAAAAGGTGCACTTAATCTTTCACATTGATACCGCCCCCAGTGGGTGTGGCCACTCGCACGGCCTTTTGGTATCTGGAGTGCTTCCAATTGTTCCTCATGTGAGGTGTCATGCACGAATGACTGGTGTCCAATATTAAAAAACCACAGTGGGTTGCTTTACAGTTCTGCCACTGTTCCGCTGACACCTCAACGCTTCCAAATACAGCACCTGTCCCCACATCGCGAATGCCGGTTGGCGTCATCAGGGTTTGCACACACGCAGCGGGGCCGCATCCACGGCTGGGACCAGCCGTAAACATCCATCACCAAGAGTTGCCCCCAACGGATGAGGCCCGCACAGGTTTGTATTGCTCTCCAATTTATTTGAAAGCTGCAGCAAGAACAAAGCAGTCCTTAAAGCCTTTTCTCAGGCTGACGCGTTTCGGGCTCCTGCCCTTCTTTCAAGGCCAATTCAAATCATTCTGCTGGCAAAAGGTGCACTTAATCTTTCACATTGATACCGCCCCCAGTGGGTGTGGCCGCTCGCACGGCCTTTTGGTATCTGGAGTGCTTCCAATTGTTTCTCATGTGAGGTGTCATGCACGAATGACTGGTGTCCAATATTAAAAAACCACAGTGGGTTGCTTTACAGTTCTGCCACTGTTCCGCTGACACCTCAACGCTTCCAAATACAGCACCTGTCCCCACATCGCGAATGCCGGTTGGCGTCGTCAGGGTTTGCACACACGCAGCGGGGCCGCATCCACGGCTGGGACCAGCCGTAAACATCCATCACCAAGAGTTGCCCCCAACGGATGAGGCCCGCACAGGTTTGTATTGCTCTCCAATTTATTTGAAAGCTGCAGCAAGAACAAAGCAGTCCTTAAAGCTATTTCTCAGGCCGACGCGTTTCGGGCTCCTGCCCTTCTTCCAAGGCCAATTCAAATCATTCTGCTGGCAAAAAGGTGCACTTAATCTTTCACATTGATACCGCCCCCAGTGGGTGTGGCCGCTCGCACGGACTTTTGGTATCTGGAGTGCTTCCAATTGTTCCTCATGTGAGGTGTCATGCACGAATTTCTGGTGTCCAATATTAAAAAACCACAGTGGGTTGCTTTACCGTTCTGCCACTGTTCCGCTGACACCTCAACGCTTCCAAATACAGCACCTGTCCCCACATCGCGAATGCCGGTTGGCGTCATCAGGGTTTGCACACACGCAGCGGGGCCGCATCCACGGCTGGGACCAACCGTAAACATCCATCACCAAGAGTTGCCCCCAACGGATGAGGCCCACACAGGTTTGTATTGCTCTCCAATTTATTTGAAAGCTGCAGCAAGAACAAAGCAGTCCTTAAAGCCTTTTCTCAGGCCGACGCGTTTCGGGCTCCTGCCCTTCTTCCAAGGCCAATTCAAATCATTCTGCTGGCAAAAAGGTGCACTTAATCTTTCACATTGATACCGCCCCCAGTGGGTGTGGCCGCTCGCATGGCCTTTTGGTATCTGGAGTGCTTCCAATTGTTCCTCATGTGAGGTGTCATGCACGAATGACTGGTGTCCAATATTAAAAAACCACAGTGGGTTGCTTTACAGTTCTGCCACTGTTCCGCTGACACCTTAACGCTTCCAAATACAGCACCTGTCCCCACATCGCGAATGCCGGTTGGCGTCGTCAGGGTTTGCACACACGCAGCGGGGCCGAATCCACGGCTGGGACCAGCCGTAAACATCCATCACCAAGAGTTGCCCCCAACGGATGAGGCCCGCACAGGTTTGTATTGCTCTCCAATTTATTTGAAAGCTGCAGCAAGAACAAAGCAGTCCTTAAAGCCTTTTCTCAGGCCGACGCATTTCGGGCTCCTGCCCTTCTTCCAAGGCCAATTCAAATCATTCTGCTGGCAAAAAGGTGCACTTAATCTTTCACATTGATACCGCCCCCAGTGGGTGTGGCCGCTCGCACGGCCTTTTGGTATCTGGAGTGCTTCCAATTGTTCCTCATGTGAGGTGTCATGCACGAATGACTGGTGTCCAATATTAAAAAACCACAGTGGGTTGCTTTACAGTTCTGCCACTGTTCCGCTGACACCTCAACGCTTCCAAATACAGCACCTGTCCCCACATCGCGAATGCCGGTTGGCGTCATCAGGGTTTGCACACACGCAGCGGGGGCCGCATCCACGGCTGGGACCAGCCGTAAACATCCATCACCAAGAGTTGCCCCCAACGGATGAGGCCCGCACAGGTTTGTATTGCTCTCAATTTATTTGAAAGCTGCAGCAAGAACAAAGCAGTCCTTAAAGCCTTTTCTCAGGCCGACGCGTTTCGGGCTCCTGCCCTTCTTTCAAGGCCAATTCAAATCATTCTGCTGGCAAAAAGGTGCACTTAATCTTTCACATTGATACCGCCCCCAGTGGGTGTGGCCGCTCGCACGGCCTTTTGGTATCTGGAGTGCTTCCAATTGTTTCTCATGTGAGGTGTCATGCACGAATGACTGGTGTCCAATATTAAAAAACCACAGTGGGTTGCTTTACAGTTCTGCCACTGTTCCGCTGACACCTCAACGCTTCCAAATACAGCACCTGTCCCCACATCGCGAATGCCGGTTGGCGTCGTCAGGGTTTGCACACACGCAGCGGGGCCGCATCCACGGCTGGGACCAGCCGTAAACATCCATCACCAAGAGTTGCCCCCAACGGATGAGGCCCGCACAGGTTTGTATTGCTCTCCAATTTATTTGAAAGCTGCAGCAAGAACAAAGCAGTCCTTAAAGCTATTTCTCAGGCCGACGCGTTTCGGGCTCCTGCCCTTCTTCCAAGGCCAATTCAAATCATTCTGCTGGCAAAAAGGTGCACTTAATCTTTCACATTGATACCGCCCCCAGTGGGTGTGGCCGCTCGCACGGACTTTTGGTATCTGGAGTGCTTCCAATTGTTCCTCATGTGAGGTGTCATGCACGAATGACTGGTGTCCAATATTAAAAAACCACAGTGGGTTGCTTTACCGTTCTGCCACTGTTCCGCTGACACCTCAACGCTTCCAAATACAGCACCTGTCCCCACATCGCGAATGCCGGTTGGCGTCGTCAGGGTTTGCACACACGCAGCGGGGCCGCATCCACGTCTGGGACCAGCCGTAAACATCCATCACCAAGAGTTGCCCCCAACGGATGAGGCCCGCACAGGTTTGTATTGCTCTCCAATTTATTTGAAAGCTGCAGCAAGAACAAAGCAGTCCTTAAAGCCATTTCTCAGGCCGACGCGTTTCGGGCTCCTGCCCTTCTTCCAAGGCCAATTCAAATCATTCTGCTGGCAAAAAGGTGCACTTAATCTTTCACATTGATACCGCCCCCAGTGGGTGTGGCCGCTCGCACGGACTTTTGGTATCTGGAGTGCTTCCAATTGTTCTTCATGTGAGGTGTCATGCACGAATGACTGGTGTCCAATATTAAAAAACCACAGTGGGTTGCTTTACCGTTCTGCCACTGTTCCGCTGACACCTCAACGCTTCCAAATACAGCACCTGTCCCCACATCGCGAATGCCGGTTGGCGTCGTCAGGGTTTGCACACACGCAGCGGGGCCGCATCCACGTCTGGGACCAGCCGTAAACATCCATCACCAAGAGTTGCCCCCAACGGATGAGGCCCGCACAGGTTTCTATTGCTCGCCAAATGCGATGTAGCGCGAGAAACGAAATTCGTTTTATTTATTTATATGTTTACTTACCTCTAATCCGCCGTAATCCGTAGTTTACTACCCCCCACCCTGCCCCTCCCCCGTCCCACGTCAGCGCCCGGCGGCACTCCCACCACCGACCGCTACTGTACTATATTGTGTTTGCTATTCTTGCGCCGCTCCAACAAATCAAGCTACGGATATCAGCTTAATTTTTAGCTTCCAGTTTCAAATTTCTTTATATTAGCAGAACGTTTTGAAAGTTTAAATTTTAGAGTGTGTTTCGTTATTTATTTTCACTTTACTGATCTGCTAATATTTTCTAATTTCCTGTACAGTGGTAGACCCCCAGAATAATTTCCGTGGATCCCCAGGGTTCTGCGGACCACAGGTTAAGAACCACTGGACAATGTTAAGTAATAGCATACAGCACTATCCTTATGCTATATAAATGTACATCTCAAATGCATTTTCTTTTCCACTGATGTTGCCTCTGTCTCTGCAACCGAATGGCTGCCAACGCCAACGCCTCAGAGTACAAGAAAGATAGAATATGATTTGTTTAAATCAGGTAGAAAGAACACATTATGCAGAAACAAAATACTTGCAAGATCTCTAGGGAAATTAAAGGCTACATAGAAAACGATTTAAGTTTGTCTCACATAATTGTGCTGTTTCATTCCTTTCTACTTCAACTCACGCCGACTTTATCATGTACATTTTCAGCCAAAGTCAGGCTGAATTATTTAGCAGAGACATAATTCTGGTTGTTTCTGAGACTTTTCATGTTGAAATCCGTTCTATAAAATGCTCATCCGCCTGAATGCAGCTGATGATCTGCTTGTAAAAGGAAGAGTTTAGACGTCTGCCAACAGAAAGCTCAGGCATAGTGGGGAGTGGTGGGATTTGAGCATTTCAAAGGGTTTTGTTAACAAATCTACACAGTTGGGTAAAAGGAGTTTATTGTGCTTTGATCGCTGGCGTCCATAATGTCGGAGCAATGCAGTCTTGAAGAAAGCTTCTTTCAGAACACAGATGGGGTGTTCCTTTGTTTTCACTCTTTGATGATCAGTCTGTATTAAAATGTGAAATCATTTCAATAATATGTACATGGATAATGAAAGCTTTGCATACTATTTCCACGGCTCTGCTGTCAACAGTGGATTGTGGCTTTCACAATAAAGGCATATCATGGGTACACAATGAATATTAAAATAATGGTTTAAGCTTCTGAGAAAATCACTAGTTTGGAAGCCAAAATATTGCCTTCCGAATGGCTCCCCGCAAGGATGGTGGGTGGCTGGATGAGAAAAGAAAAGGCGATTGCTGAAAGAGAGATGAGTTCTGCAAAATAATCAAAACTAAGAGAGCCCTTCTCGGAAGGGCACAATATATTAAAGTTTTCGAAGCCATAGAAAAATATTGAATATATAGACAACAAATGTTGTGTGCCCTGCTCTGACTATAGCTGACTAAACTTGGACAAAATTAATTTTACGCCGGAATAATCTCAGTTGGGCCCTCACTTATGAGGTTTTGGCATAGGGCAGTGCAGCAAATCACCCTGCTGTGTTGCCCTACATCAAAGTGAAAGGGCAGGAATGCACCGCATTTATCCAATATGTTGCATTCCTCTCCTTTCTCCCTGTGCTGGTGCCATTTCAGAAGCCTAGTGCCAACGCAGGCACCCTTGCACCAGGGTGCAAGGGTGCCTATGTTGTAGTCAGAATTGTTTTAGTTTAGGAAGGGGCACCTTCCAGCACAAAATCAATACCTAAAGGCATGTTCCTCATTCTATGTGTGCTGCAGAATGCAGCACACATAGCAAAAGGAAACAAGCATTGGAAATGCAATAGGTCTCGCATTTGTTTTAAGTTAGAGCTATTGGCATTGTAAATGGCAATGCCTTTTACTTATGTTTATGGAGTGGATGTATGTGGTGTGAGGTGGAATTATGCGAGTTGGATAGAATTGTGTGGCGTGGAATAGTGTGGTGTGGAGTGGATTTGTGTAGAGGAATTATGTGGCATGGTGTGCAGTGGAATTATGTGGATAGTAATTATGTGGTATTGAGTGTACTGGAATTATGTAGAGTGGGATTGTGTGGCATGGAGTGTAAATATGTGGATTGGTATTTTGTGTTGTGGAGGGAAGTTTAATTATGTGGTATGCTGTTGAGTTATGTGGCATGATGTAGAGTTTTGTGGTGTGGATTGGATACATGTGTTGTGTTGTGTAATCATGTGGTTGAGTTAAATTATGTGGTTTGTTGTTGAATTATGTAATGTGGAATGGAAATGTGTGGAGCTGAATTTAAGGAGGGGGGACGTAAGGGAATGGGGTGCTAGGTAGGTGGTAGCCGTTTCCTCACTGGCCACTGGTTGTAGGTGGGTGTGTGTGCTTAATTGCCTGCACTGGAGAAAAAAAAATTAACCATAAGGGATTGGTTAGCCATTTTTTCACACCCAGACACTATTAAAAAAGCATTGAAAATGCAATAGGTCTTGCATTTGATTAAGTTAAAGCCATTTGCTTTGCTAATGGTATTGTATAGCAAAGCAAATGGCTTTAACTTAATGAAAGGTGAAACCTATTGCATTTTTAATGCTAGATTTCCTAGCGACAAAGAAAACACGTCCGTTGTTCTCCTTTATATTAAATTCAACTAGTAGTTTCTGAAATGTCGTGAGGTATATCCAGGGCCGGACTGGGAACCGAAACTGGCCCTGGCAAACTGCTCGGCTGGCACCCCCTGGGGTGAGGGGGTGCAGCCGAGCAGTTTGCGAGGGCCGGTACGGCCAATTTTGTTACAGGGGGCCGATATTTACGACCCCCGGTAACAAAATCGGCCTCCAGGGGCCCAAAACCTGCCCCACCCTAGCGGCCCACCAGGGAAACGCCCGGTGCCCACTATGGCCAGTCTGGCCCTGGGTATACCCTGACAATCTAGAGAAGTAGCTTCAGATTCCAATATGTATGCTGCACAGTAAACCTGGATTGTAAGGGGATTTATGGGCCTATTAAAGGTAAGTGCACGAAAAAGAAAAGGAAAAGGTGCATTAGCAATTTAGTTAAAAAAACAAAAAAAAAGTTGATGTGCCCATTTAGCTCTGAAAGCAGGTAATGTATCCCTGCACACACACAATCGGCCACAGATACAATAACTGGAACAGGGAAATGTGTCACTGGCAGAAGTAATCAGTAAAATAAGGAAAACAGACACTGGTAAAGAGATTCACTGAAACAGAAACACAAACACTGGGTCAGGGAGACAATGGAACCGGCAGCTACTGGAACACAACAAGGTGGACACACGGGCTGGGATATACTGGACAGGGAAACACAGGACACTGGGAGAGGAGAGACACACTGAAACAGGGAAACAATTAGAACACAGAGGTTACAAATGTGAAACCCATTAGCTTTGCCAGTGCTTGTTACACTTGTTGTTAGTCAAAAAATCCAGTTGGTCTCGACATGTATGGAGCACTGGGACACGACATGTTAAAGCATTCACCTAATGTGCTTGAAGGTTTTTTTTGAATATGTAAAGATCTTTCATATATCAACAACATCGTTTTTTGTCCTTTACATAATGTAATATGCAATGTATCCAGCTTGGAAGAATGAAAGGCTGAGCATTCCCGCCAGGAATTTAAGGCTGCAGAACTTCAAAGAGACTCATTTTTCAGTTTATATATAGCGCAAACATGAGCACCAGTTACATTACACAAGTCCAAATTTATGTTTTCAAACACAGGATGTTGAGCCGAGTGAGGCTCGAACCTTCTTTTTAGCTCGAAGGATCGGCAGCTATAGCCTTAGGCCACAACGTTGCTCTCAAGAAAGGTAGCATTTTCAATATTATATATAACTAAGTCATAGTTGCTGCTTATTTATCTTATGCAATTTACAACCATTGACAAAGCCAGTAGCCCTGGCTTGTTGTAGGTCTAATGTTACTTGTTGTGCTATCTATCTGGATGAATAAACAGAAGCAGCAAAATACACGTGGGGCAGCACACTAAGCTAAGTACCGATTTCTAGCTTGTGTTTTAAGCCACGCCCTTGATTACATTGGCCACGCCCCTATGGGAGACCCCCCCCCCCAGTTATTTCATCCCACTTAAAGCCCTGGTAATGCTACCTACCTCCTCCTCAAAATGTTAACGCCTTACACCACCCACACTATTTTGTTCGACAATTCCCTAACATTCAGAGTTTTCCCACCAAAGTAGCCAATAGAAACTCCAGAACTGTACAATAAGCCCACTTTGTTCAAGGAAGCGTTTCTATGCCTTGCTCTTGGCTGAAGGCGCTCATAAAGGCTGATAACATATCAACACTGTGGCACGCACTCCTTTATAATACACTGTTCCCATGTGCCCTCCTCCCCACACAGAGCTCGGCATGTGTTCCCCCCTGGGCTCCTTGCTGGAGTGGAGCACATGTGTTACCTGAAACTACACACGTCCACACCCTGGTGCTACTGCCTCGTCCCAGCAGATCACAATAGTAGGCCGCAGGCTCGCTGTGACGCCTGAGCCTGTCTCCCCAAGCCTTGGCTCCTCCCTGGGCCCTTTGTTGCCTTGGAACAGCTGTATTAGCTTTTCCACTGCCGTAAAAGGGGAATGTGCTGCTGTTGCTGCCGCCGAGTCCTGACATTGGTTCCTCACAACTCGTGCCTTTGACGGGCCAAGTTCAGAGACTTGCGGCTCTCCCAGCAGCATCATGGTAACCAAAACAAAGCAGAAAAAAAAAAAACTAAAAAAGTAGAGACACTCCCTAACTCCATCTCTCTCAATGCACGGACAGCGGAGTGCGGGCGGGGGTAAAGGGGTGCGAAAATACACTGAGTGCGGGTGGGGGAGGGCTGTGCGAAAATTCACGGACAGCGGATTGCGGTCGGGGGAGGGGGGTGTAAAAAACCACGGACAACGGAGTGCGGGCGGGGGGAGGGGGGTGCGAAAGAGTTAAACTCCTCAAGTATGACCTGTCATGTTTTATTCCTGCAACACACCTCTGCTTAAACGCAAAGTCTTGACAGGGTGTTCGCCATGAGAACCCTAAGCATGATTTGTGAACTCTCGCGGTCTCGGTAATCTCATCAGTGTAATGGGATTATATTTGAAATCACCGCGGCCTGTTTATTAGGTATTTAAATCCTCTGACAGATGAAAAGTTAAATAAAATGCGCGTCAGCCCTGGTTGACTTTTGCGGATCTCTCCTCTGATTAGACAAGCAGATGCCAGGCTGCAAAATGAAAAAGAAATGGCGGCCGCGCGGTAAAAAAAAAATAAACAGTGGTGCGCGCGCACCACAGTGGAGCGGGGGGAGGGGGGAGGAGGGAGCGCGGCAGCCTGCTCAGCTGACCAGACGCTCGTGCATCATGGCCTTTTCCCGGCATGTGTTTCCAATTATCGCGCCCGCGTCTGGGCACGATAATGGGAAACACATGTCTGCGGCGCGCGTAACCGCCCGAAAAAGGCCACGACGCACGAGCGTCTGGTCAGCTTCTGAAACCCCCTTACATAAAGTCTTCACCTAGCAGCGCTTGCGCGCTACTCGAGGCTCGACCTAAAAACCAGGAGAAATAAAGATATTTGTACTAGTTACGCATGCCCTGAAGAGGTGTGAGATTTTGAAGCACTGCAGGTAGGGGGCAAGCAAGAACTTGAGCTTGCTGCACAACAGGGTGTTGCATCTGCTTTTCCATTAGACTTATCCTCTTCACCATCTCGTCTGCGGAAAAGAAAGATCACTTCCAATCTTCTCCAGGGCCCGTCTTCAGATAAAAGTGACATGGAATGGACCCCCAATTTCCATCATGGGAGACAAGGTAAAAGGAAGATCCCACAAAGCCTAATTGCAAGTAAGGAAGATAAACAAGACTTGTTCATGCCAGAAGTGGCATGGAAGAAGTGGCACTTCTATTTAAACTGCTCCATGTCCTGAGGTACCCCTTTTTGCGTGGTCACCCCAACTTTTTACTGGCTCTTTTTGCTGGTTGATCTGACCTCTAAAAACATGTTGAATAGGCATATACCTAACTGGCATATTTAACTTACCTATAAGTTCCTAGGATATGGTACAACATGTACCCTGAGCCTGTGAGTTAAATGTCCTACTGGACTTCAGCACTCATTGTGCCACCAGTATCATAACAATGCAAACCATGACTGCAGTTCTGCCACCAGTAGCCTGCCTGTGCAGGTTTAAACTGGAAATTTGACCTTCTAAAATAACCTATTTTGACAGGCCTAAACGTTTCTTATAAATGTTAATAAGTCACCTCTTAAGAGACCTTAAATGGCCATAATGCAAGGTTTATGATCTTTAAAATTAGGAGACATACATGTTTAATGTTAAACATGTCCCTACAGTGACAATGCCTTCAAAGCAATTTTTGTAGAAGGGTTAGCTGTTCCATAGGAAAGCATTGGAATACATTAGTATATTTAATAAAACTATGTCCGGAACTAGCTACACATTTCATAATTGGACTTTTCAAAATATTTATTACAAGGCCAATCCACTGGTAAATTTGGATTTGCTTAAATATTCTGCAAAGGGTACTTTTAAAAGGTTACCCTTAGCCTGCGTAAAGCCTCTAGAAGCCCATTTGCCTGAGCTTCCGACTGTCACTCAGGAGCTAAATAACTCCTTGAATAGGTGTGAATTGGCTTCCTAAGCTGGGACTATGGGCTTTGGTGTGGAGAGAAGCTGATCTTCCCCTGACAGGATGGCCTTGGGGATGTGCCCAGCCCATTGCATTTCTACAAAGGATGCCTACCTTAACTTTTTTCTCTATTGGTAAGGGAGGGGCCGTGAGTTGCCTGCACCAACAGGCTAGTGAAAAGCATAAAAGTGGTACCCCTGGCCACCCTCTTCAGAAAACTACTGGACCTGTGGAAGAGAGAAGAAGAACTGTACCTGCTAGTGTGACTTCTTAGGAGAACACTAAGCACCGGACCTGCTCCCACTTGTACCCAGAACTAAGAAGTGGACTTTAAAGGTCAGTTGGATGACCTTCTGTTAAGCTACAAGGACGCAAAAGCTGCAAGAAGCCCACTTTCCGGAAGGAGCCCAGCTGACCAGTTTCAACTGGAGCTGCCCTAGAGACCTGACACCCCAAGTCCTGTCCATGAGGTGTACAGCTCTTGCCTGACCCTAAAGCCTGGGATTTGTTTCTCTGGAGAACCTACAGGAGACTTGGACAAACCTGCCAAATCATCAGATAAATATGTATTGCTGCTGGGACAAAGGATCAGTTTGTTCCCACTCTGAGATTTTCTGCACTAACAAATCTGTTTCAGAAGGATGTTCTGTTTAGCTATAGCTTTCAGCCTTGCCTTACTGGAGAAATCCAAGCTCTCAAAAAGTGACTAAACCTGAAGGTAGAAATCTTCACCAGATGAAAGGACCAAAAGTAAATGGCAGGTGAGGGGCCTTCCTTGGGCATGAATTTTTAATTTCTCTCACTATGAGCTTTCCAGCCAAAAGTTAGTGGCTTCGCCAGGACTTCAGCACACAGCTATCCAGCCTGTAGAACCTATCACGGCCACAGCCTGCTGCCTTGCCCCAGTGAGGATTTTTGACTTCCATATCAGAGACAGAAGGTAAAACTTCTGACCGTGATATCCCTGGTCTCTGTATCCAACCCACAATCCATTGCGGTGAGCCTTAACTCGCACCTAGGTACTATTCAATCAGAACCAGATGACCGCTCTTAACGCTTTTTGTTGCTATTTTTATTTAAAACTTCAAAAATTCATATCTCTGATTTCCCCTTATTGGATTTTTTATGTTTTGGTGTCATTTTGTTCATCAAATTATTCTCTATTTTTATAAATTTGAGCTGGATTTTTATAGTGTGGTATTTTCAGCTTTTTAACCTGTTTTGGTATTTCTAAATGATGTCCATATTTTCCTGAGTTAAACTTCTTCTGCTCTGTGCCACAGCTACCAGAAGTTGAGCTCAGGTTTAAATTACTGAAACCAGTACTGGACCTAACAAGAATAGTTCATCTGGCTTTGGCTCTATAAGGAAGCTATCCATCCTGGTTTTGAACTTCCTAACATTTAGGATGCATAAGGACCACATTGCACAATTTGCTGCAAACCAGTGCATCGTTGAAAGCCAGGGGGACAATATGGCACTAGGGGCCAACTGCCAATATGAAAATCTAACATGCAATCATGTAGGAAGAGCACCTCAAAAAGGAAGGTGCTACCAACAGACAAGAACTTCAAGTCGAACAGATAGAAGGAGGCAGTGATGATGAATATGACATCACGTGAAGCAGCTCTGTCCCTCTTAGTGTGAAGTCATTACTTGCAGCAACCTCAGGTGAGCACAAGCAAAAGAGAAATACCAAAGCCACCCTAAAGGATCCAAGCAATCTACCTGCTTCACTTCACACGCGGACTGACCAACTGGAATGTTATTGCTGATTTCAGCTTTCAGGCATCACTTAGCCCTGGGAATTCCTCGGTGTATCCAGCGTATTACAATGGAACACTCACACTGGACCACATCAACTTCTGGTTATTATACCTTTGCCTCGCTTGACTCAAGTTGTCTGTTGTCTAATCTGGACTCCCTCCTTTGATGTGTTGTCTCCCAAGTACCTCCCTTCCTAGACCTACTGTTCCACATTAACCTCGTGTTTGGTGAAACCTTGACCTGGTTCAAGGCCAGCACTCCCCCCTGCAGCCTCGCCGTTCAGCCGGACCTCCAGCCTCCAGCTCCGTACCAGGGTTCGAGCCAGCAGCCCGTACCGGCGCCGCTGCTCAAACCCGTGCAGTTCTTCCGTTGTAGGTGCTCCCCCTTGTCCCTCCTGTTGCCTCGTGTGCCCTGATTGTGCTCCTGTTGTTTTCTTTCCTCATTCCTTATTAATTTTCACTGTTTGTATTTTATTGTGCATTTCACTGTTATTGTGCCTGTGTTGTGCCTTGGTTTTCCCGCCACTGCTGCCCCTGCGGCCCGCCCCCCGATCCTGCCCGCCCCCTACCTCTGCTCCCGCCCCTCCCCTTCTTATGGCGACTGCTGCGCGGTCGTGTAGCGGACGCACACAGCGGGCGCACCGCTGGCGCGCCAGAAGGCACGCCTAAGGCAAGCCCGTCTGCGCCCGTCCGCGCCTGGACCGCACCCAGCGCCAGACCCCCTGGCCCCCGCGACCACCACAAGACCCGACGGCGCTACGACGCTAACACCCTCCACGCACTCAACGCCGGCCAAAATTCCACCTGCTTCCAGGCCACCCCGAAGCTCACCCACGGACCCTTCACCTGCCGAAACTGCAGCTACACCAGCCAGCGCACACCTGCATGTCCTGCCCATCCCAACACTGCAGGCCACAACTATCTCAGCTGCATACTACTCAACACCCGCTCAGTCCACAAGCACACCGTCGAACTCTGGGACCTGCTAGACTCCTCCGCCCCGGACGTCGCCTTCCTGACGGAGACCTGGATGAACACCTCCTCGGCGTCTGACATAGCCATAGCCATCCCGCACGGCTACAAGATCACTCGCAGGGACCGAAACAACAAACCAGGAGGAGGAATCGCCATCGTCCACAGGAACACCATCAGAATCTCAACCAACACCGAAGACTCCCTCAGCATGGCCAAACACCTACACTTCCAGATCCACATCGATCACAACACCACCCTCAGAGGAACCCTCGTCTACAGACCCCCGGGACCCCGACCACAGTTCAACGAATCCATCGCCGACCTCATCAGCACGCACGCCCTCGCCTCCACAGACTACATGCTCCTCGGAGACCTGAACTTCCACCTCGAGAACGCCAACGACAGCAACTCCACAACGCTGATCGACAACCTCGCCAACCTCGGACTCAAACAGCTCGTCATGACACCCACCCACTCCGCCGAACACACGCTCGACCCCATCTTCTCCGCCAGTGACCACGTCACCTTCAGCCACACCACCGAACTCCACTGGACCGACCACCACTGCATCCACTTCTCCTTCGAGAAACACACCGCGCACAACCAACCGCAACGTATCCCACACCGCAGCTGGAAAAAAGTCACCGAAGACCAGCTCATCACCACACTCACCCGAGACCCTCCACCCGAGCCATCCGAGACAGACGCAGCAGCCCACAACTTCAGACAATGGATCGACGACTGCGCCAACACTCTCGCCCCGATCAGGAAACCCTCCAACAGGCGCACCGACATGAGAGCCATCTGGTTCAACGCCGACCTCCAGAACTCCAAGCACACCTGCCGAAGACTCGAGAAGCAGTGGCGCAATGACCAGACACCAGACAACCACGCAGCCCTCATGAACGCCAGACGCAAACACCACCAACTCATCCGATCCGCCAAAAGAACCTCCTTCAATGAATGCATCGACAACAACGCACACAACAGCAAAGAGCTCTTCAACATCGTGAAAGAACTCGCCACCCCCAGCTCCAGCTCCAATGACGTCCTGCCATCACAAGAACTCTGCGACTCCCTGGCTACCTTCTTCCACCGCAAGATCGCAGACATCCACAACAGCTTCGACACCCAGGCGCCGACGACAGACGCAGACACCCCCGACTCAACACCCACCAAACACACCGACATTCTCCTCTCCTGGCACAACGTCAACGACGAAGACACCATCAAAATCATGAACACCATCCACTACGGCTCACCTTCCGACCCCTGCCCCCACCACATCTTCAACAAGGCAAGCTCCATCATCACACCCCAACTCCGAAAGATCATCAACAGCTCCTTCGAGACCGCCACCTTCCCGGAGAGCTGGAAACACGCCGAGATCAACGCCCTACTCAAGAAACCCAAGGCGGACCCAAAGGACCTCAAGAACTTTTGACCCATCTCCCTGCTCCCGTTCCCGGCTAAAGTCATTGAGAAGACCGCCAACAGACAACTGACCCACTTCCTGGAGGAGAACAATGTCCTGGACTCCTCCCAATCCGGCTTCCGCAGCAATCACAGCACCGAAACCGCCCTCATCGCCGCCACTGACGGCATCAGGACCCTACTGGACAACGGCAAAACCGCGGCCCTCATCCTCCTGGACCTCTCGGCCACCTTTGACACCATCTGCCACCACACCCTGCGCACACACCTTCACGACGCAGGGATCCGAGACAAAACCCTGGACAGGATCACCTCCTTCCTCACCGGCAGAACCCAGAGAGTCTGCCTCCCCTCTTTCCGATCCGAAGCCACCACGATCACCTGCGGTGTACCCCAAGGTTCATCCCTCAGCCTGACCCTTTTCAACATCTACATGGCACCGCTCGCCAACATCGTCCGAGCACACCACCTCAACATCATCTCGTACGCCGACGACACCAAGCTGATCCTCTCCCTCACCAAGGACCCGGCCACCGCCAAATCCAACCTCCATGAGGGAATAAAGGCTGTCGCAGACTGGATGAAGACTAGCCGGCTGAAACTGAACTCGGACAAGATGGAGGTCCTCATCCTCGGCTCCACCCCCTCTGCATGGGACGACTCCTGGTGGCCGGCCACGCTGGGAGCTGCCCCGACACCCACCAACCACGCACGCAACCTGGGGTTCATTCTGGACTCAACGCTCTCTATGACCCAGCAAGTTAACGCTGTTTCCGCCTCCTGCTTCAACACCCTCCGCGTGCTCCGCAAGATCTACAGATGGATCCCCACCGAAACCAGAAGGACGGTCACCCAAGCACTCGTCAGCAGCAGGCTGGACTACAGCAAAAACCTCTACGCAGGAACCACGGCTACACTCCAGAAGAGACTCCAACGCATACAAAACGCCTCCGCACGCCTCATCCTCAGACTCCCTCGCCCCAGCCACATCACCACCCACCTGAGAGACCTGCATTGGCTCCCGGTCAACAAGAGGATCACCTTTAAGCTCCTCACCCACGCTCACAAAGCACTCCACAATGCCGGACCAGCATACCTCAACGAACGACTGTCCTTCGACACCCCGAACCGCCAGCTTCGCTCCGCCGACCTTGCCACCGTCCCACACATCTGCCGAATGACCACCGGTGGCAGATCATTCTCCCACCTCACCGCCAAGACATGGAACACCCTCCCCGCCCACCTGCGTCAGACCCAGGACCTGCTGACCTTCAGGAGACTTCTCAAGACCTGGCTGTTCGACCAGTAGCTGCTTCCCCCACCCCCTTAGCGCCTTGAGACCCTCACGGGTGAGTAGCGCGCTCTACAAATGATTGATTGATTGACTTCAGTTACTTGCAGTGGTATGATCAAAAATCAAACTAATACAACCCACTATCAAGTCAATGTTTAGCAAGGAGTGCCTGTATCATCTAACCCATGTGTTGGTCCATTTATACACTAGACACTGGCCAAAATGTTAGTGCTTGACATCTTCCCTCTTTAGTTGGTGGATGTGGAGGGTTTTTGGGAATTTGTGCATACCTTTTTTCCAAAATGGTAGTTTCCAAGCTGGCTCTTTCTTTCAACTGTTTCTGTGCCACAGCTGCACCATCAAGTGTTGGAATTGGTTGGTAATGCAATGATGGAGAGCGCTATGGAGTCCATCGATCCCACGACAAACATGTGGACCATCTGTGAGTCTACATGTTCTTCACTGCATCACTAAACACTAGGGGGCATAGTTACCAATCTTTCACTCAGCGTAACGCAGCAAGCCACCTTGTGCTGCGTGAAAGGGAAAGTGCAGGAATGCACTGTTTTCAACAGTATATGGCGCATTCCTGCCCTTTCCTAGTGCTGGCGCACTTTTGGCTGCCTAGCACAAATGCAGGCACCCTTGCAGCATGTTTCAAGGGTGCCTGCATTGTAGGCAGGAATGTTTTGGTGCAGTAAGGGATGCCTTCCTGCACAAAAACAATCCTGAGAGCCATTTTCATCTTTCTATGTGTGCTGGTGAATGCATCATACGTAGACAGAGGAAAAAACTAGGAGAAATAAAGATATTTCTCCTGGTCACGCCTCCCCTGAGAAAGAAGCATTTTGACACAATCCCAGGTCTATCACTAATGATAAATCTGGGAATGCGCCAAATCCATGTGTGGATGTGTGGGAACATCCACACTCCACTCCACCTATGGAGAGCCTCCCTGGGGCAGAGTAAGGCAAATCAGTGTTTTATCTGGTTACTTTAAAAGTATTGGGACTGGGCTCTGCCTGTTGTTTGATCACAGATGGAGTTATTAAACATTGTTTCCGGTAATAATTATGGACACTCTTGAAAGTGGGGAAGGAGTTATTTGGGGTTACTGGGCAGTGGAGGAATGCTCGTGACATTTGATGCATGCTGATTTTGAAATTGAGACAGAAAAAGCCTGTTTTGGGTCTTCAAGAGAGCTTGGACTTCATCATCCAATATTTTATTTGTTCAAGAACAACCCACCGCAAGTCTCTCACTAGAGCATCCATGTTGCGAAAGAAAGATTTGCAAAGATTTAATAATTCAGCCTTAAAGTCACACCTTTCCTGCAATGGTATAGGGCTTAGGCCTCCTACAGCCTTCGAGAAATCCTTAGATTTTGAGTTGGTAGCAGCAGCACCCTGGGTTTTTCCATCCCCCCCTCTTCCGCTTAGTAGGTGGTGGTTTTATCTCACTCGGCTGGTGAATATCAGGGCTTAATATGGTAATGTCAACAGGTGGCTCTGGCGAGATGCAGGGATTATTTACCTCAGCCATAACATTTAAAAGTGTTTATGATGGGCTATCGTTGGTTCCCTTAAGTTAGCATCTCTCTCCCCAGTTAGTGTCTCAATGGCTTAGAGGGAATCAGGGCATTAGATTTGTTTTCGGGATCTTTCATCAATCATCGGACAGGGTTTATAAGGCCCTTAACTAGCTGCAACTCTGTACTGACAGCACCCATAACCGATGACAGATAAGATATGCTTAAAGGGGTAGAAAAATGTGCCTTGCCCCCTCCATTTTTGGGCTGAGTAGGTTTATTTTTCCCAATTGCTGAATGTGCAAGAAGACAGGGGATTTATCTAGGGTATAAAGAGTCAAAATCCAGTCCTACCTCATTCACTGTAGTTTCTGGTGGTCACGCTATCCTGGGGCCACGGGGGTGGGGCCCAGCCCTGCCTTGTCTGACCATGGATGGTCACAAACGCACCAGCTCTTGGCTCAGTCTTTGACCAGGCATGCACATGGGCATGCACCTTGCAGCGGAAACCGGCAGGTAATTAAGTAGCACACAGTGGCTGCTCCTCCCCCACTTCCTGGAATACTGGGCCTTAGAGTCCTGGCCCCCTGGTGCTCTCAATGAGCATGCTGCACTGTGGAGAGCAGCAGCAAATTAGATAGTGCATGCTGTCGGAAGCTGGCTCTGTATATACTATACCAAAATGAGGTATAGTGTGCACAGAGTCCAGTGGAACCCCAAAGAAAGGCAGAGGTAAAAGTAGATAGCACCTTATTCTCTATTTGTGGTAGTGTGGGCGAGCAGTGAGGCTTTATCAGAGGGTAGTGTTAAGCATTTGTTGTACACACTCAATCAGCAAATGATGTCACACACTCAAAGACTGAACTGAGACCAATTTGATTTGTATAAAAATATTATTTAGTTGTATTTATTTTCTAGAACCAAGCAAGCCTGGCACAGGTAAGTGGAAATGGTACTTTTCAGGGCAGGTTGAATAATACAAGCAAGCTGAATGAAGATGTCTTTTTTACAGGTCTGTAAATGTTTTCAATACAGTGGAAATTACTGTTAGATTACTTTTGATTACTTTACAGATTACTTTATGGATTACTTTTTCTACTCAGTGTGATATGCCTAGATATCACACTGGGACATTTCCTAGAGAAAAGGTAAGTACAGCAGTTTTTAGTTATTTACAGTTTTTCAAGTTCGCATACAAAACCAGCTCCACACAACAATTTTCAAGAAAAGCAGCCAATGCAATCCTATGGAAGGAAATTGAGTTATCGTTTTACAGGTAAGTAGTTATTTGTGGGAGTTGGTATTCTGGGGTCAGACCCAGGATTCCCCAGGGTCAAGAATGCACTCTTGAAACTCCCTCACTGGCACTAGGGCAGCTGAGTGCAGAGTGCTGAGACCCAATGTTATCCAATGGGGGTTAGGGCGCCTCCGGTTGGTGGCTGCTCACAAGCAGGCCACAAGGTTGTGGGAGCAAAGGTCCTGGTATTAGGTTCAGGGCAAAGGGGGGATCCGAGTTAGCACCCAAAAGTACACCCACAGCAGCGCAGGGGCAGCTGGGTGCAGGGTGCTGTTTTGGCGTCGGGTGCCCTGTAGGTTTCAATGGGGATTCTTCGGTTGCAACAAAGACTGCAGGCTCGGGGACGAAGTTCTTCTGGAGGTGACCACCAGTTAGAGAGGTAAGTTGAGATGCCTGGGGATGCTGGGACACCATCGGTTGGGCCACCCAAGGCCGTGGAACGTCGGGTGCAGGGGTGTCTTTAGGTGTCGGGTTTTCTTACCAACTCCGGTTGCGGTCGGGGGGATCCTCCAGAAAGAGGCTGCCAGCTTCGCTTGGAGATTCGAGGCAGGTCAGAGATCACCAGATCTTAGGTCAGGATCTCTGGGGAGACCTCCTCATGGTGTTGGGCCACTCGAACTCGGACCGTGGGCGTTGGGTGCAGAGTGGTACAGACTCGGGGTTTTGGCTGGGGCCAGAGTCTGTGGGTGAGCAAATCCGGTGCTCACCGGAGACAAAGTCTTGGAAGGCAGGGCAGGTCCTTTGGGTTCTTGAGGCTGCTGGCCGCAGGACACACCGGGATTTTGCTGGAGCAGGTTTGAGGTGGGGGCAGGCCGTAGGCCTGGGGCCAAGTCAGTGGGCATCCTCCTCTTTTTAGTTCAGCACAGCTGCTTCGGTCCTTGTTCTTCTTTTCTTCTTGTCGATTCTTGTCTGAGGAGGCAAGGTTCAGGGTTGCCCCTAAATACTAGATTTAGGGGTGTTACAGGTAAGTAAAGGTTGGGACCAATGGGTCCCTTCCTTGGGGTGGGTACACCCCCTATTATGCCACCCTCCAGTGGGAGGGGAGCGTATGCCTCACTCTGGTTGGCTGGGTCCCCCCATCTGCAAGATGGCGGGGACTGAGAGTTGGGCCTCACCTCACCTATCCCACCTGAGGGGTGGGGTTTGGCAAAGGTGGGCACACCTCCCTTCCTCACTTGGTTTTCCCACTGATTCTCCCGCCCAAAGTGGGGGTCAGAACCGGTGAGGGCCAGTTGCTAGAAGCAGCAAAGGCCTGGGGAAGCTCACAAAGGTGGCAAGCCTTTGAAGATTCCTCTTCGTGGACCCTGCCCATCCTGGGGGAGGAGGCTTGGCACCTCGTCCCAGGATGTGCATTGTTTCAGACCCCCGAGAGCAGCAGGCTCTCAACCCAGGGGTCCAGAAACATGTCTGGTGGTGGCAGCTGGCGAGCAGCCACTCAGCCTGGACACTAGTGTTAAGTCGTTTTTCAGGGGGCATCCCTAAGATGCCCTCTGTGTGCATTTTTCATGAAATCCCACACTGTCATCAGTGTGGGTTTAATGTGCTGAGAAGTTTAATACCAAACTGCAGGGACCGACAGGAAATGAAGTAGCGCTAGCCAGAGCTGACTGTTCCTCCCCACCTCGTAAAATGTTTGACTTTGCATTCCTGGCCCCAGGTGCCTTCGATGCGTGACCCATGCTGTGGGGAGCCACAGGAAATTCAGTAGCACCCACTGGCACTGGCTGCTCTTCCCCCACCTCCTGGAGTACTGGGCCTTAGAGTCCTGGCCTCCTGGTGCTCTCGTTGCCACCAACCTTAGATGGAAAAAGTTATTAACTTAACAAGCACAATAGTTTGCAGGGGCAGTCGAAGCAATCTTTAAATTCGAAAACAAATCAGATCATAAGCCCATTAAAGAAATGACCTCCTTATACAAAAGCACATGTCTCTTTGTTGGTACGTATGGGGCAGGAGTATGGGGCTATACAAACCCAGGAAACCTGCAAACACTTGAGAATGTATTTCTTTGCAGGTTGTTGGCATTACCCAAGAGCACTGCGAGCTATATCACCCACCTAGAATAAGGTCTCCCGTACTTGGACGACACTGTGAAAGTTGCACCTTTACTTTTTTGGATAAATATTTGCCATACCCCTGAAGAAAAATTTTCATGATTGGTACTTGAATATTGCATTAGGCAAGATAATATGGACTTGATCCCATGGTTAGCATATGTTAAGGAAGCTTTCACTGACTTGGGAATTCCAAACTTTTCCTACCACCCTAATAGAATCGATAATATTGCTAAGACCCAAGTGAAAGATTTATTTTGTAGTTATAGCCAAGCTGCTAGAGTATCTAGAGTATCAACGATGGACACTGTTTCACGTTATTTAACAATTTCAACTACAGTAGGGGTGGAACCATACGTAACGTGGATAGCTAACCGCGAACATAGATTTTTTCTTAGCCATTTTAGATTAAGCACAGTGCACTTTTGAAAGCATTTCCACAGAGGGGTTCTTAGATTTCTTCATTTCCTTTCTGCCCGTGTTACAATATTTCACAACAGTCTACCTCCCATTTTATGTTTTTTTGCAATCTCTAAAACACCTATAGATTCCAATTTTCATGGCCAATTTTGTGTGTAAATCATTTTACATCTTACAAGTTAGGTCTACAATTTTTATAACGTTTAGAATCACAGTCCACTTGTTATGCAGTTATTAGTTATATTAGTTGGGCATTAAGAATCAGAAATAAATATGCCACCTAGGGCCTCATAAACTTAGATTATTTTCATGGCGGCAATTTAATGTGATAGTTTTTTTATTTGGGCTTACTAATGTGACTTAGATTTTATAATATGGACTGATTATATCTTTGTACATATAAATGTTATCATCGATACGCTGATTTACGGCTGATTATATTTTGACATGTTTTATATATGATGCTCTGCTTTTTATGGCAGCTTCCCAATAAATGTTTTGACTGACTGAATGGAGACTAGTTTACCCCTATGATTACAGCAACTGTAGATTTTGCAAAGAGCATATGTCTCTAAGTCTGCAATTGATGACAGAATTTCCTGAAAGAACAAGATGCCTCCCTTGCCAAACCTTTGATTTTCATGCTTGGCTGTCAGTGAAGATTCAAACTAATGACTTGCACTACTTATACATGTCATGGCAAAAGTGACACATAGATAAATAGACCAGACTTAGAAAAGGTAACTTGCATCAATTTATGCTGAATAATGTTTCATGTGAGAGGAACTTAGATAAACTTGGTATTTAATGTTTGGGTGATCATTCTCTATTCCATATATTGCTATGAGAGTTACTGGATTGACCTTTCTTTACCTGCACTCCAGAAGCTCTTGGTTCTTCTCAGACCTTTAAATTTACCTTGCTTATACTAAGACTTAATTTCATTTTTCTTTCTTGTGCAAGAGATCTGTTTGCAAGTCCTGTCAGGAACAAGGGCCCTCACACACCCCAAGGGGTGTCATGCTTCAACATAGGGCAGCTCCTTATCGGGCCGGTGCTGCAATGCCCAACGGGCCCCACAGGGGGGGCTCTTTGCCAGAGATCTTTTTTTAGACTGTGGTCTTTGCCATAGATGAAGTGGGTGTGTGTGGGACGTGTGGTGTATATCAAAGGTGAGTAGAGTTCCAGGAGTGTGTGACCAAAATACGGGGGCACAAGGAGTCAAACTACTCCGGAGTCACGGGACAGGCTTTTCCTGTCGGTTCGCGGAACGCGGCCGACCTACCTTCCGAAATCCGGGGCTAATTGTGCCCCTGTATTTTGGGTCCCTACTGAAGAGGATCCTGTTTGTTGAAGACGCACTGACTACAGATGGTGTATTCTGAAAGGGCATGGTGAATGAACTCTATTTTATAAATGTTACCACCCCCTTTTTTTGAGTAGTTAGTAGGTGCTTTAGGTCTTGAAGAAATGCCACAATCATTTTTGACAATCTAGGGCATGAAACATGTCGACCACTACTACACTTAAATACTTGACGAGACTATTAGCGTCTCCAGACCCAATTATTACCCGTTTTTAATCATGACATGGAACCCACTAATTAAAGTTAGTTCAGCTGGCTTCCATAGTTATTTTTAATCCACACACTCCTGATACTCTACTCACCTTTGATATACACCACACGTCCCACACACACCCATTTCATCTACGGCAAAGACCACGGTCTAAAAAAATATCTCCGGCAAAGAGCCCCCCTGCGGGAACTATGCATGTCATAATGGTAAATAGATAACATTGAGCATAATGCAGTCCATTTTCTCTTAAAGCACTTTTTACTGTCCAATGAAGAGGAGACAGGAGTGTTTTAAATGTGGTGAAATGATTAATGGGAACACTATGGCATTGAGAAAGGCATGATTGCTGAAACACGTCTGCCAAATTAAAGTGAAGACTGTGAACCGTGATTTCCTGGTATGGGATTTTGGAGGTATATATATATATATTCGATGAAAAAAACAAAGGTTACAGGGACATTTTAGTGAGGCTTACATTTCACTCATACAGAACCAGAGAAATTCAGCAGTTATAGTTACCTGAGCTAACTATAACTTATGCCCCCGCAATGCACTGCTTATGACCTCACATATTACATCTCTCATGACATGGTCAGTGACATCACAGATAAAATCACTCATGACATGTTATGTTATGTTACAACGTTTTGTAGAGCGCACAGCTGCCCCAGCGAAGGGGCGTCCCGGCGCTAAGCAACAGAAGGAGAAGCAGCTGAAAATGGAAGGCCTACGGAGAAGGGAAAAGATGGGTCTTGATGGCCTTACGAAAAGCAAGGTAGTTGTTAATGCTGCGGATGGAAAGAGGCAGAGAATTCCAGAGTTTAGATGCCAGAACACGGAAGGAACGCCCACCAGTCCGCTCCCTCCTTACCCGGGGAACAACCACCAAATGGTGACCAGTCGAGCGGAGCTGGCGAGTGGGAAGATAAGGTGACATCACATTGGCCAAAATGCCAGGGGAAGAGAGATTCAGAATTTTAAAAGTGATGCAGAGGGCCTTGAACTCAACGCGTCTATCCACCGGCAACCAGTGTAGCCGACGGATAGCATTAGTGGTGGAACAAATTCTAGGAAGGCCGAGAAGAATTCTGGCCACTGCATTCTGGACCCTCTGCAATCTCAGATTCTCAGTTTTGTTGGTTCCCAGGTAGAGCGAGCTGGCATAATCCAGTCTCGATAGGACGGAGGCTTGGACAATAACCTGTCTAATGGGCGGATCGAAAAAACCTAACAGCGGTTTGAGACCCCGCAGTATGCCAAAGCACGTCCCTGCCAGTTTTTTGGTTTGAACTTGAAAACTTAGGGCCGGATCTACCCAGACTACGAGGTTTTTCACCACCTGTTTAGGGACAGGCGCACAACCAAGGGCAGCAGGCCACCATCGCTCACTCCACAGCTCAGGATTTTTTCCTACCAGCAAGACCTCGGACTTGCTGGCGTTGAGCTGGAGACAGTTGGCAGTCATCCACTCAGCGACGGCGGCAAGGCCGCTTTGAAACTTTTGGACATCCCGCACAGAGTCGTCGGAGAGTGCCACAACCAGCTGTGTATCATCTGCGTAAGACAAAACTGTAAGCCCTCTGCTTCTGGCACATAAAGATTGAAAAGTGTAGGGCTAAGGGCTGAGCCCTGTGGCACACCTCGTTTGATAGAATGGACCGTAGAGGTGAAAGGGGGGGGCCATTACCTGGAAGGTCCTATCTGAAAGAAAGGAGGTAAACCAATCCAGTGCAGGACCCACAATTCCTGCCTCCTCCAACCTTTGCAGCAGGATCTGGTGGGAAACGGTATCAAACGCGGCACTGAGATCCAAAAGGATCAGTGCCGAAGTGTTCCCCACATCCAGTGCTGCCCTCAGATGTTCTGTCACAGCTAAGAGAGCAGACTCTGTGCTGTGGCCAGGGCGGAAGCCGTTCTGAGAAGGATCCAATATGTTGTTCTCCTCTAAAAAGCCTGTCAGGATGGAATTTATGTAGGCCTCGGAGATTTAAGAGGCCCAAGGCAAGAGAGAGATAGGTCGAAGGTTCTCAGGTTTGGCTGCATCGAGGGTTGGTTTTTTTAACAGAGGAATGACCCTAGCTTGCTTCCAGGTCCTGGGAATGATAGCAGTGGACAGAGACAGTGGTGTAAGAAGCACGGGTAGCAGTTTCATCAATTGTTCGGGCTTCATTGGGTCAACAGCAGAGCCCGATTTAACTTTGCTGCACAGAGCACGTAGCTCGTCCTGGGTGATCGGCGGGAACGTGGCCAATGTGTGAGTAGATAGAGATCGACACGTAGGGGCAGGGCACGTCGCGGCTTGAGGAAAGGTTTTATAGATGTTTTCCACCTTGGTGACAAAAAAGGTGGCGAGAGCCTCACAGTGCTCATCCGACGTGATTGAGGGCGCTGCAGATACACCTACTGATTTCAGATCTTTGAGTATAGAGAAAATACTCTTGGCGGGGTTCTAATCTTGTCAGAAAAGTAGGCTGCCCGTTCAGACTGAATAGCCCTATGGTATTTTTTAGTGGCTGCCTGATAGCACCTCTTCTGGATCGGATCATAATGCTGCCTCCAAGCCCGCTCCAGCCTCTTACATGCTTTACGCATGGTGGCAAGTTTGTCATTATACCAGGGACTGGACTTAGTGTTGCGACATTTAGACCATTTTGCAGGAATAAGTGCATCCAGCGGGCGGAGTAGCCAATCCAACAGTGTGTTATATGCAGTGTCTGGATCATCTGACAGAATGGGCGTGCTCCTCATAAGGATGGCAAGAAGGTGATCGATGTCTAATTTATGCCAGGGGCGTTTAAAAGAGAGGTTGTGGATCGCCGTCCGTGGGGGTTAAACCCCCGAGAGTGTCATGGGGACCAAAAAGTGGTCAGACCAGCTTATAGGAATGGGGGTAGCAACTAAGAGATGAAGAAGATTGGAGAAGACCGGGTCTAACAAATGGCCGGTAGAATGGGTAGGGCCATGAACCATTTGGAGCAGCTGACAAGCCGATAGATCCGCAGAAAAATTGCCAGCTTCTGAATCATGGGGATTTTCAAGGTGCAGGTTCAGGTCGCCAATAACGCTGAAATTGGCAGATCTCATAGCTAGAGAACTGACTGTCTCAATTAATGCGGCCCTAAACTCCTTCGAGGGTCCTGGCGGAAGATAAACCAGTAGGCCGGACATGGTGAAGTTAGCATTAAAAGAGATCCCAAATGAGATCATTTTTTAAAAAGAAGATGGCCCCGGGGAGGTGGTTGTCACCAAGGGGGGTCCGTGAGGCCCCCCCACTACAAATGAATCATGCCCCCGGGGAGGTGGGGGTCCCTGGTGCCAGGTAGGGGTCCGAGAGGTCCCCCATAACAATGAATTAGTCCCTGGGAGGTGGTGGTCCACAGGGCATGGGGGGGTCAAAGAGGCCCCCCCAATTAAAAATAAACAAGCCCTGTGGAGGTGGTGGTCACCGGGGCAGCGTGGGAGGCCGTATGGGCCTCCTCTGCATTCATTTGTACAAAAGCCCTGGGGAGGTGGTGGTCCCCTGGGCATTAATAATCCCCCAGAGGGGGGGCCCATGTGCCCCCCTACTTTATTATCAACATGCCTCCAGGACCTGGCCTACCCAGGGGCCGATTCCTAAACAAATTTGGCAATTTTGCTAGTTTTGTTTTATTTTTACAATGCTTTTTTGGCGTGACAGGGTACCTGTGGGACGCATGGAGCAACTTTATGGGGTCAGGGTATTCCTACCCTGCCCCCTTTTTTTTACATTTTTTTGTGGGTCTCAGCTCAAGCAGAGTCCCAAGATAGCTGTCAACACTTCCTGGTTGGAGTGTCGGCAGTCAATCAGAACTCTGCATTTCCCTGCCCGAGCTCATCTTTTCTCACGAAATAAGCCCTGGCGACCATCACCTCCCTGTGGCAGTAATAATATGCAGGGGAGCTGCGCAGCTTCCCTGTTGCCCCAGGGACCGCCACCCCCCCCCCCCCGGGGCACATAAGCATTTTAATCTATAGAATGTAGGGCCTCACCCGCAGCCCTGGGGACTGCCACCTCACCGGGGCCCAAATAACATAATTGTGGGAGGCTGCCTGGCCCCCTCGCTCCCCCGGGGACCGCCACCTCCCAGGGGCTACAATGAAATAATGAAAGGGGGTCATTGTGTACCCTCAGCCCTGGGGACTTCTCCGGGGCATAATAGAATATGGGAGGCTGCCCCTTACCTGGAGCCCCAGATGGCCCTGGGGACTGCCAACCCCGAGGGCCGGCTCCAGCAATGTCCTAGGGTGCCCACCCCCAGGACATTGCAGTTTGCTATGTCTTGGTGGGAGCACCGCTCCTGCTAAGCCATAGCAAATTCTGCTCTACTCTGCAAAGATAAAAGGGGGGTCCCAAAGCACATTTTTGCCACAGATGCATTTTCCATAGACTTTTGTCAGAAACGTAGCAGTAAAATGTCTGAACGGATTTACATGAAATTTGGCAGGAACGTAGGCTATGGTGCAGACAGGGTTTTTAAAAATTCTTTATTTGAATTGGTTCAGTAGTTTTAAAGTTATAAGGGACAAAAAGGTGGTGATATATTGGGCGTGGTATACCGCAGTACTTTTGTGGTATAATGCGGTACATTGCGATGACAATACACAATACAATTGATTACTGAAAGCCTTAACAAAATAAAAAGTCGGCCATATTGTTTAGACCAAACTTTCAGCTTGTTCTGTGTTTTGATGTGAAATGTAGGGCATTAGTGAGTTGCAAATGGATATAAAGACATGAGCCACTGTTTGAAACTCAGTAGAGGTAGGGAAAAATTATTTTTATTGATTGGTATATTTTTTTTAAAGTTCATGGAGTGCCGTGGTTCTATATTGAAGCTATCTGGAAAGTACAGCGGTACCTACTGGAATATAAAAAAAAATAGTGAATCGCAAAATATAAAACACAACCATAAGGAGCACAGAGGCAGACAAACCAATATCTAAAGAGTTAGATGATTGTCCATTAGCCAACAACTTTATTTTCAAAGGAGGACAAATAATAGGTGAACTAAAATTTGGGCTACTAATGTAGCACATTAATACCAAAGAAAATAAGAAAGAAAATAAGCTAGTCTGCAGCATGTGAAACACTCATTTACGGTCTCATGACAATTAAAAAAAAAGAAACAAATTAATGAATGGAATTGTACTCTGTGTATAATATGAGTAGTTAAGGAATAAAATTAAGAAGTAAAGCCTTACATGATTGGCTAATAATATAAGGGGGGCTATAAACAGAGCCCAGTACTACTAAATAACACCAACAAGCGTGCAACTTTAATGACTGTTTGAAAGCAAGACAGCTGCATTTGCTCTTTAGACGCACTACAGATAAATTGAAATCCGTACCTAATCATCTTCATCTATATATTTCAACATAAAACAAGTGCATTCGTTTATAAAATACTGTTACAAAAATAATACAGGTAAAAAAACAAAATGAACACTCCTATTTTAGTCTGGGAGATGCGCCAGCAATCGGGTCACGAGTGCCTTAGCCAACAGTTTAGCCTCAACATTCAAGAGAGAAATTGGCCAATAGGAGGCATGAAATTCCGGAGGACGCCCGGGTTTGTGAAACACCACGATCTCAGTATGTCGCCAGTCTGGGGGCATGCTCTTGGACTGTGCCGCCTCCTGTATAGCCGTCAGATAGTAGGGCCCCAGCAGGGCCATATAGGCCTTGTAGAACTCGCAGGGAAGGCCATTGGGGCCAGGGGCTTTACCCAAATGAAAGTCTGCTAATGCAGTGATCATTTCGTCCAGAGTTAGAGGGGATTCGAGTGATCTCCTAGCCTCCTCTGAGAGAGCCCTTGGGGGAATGTCGTCAATTTTTTTTTTCGATCTCTGAGGTCTCAAGAAACTCCCGGGCAGAATACAGGGAGCGATAGTAGTCCGCAAAGTTGTTCGCCAGTTCAACCGGATCTGTTACCAGTGTGCCCTCAGGGTTACGGAGGCCTGGGAGGGGAGCAGTTATCTGCGCCTGCTGGAATAATCTATACAGGAGTTTGCTAGATTTGTCCCCCCATTGATAGATCCTACTTTGTGTCGCCAACATTGCACCACGGGCCTCGTCCATGAGTTCTCCCTGGTATTGCTGCGCACCAAACGTAATTGATGACGCACTCCCACCCAGTTTCTGTCTCGAGACTGACGTTCTAGCGACATAATTTGTGCCTCTAGCTGGATAAGCGATTGCCATCTCTGTCGACATTCCACGGTACAAAAGCTGATATCTAGCCATCGCAACGTTGGCTTCATTGCCTCCCAGAAAGTGCAAGCCGAAGACACCGAGCCTTCGTTATATTGAATGTACTCCGATAGCATGTTGTGGATATGGGCATGATAAGTTTGGTTCTGCAGGTGCCACACCGAGAGATGCCAACGAACAGGGGCCTATGGGGGCCTATTAAGAGATGTATGGCCACCGGGAAATGATCCGACAAACCCCTGGGGAGGATCTCGGCGGTTGGTACCCTGTGAGCATGAGCGCGGGGTATAAAGATGTAGTCAAGCCTAGAGTAGGAGGTATGGGTGTGAGAGAAATATGTGAAGCTAGTCTCAGTGGGGTGGTGTAGCCACCAGCTATCGACCGATCCCACCATGTCCACCAGGGTCCACAACTTCGAAGCAGTGGGTCCCATTCCGGTCCCCGCTGCACACCACCTATCTACCCCCGGAGACATTACATCATTCCAATCGCCTCCAATAACTGAGAGGCCATCAGGTAGGGAGCCCCAGATCACCACTAGGCAATCAGAGAAATTCTGGCAGAGGGGCGGAGGAGCATATATACTGCCAAGCACTATGTGTTCTCCCGCTATCATACCATGTACAAATATGTATCAGCCATACCCATCATCCCACTTTCGGATCAGGGTGAATGGTATTCGGCAGTGAATCAGGATGGCCACTCCCCTAGAGCCCTGAGGGAACCCTGCATGGAAGGTGTGTACATAGCTATATCGAGCCAGCTTTGTGCCCTGCATATGTGTCTCCGGTAAAAGAAGAATATCCGCACCTATGTGCTTTGCCTGTCGGAAGGACCGCACCCGGTTTAATTTTGTCAAGCAAGCCCCTCGTATTCCAGCTCACTATGTATGCCTGCCCGGGGGACAGTCCTAAGGGTTCTGCTGCCATTGTGTCACGGGATATATAGCCAAGGATACCAGTGATCGGGGCGGGGTAATCATAAGGACATACATGCTACGCTGCCATCAGAGATCAAAACAAAACAGACTAAAACTTGAACTAACAACCCAGCCCCCACCCAACCCACCCAAATACCTCCACACCACAGAAGTATCTGTCGCGGAGAGCCTGGCTACCCACCCCCAACAGGGGGGCGGGAGAACGTCTCTCCAATGGATCCCCTTATACCCTGAACGTCTTTAGTTCTACAGGGGGGTAGGAGCAAACTCACATATGGGGCCCAAGAGAAACCCTGAAACGTATCAATGTATATGAGACAGTTCCTGGAAAGCCTCCCCCGGAAGATAGAGGACTACTCGGATGTTTCACTTCTGTGAGGCGGGCAAATTGTCGTCATCTTGTTTGTTAGCCTTGGCTCTCCAAGAGGGTCTGGATCTATGCCGCCGTTTTTCTTTCAGTTTCATTTGTGTCTTGGTCGAGTCTCCTGTCGAGGAGTCCAAGTCTCTGGGTGGCGGGGTATGTGGCCTGAGCTTTCGCTGTTCATCTGTCCACGCAAAAACCTCTTCTGGAGTGTCAAAGAATAATGTGCAAGGGTTAAAGACCGCCCGCAGGCGCGCTGGTGCGCTGGATATAGGAGCATATACGGGATCTTGAGGTCACGAAGACGCGCCTTAGCATCAGTAAAGGATTGAGATTGTTGTTGCACCATCTTTGTATAGTCCGGGAATATCATGATCCTGTGGGACTCACCAGTATGGGAGTCATACTTCAATACAGTTCGAAGCCTGGCCTGGTGCAGAATCATGTCACAATCTTTGAAATTCAAAACTCGAGCAATCATGGGTCGAGGACGCGCCCCGGGCGGCGGTTTCTGCTCTAGTACCCTGTGTGCCCTTTCCAGCATAAAACACGATGACACAGTGTCACTTAGGAGCTTTGAGATAAGCCACTGCGTAAGGAACTTTCTAACATCATTGCCCTCGCAATTTTCTGGGAAGCCCACGAAGCGTAGATTATTCCGCCTGGCTCGCCCCTCGGCATCTTCTACTCTCAGGGCGAGACCTTTGGTGAGCTGTTCTAGAGAGGTAACTTTCTGTTGTAGTGTGGTTACTGCATCTTCTACTCCCGAGACCCTCGTTTCCGTCTCCGTGATGCAGTCTACGCCGTTGCACAAGTCTTGACGCAGGAGGGACACCTCCGTCCCCACTGCCCCGATCTTGACCTCTAGTGCCGGCCGGGACTGGGTAATGGCTTGCAGAAGGGCTGTGTTGTTCGGCTGGCCGGGTGCGACCCCAGCACCGCAGTGGCTGCATATCTGTCCAAGGTGCTTTGCTTGGGGCCAGGCCCAGGGGCCCTGTCTTTGGACATGCTGCATAGGTTGCGTTTCCAGGGCTTAATTCGGACTCCAATGCAGATCGACAACTCTCTCAACGCACCCAGACTGCTCCCTCAACCACCAGCGTGCGAGGGGGAGGCACGACCACATGTATTGCCAATTAAGCCCGGTCTGTCTGAGGTGTCGGGCCCCTGTCTCCGGCCGACTCCTCCGGCCCGTGATGTCGTCTAACCTGGTGCTGCCGGGCGGCCCCTCTTATTACTGAATGTACCAGTGGGTGATCGTCTGCTCCCCACCTAGGTACATCTGCTCAAGTGTCCAATTGGGGTTCCCCAGGCAGCCCCAGCCATGTCCCAGATCCAGTCCAGCAGGTCCCCGGGCCTGGGAGATACTGCCTGACCCCCGGAGGAGGCCCGAACCCACGGCCTGCCCCCGGCAGTATCCCCAGTAGAGGAGGGAGGCCAAGGGAGGGCCCCCTACCCAGCTGCAGGCCGCATCAGACACTAGTCCGGCCGCCTACGCAACCGGGAGTACACCCCCTCTCCCCCTAATGGGTGCCTCACCTACGTATCGCCACGTGACCTCAAGTGTCTTCTGGCTGCCTCCCAAGGCCTCCTATCACCGGTCTGGGGAGCACCGCTGCACCTCACGCCGTGTCTCTGGTTCACCAGGCTCCAGCTATCACCACCTCGCGGGCTGCGGTCCACCCCCGGCACCGCCAGGCATATCGCGCTTCAGGATGCTGGCCCCGGCATCTCGATCCCGCCACGGGTCGGGGAGAACTCCAGAGCGTCCCGCGTTGCCTCGTCGTCATGCTCTGCATCCCCGAGGCCGCGCGCCGCGGCAGGCCCACTGGCCCAGAGGGAGCAGGGAAGCGTCTGGCAGCCCCCGGCGGCTCCTAGAACCGCCCGGAGACACCCTGGGGCCTGCCGGAGCCAGGAACTCCGCACAGGGAGCCTGCAAAAGTCATTTCCGAGCATGATTATTACAGGATTATGGCCCACAGAGCTCAATCAGCAAGCGTCCACCATGTTAGGCTGCTTGGCTCCGCCCCGGCAGTATTGTTTTTAATGGACATTGTAATATACTTTTGAGTATCGCTCATGCTGCTGTTTCGTGGTGCTTTAAATATAACCCATATATATTATCAAAACCAACCTTCACAATGCACAACGTTTTGACCTTGGAAGGTTGACTGGGCATAGTGCAAGCTGAGTTAATTACTGTCGCGCTAGCCGCATTCTCAAATTGACATCACAATGCAAGCTACCCTACCAGTACAGTGGCAATGGTTTGCTTTTCAGTAGAAAGTTCCCGATGAGCCACAATTTAAACGCCAGAGAACAAGGGAGGACATACCTTGCACATTTTCCATGTTGGAGCAGTTGCATGTCATTTTATAAAACAAATTCACAAAGAAAATCGCACAACTGAAGACCTATTGTTTCTTTAAAGAGGGAGGGGTGTGATGCTAAGGAAGCGGTGACATCCCTGTAATGTGAATACACATCACAAGCGGCCTTGTTTGTGGTGCTCCAAAGCGCTGTGAAGAGGATGAAAGTCATCACTTTTTCACTAGGCAAAGTTTTCAAAAATACATTACAATGAGAGTTCAGGACAACTTTAAAGGCTTAGTTGGCATTTGGTGCACCATACATAAAACAATAAAAATTCCTGAAGCACGAAAATGAACAAACATTGGCATTATTCACATCTGATATATATCCATAAAATCTGTTAAAGCAGTGCCCCCACTGTGACAGAGGCAGAAAGTGAACAGCTATTGAAAAATCTTCCCCATATAAAAAGCTTGTGTGTAAATAAAAGGCGTCATGAGAAATGTTTACTAGCAATAAATGTATCCCTTAATTGATTATATATATCGGAGGTGTGGATGAGACGAGGCCTCAATGACACAGATGGCACTGGGTAATAAACACCCCTCTTGAGCACTTTCTGCTGCTTCCAAGAACTGAGTTTGAATCAGGTCTGGTCCGGTTGTCGAGCGTGTGTAAAGGCAGACTCGCAAGAGCAGCACGGAGGTGGGGTGGAGTATTGGGGGTGTTGTGACAGCCCAGAGCAGGCCCAGGAAGACCAGGGGGCTCTGTTCTTTGGGGCACCGTTATTTCTAATCACGCACTGTTCAAACCACAGCACTGCTCCTGAATGCCAGGCGCACTAACAGCGAAAGGCTGAAATGAAAAGTAACTACATTTAATATGAAACTTACCTCTGTGTGGAAGCAGGAAGCTCTTATAAAATCAATGCTTGCTGATGCCATACTAGCAATGAATTCTGCGGCCTGTCTCTCTTCTTGCCAGAACGATACTAGGGTAGAGCAAGAGAGACAGCCTACTCCCACCCAACACTGCCTCACTCACATACTGCACCAAATGCCCCACGTTACATAGAAACTCCTGTATCGCTAAGCCAATCCAGACGCTGCTCCTACTGTTACAGAAGCGCATGGATTGGGCGCATTACTGAGCCCAGGAGCTGCGGCTGTGAGTCACACCAGGCTCCAGTATGCAGGGGAAGAGACGCTGAACTGGCCTCTAATGTGCATGTCGGGCTAGCTGGAGAAAGGCAGCCGTCCAACCCGAGATGCGCACTTGGGCGATTCTGATGGTCTCTGTCAATATTGTAAAATAACGTCCCCTTAGGCCCGGACTGGCTTCTCAAGGGACCCGCCTATTGCCTGCAACCGGCCCAAGGCAAAATATTTCAAATGTTTAGGACTTTACATGCATTTAATTGAGGGGGGGGGGGTCAAAATATGACTGGGGCAATGCCCCGGCACCCTAAGGAAGGCCTCGCCCCTGTTGCTCAGCAATGTATCATGTCAAAAGCCTTGACTGTTTAATTTCGTAACAAGTGTGTGCTATACGTCACACATGAAGGACAGTGTTATGAAGTCTTACATGGAAACGTAGAAGCTAAGAAAAAAAAATGAAAGAAAAAATTATATCTAGAGAGGATTTGCAGGAAAAAACAGAAACCTGTATATGAATGGATTGTACTCTATTTGTAATATCAATGACACATCCATTCAGAAGTTAGTTACATTTCTGATGACATACAAAAGGTCATCACTACATAAAGAAATAACACTTTTCCAAAACTTTGATGCATGCCTATTTAGGACTATAACTAACTACCAGGACATTTTTAGGTTGTTGGAGAAATCATGTGTGACACTACATTCCATCATATCAAAATGCTGTCCACACATCTTTCAACTGTCAGAAAACATGTCAGGGCATTATGCTTGGTGAAAACATCATCATTGTAATTAAAAGAACTAAATTATGCTCTATTTCACTGTTATCTGTAAACCAGCAGAAGTGGAAAATATTTCAGACTATATCCCATCTAAATAATTTGACGTACTCGCTGACAACAATAATTGTCCACACGTTTCCTTTACTGAGAATGAATCAGAAGATCCATTAATGGACTTAGCCAATCACCAAATGGATATTCTAGATTTCAAAGAAACTATTTCCGAAATCCCTAATCAGATTTTCATTTGTTGCAGAAGAACTCTTTATAAAAAGCAAGTCGAAATAAACGTTCTCATTGAAAAAAATTAAAATCTGGATGAATTGGCATGAAAAAATGTAACTCTCTTTCTATTTGCAGAAGAAAGATATAATCTCTGCGAATACTATGTAATCTGCAATTACTGCCTTGCAGAACTAGACCATAATTTTATGCCTTCACATGCAATTTATAACAATCTGGAAATATATCCAATCCCTTCAGAACTACAGCAACTGAAAGCTTTTTAAATCAAAAAGTCATCCTTCTCAAACCATTATTAGAATGCAAACCAAATCTGGAAAATTGCAGCCGCTTAAATTGCAACAAAACATAACCACACTTGGAATTGACCATAAACTAGAGGAACCTTTAGGGGTTTTAGTCGATGGAGTACCAACAAAAGACAAAAAAAATGGCAACAATTAATTAGCATATTAAAAGGTCAGAAAGCACTACATTACCTTCGGAAAAGCAACATATATTATGCAGATTTTGACGTAGCAAACTACATCTCATCTACATACTTATCATTTGGAAAAGAAATCAAACAGGACAATTTGAACAGTTTACTGAAGAAAACACTGAACAAATATATGAACATTATAGTATACATCCACTACACTCAAAACACATGATGGGTGATGCTTTAGAATTGTATAAAACAAAGGAAACTAAAGGAGAGCCTTTTAGTATATGGAAAAAGCGCTGGAAGCAAGATTGTCATTCACAGATGTTATCCACATTTATTCCCCACTGGAAAAGGTGGACGATATGATTATTGTCCAGTCCTAATTTCTGCATGTAAGTACCGAGCTACAAGATTATATCAGAAGATACTTGCTTTCAACAAGATATTCCTTATGTTTTCACTCTACTATATGAAAACAAAACTTCTGTGACTTCTAATGCTGTTGATGACAATCTAGAATATAATGTCTTGAAAATTATGGCATGTCAACGAGGGGCTAATGAATATTGGTTCCGCAGACGCGGATACTTGAAATACATGTCCCAGAAATTTAGGACCACCTACTTGATTTATAACTTACGCTGTGCTGTGCACGCAAGGGATGATTTGTATCATTGTCATCTCAAAGCTAATTATAACATTCCAGACATTAACTGCAAAACACTTGCAGAAATATTTTCTTTAGATCCAGCAAACCATTTACCAAGCACAGTGTTCTCAGAAATGATTTTATTACACATGACATGACTCTTGTTAGTAATGCTATCATGTAATATGCTCCAAATGATGTAATATGGAAGGGTATAAGAAGTGGATGGAGAAGGTGAAAGTTATAGTTAATGTAGTGTGGCTAATCGGTTCACAATTTTGTGTATGAGATGCACAGTTTAAAAGGCATTTTGGAGGGTGTTCAGGTTCTGAGTGTAAGTGATAACTATAACTTAAGAGTTTCAAAGGTTTGTGTAGTTTAAGCTGGTTTTGTATAGAAAGAATAAATAATGTTTTTCTAACTATAACTAAGGTTTAACCTTTGTTTTGTTCCTTGAAATATACATATATATATGTATGTCCAACTAAAGCCGCTCCTTCCGGACTGCTGGGACCCCTGGAGAGTGGCGCGCACACCGGCGGAGCACACCGGTAGATCAAGGTTCTACGGAATTGAAACGCGTTGTGGATTAAACGGTGGTTTGGCATTCATACGGAGTCGTGTGTTACTGAGAGCGCGCTGACTTTGTTATTTTCGAGAATATATATATATGTGTGTATATGCTATCAATATATATATATATATATATATATATATATATATATATATGTAAATGTAAATCCAGTATTTGTAAAGCGCGAACAGCTACCCGAAGGCATCCCAGCGCTGGGGGCCGTCGGGAAGATTAAGCAAGCTATTGCCCAGAGTCACACGGTGCTGGGCTGACCTGCTGCCGGTGATCGAACCGTGAGCCCCAGATTCCAGCGTCAGTCGCCCTGGCCGCGGCGCCACACCTCTTCCCTTCCCTTCCCTATATCGATATCACATACATATATATATATATATACACACACACACACACACAAATATATGTATGTATAAATTGCATATTTATTTAGCCATGAATAGATAGATGTTTGCTAAAAAACAAAGTTAAAGGTTAGTTATGGTTCATTGGGCACAATCCCGATAGAGCCCTGAATTTTGTTATTCAGTTCACACACAATAATTTATGCCCTGCCATCTTTTGCCCTTGGCAGGTGGCCTTTTTTAGGACTGGTGTTAGCACTTTTTGATTTGACAAAGTATGTATATCTTATTTACTTAGTTATAGGGGCTTTCAGTCAGCCCTCTTCATCCTTAAGGAGCCGATTCCGATCTCGGCCGGACGGCCTCCTAACGGCATCTGGACCCTCCGAATCGAAGTCGGAAGCCATGTTTCCGATCGATTCGGACGAGGTCCCGAATGTGCAAGTACGATGCCCCCAAAGCTCTCGGGCTGTCCGACTCGTTTCCAGACATCGTTCGGAAAAACTACGTCATCCGGATCCGACTCGTACAGCCCAATGGCATTGGTTTCCTGATGGTCGATTCCGATGCACGACTCCGACAGCTGTCTGGAGTCGTCAACTCCGACATGAAGCGGCTGTCGGAGACGTACTTTGTGGGGCCTTAGCGGGCCCCCTTCAACCGGGGCCTTCAGAATTGGTCACAGGGGGTTCCCATGGTTCCCCCTGTCCGGGCATGTGCAGTGTGGCGGGCACCATGGGGTGCCCGCCACAGGGTGCACGCTTGTCCACACCCTCCCCTTTTTGCAATGGGGGCCCGTGTTTGCATTCTGAACACAAGCTCCCATTGACTGCAATGGGACTCCGAGCGAGCCATGTTCCGAGTCGTACGGAGACATCATACTTGCTCGCTCGGAGTCGACGGAGTCGAGTCGGTCGGAAAGCCCTCCGGAGCAGAGTCGTCCGGAGGGGTTTTCTGCCGAAATCGGAATCGGCCCCTTAGTGTCACTCACTTCACAGCAGTCCGCAAGGTACAATAGGTCAGCGCACTTCAGCCAGGGGTGTAGCTTTCATTGGTGCAGCAGGTGCTGTGACAGCAGGGCCCAGAGGCATAAGGGACCTACTGAACCCCGATTAATGCTGAATTGTATAATTCAAGCAGAAGCAAAGCGGCCCATTTCCCTCCTAGCACTAGGTTCCATGACACAAAGACTACACCACTGACTTCAGCCATTAGTTATTTTCTCTATAAATGATGGTTCTGCAGAAGTACAGTTTCATCAGCCACAAAGAAAGTAGCCCCTTCAAACCTAATGACTTGTTGGCCATTTTGTGCTTTTCTAAATAATTATTAATTTTTTAATTTTTTTTAAAGTTTGCAAGGGCCACTAGCTCTCTAGGCAATGCTACCAGACACTACCTGCTACATACAGTGCACTGCATCCTGCATGCAGACAGCAAGCATTGTGCATTTTACCTGTGGGTTTTAATCCCATTCAAAGAAAGCCACCACAATGTGCACGTGAACATGCATGCACACGCAAAGCAGTATTTTATGAATATGCTTTTAACTCATTCAAACATAGCCTGTTTCTGTAAACATTTATAAGAGAATAATTCAAAGATATTTACCTTTTCATGGGCCTTTATGCTAATGCATGAGCAGACATATTTTAATGTTTTTGTAATGACGTGTAAGAAAAACATTAGAAAAACGTGTACCAGTCAATGCCTAATCTATTCACAATGCTTGTTTTCCTGTGCGATTAGCAAAGTGGTGTACTGACCATGGCGGGTGGCGTGACTTACATTGTGCATTGCGTACCATAACTAGCGAATTTCAGAGATTGTTGGGGTTTGTGTTCAATGAACCATAACTAACCTGTAACTGCTTTTTTCAGTGAATTTCTAATTGTTTACAAGATGTACTGTATTCACCTGCTTTGTGCTCATTCCACACTGCGCAAGGCCCTAGGTCATGCACAGGAGGAGTTGATCACATCTGAGTTGCACAAAGTTCAATGGTACAAAAATTGATGTTTCACAACGACTATTGACATATTTTACATGTTTCGTGGAAATTGAATCATAATAACAGCCTCTGCAAATGTTCGCTAGTGCCCTTTGTTTAATTAGTAACCTCTTCATGAAAGCTGAAGCAAAACCAGCCAGAACCTTCAAATTGCAATCAGGGCCATTGGTTGAAGGAGAACCTTCAACATCTTCAGACATCACTGAGCGTAGCCATCGATCAAGGTTTAATTATCAGTTTATTGTGAATGCCATGGAAGCCAGAGAATTGTTAATGCAATCATGGCCCATTACCTATTTAATCAATTCAATTGCAATGTTAGGTTTCTTTCTTATGGTGCATTTCTTCCATGGCTGTTTGTGATGTGCCCTGTTCTTGTGCCTGAGTCAAGTTTGAAACTGCCATGCTATAGGTAGTTATCTCAGTTTTGACATCAGATCTGTATAGTCATGCTTAAAAAATACCTGTAAAGTGGTTTGTTGTGGCTCGGTTTGGTGCAATGCTGGGTATAGGATAGAATATGTATTTCTTCGCTATTGGTGCTGTTACGTCTTACAAGCACCTCATAGGCAAATTGACTAATTAACATGGTGATTAGCTGTTTGGTAGAGCACCACCTTTAAAAAATGGAAATGTGTAGTCTATACACTATTATACCAAATAGTTTAACTTGGTCACCAGGCAAAAAGAAATTCTTAGTGACCAATAAGTGCACTTTTGTGCGATCTAAATTCCTATAAAAGACCCATATTCGATGTCTGGTGTACATACCAGAAATGTTCATGGTGACTGACAATACCAAATGGTATAAGATCGATTGTTGGGGCATTTGTCATAAATTCCCAAACCATGCATCTGATCCCAATGTTTTATATTCTCTGAAATTAGTGGAAATAAATACAGATTTGCAAGGAGGAAAATTAGTGTGGCTCATGCTGCAAGTGTTACATATAAAGAGTCTCGTCAACAGTTTTCAATTCAGCATAAGAGCATAGTTTCATGTACTCCAAGTTAATGTGTCATCAGTTTTTCAAATTCACATGTAGTATTTTAGCAAATGTGGAAATTAATTAAGAATTAGCGGGGCAAAGCCATGTGTCTTAAATGAGAACACAGATATAGGGGCCGATTCCGATCTCGGCCGGTAGGGCTCCGAATCGGATTCGGCTTTACCGGATCCGATTCGTAGGCCTTTTTTCCGACCGATTCGTACAGTCGTCCCAGCGAGCAAGTACGATGCGAGCGCACGCGAAATCGCCGACCGACTCGTTCCCGGGTCCGAACCGCTCCGACCGACTCGTACGGACACGGCTCGCACCACGCAATGGAGACGTTTCCCGACCGAGCGAGTACGAGGCACGCGTCGGACGGCCGGATCGAGTCGGAGCGTCCGGCTCGCAAAAGCACCCGGAGCCGGACTTGGGGGGTCCGTGTTGGACCCCCCTGCACGCGTAGCCGCACGAGTCGAACACAGGGGGACCCAAGGGTCCCCCTACACATGCATGTACGGTGCGAGTCGCACTGACGCGTACCCACTGTAGGGGGCCCCCTGTTCGCGACGTGCCCATTCAGTCAATGGGAGCCCGTGTACGCGTTGTACGACCGGCTCCCATTGACTTCAATGGGAGTCTGACCGAATCGAGTCGGGCAGCATACGGCCGCATCGTACTCGCTCGGTCGGACTGGGGGAGTCCGGCTCGGTCGGAAATCTCTCCGGATCCGGCTCGGTCGGAGAGCTTTCCAACCCAGATCGGAATCGGCCCCATAATCTTTGTATATTACGCAAAGTAAATATATCTGCAAAAGTTTGCTATGTGAACATGAAGTCTCAAGAGGGTCGGGTCTTTTTTGTCTCTAGTGAGTAGGGCTGGGGAGATGGCAGCTATCCTGTGGGGCCGGTTCAGATTCTGGGGTGTGAGGAAGTTCCCAGAGTGTAGGAGCTCAACATTGGTGGTGAAGAATGTTTAATGCTCCAGATAATGGTGGGGGAATTACTTAATTTATATATCATTGAAAGTCACGGAGTTTTGCAGAGAGGTGAAGGGAAGTCTATAAAAAGCCTGCAATTAATTTTAGGAGATCTATAATAGTGCATGATTCAAGTACGTGCATGATCATCAGCACATTTACTGATTTGTTCAGTGGAGGCAGGGGATTTTGGAAGTGAGCAGAGCATTTCAGGGACTGACCTGAGTCGAATATTTACGCTGTCTAAGTGCATGATTTATTCACTTTCCTTCTGATGTAGGCGTAGGTCTCGTTTGCGACCTTGTAAGGACCTTTAATTTGTTTGCTCACAAAGAAGTGAAAACTTTTGTTATGTTCATGGCTGTGGTATAACAAAACTAGGGGTGGGTGGTAAACTCTGCTCTGCCAGCAGAACTCACTGAGTTTTGCTCACTCCACGCTCCGCCTAGAGTGTGGAGCCCCGGAAAACCTCTGCAAACCGTCACGTTGCAGTGTTATTCTTGCGCAGGACTCACCAACGTTAAGTTGGCGAGCGCTAGCAAGAAAAATTGATCACTAGGACAAGTCCCAGTGTGGTCGTGGCAGGTCGCTACTGTCTACGTTGAGAATGCTGCTGCTTGAGTAGAAAATCTACCCCCACGGCAGAAAGAAGCAGCGCCCTCTGGCACAGCACGTGGTGACGTTTGTGCTGATTTTACAACACCCTAACAGGTAATATTCTTTTAGACAATTATGTAGAGCATTTACAATAAATGCAGGAAAGGAAGAAACAAGGAGACATCACTGGCTATTTGATATTATAAGGAGCAGTCTATTTTTGAGAAAATAGGATATATAAAATGGTATCAGCACTATTTACATTAAATGTGGGTGTAACCTATAGAATCTTGTGCACAGTAGTGCTCGAGTGAAAATGTGAACAGCAAGTGACAAGCGAGGTAAAAGAAACAGCGAAAATAGCGCAAGGAAATGGTTGCAATACTAAAGGAGTTCAAATGACATTGTAATAACAAATTAATGTCATCAAGTTACAGAACCAAAAGGGCGCCAAAAGTTGCACTGGGAGGTCGACGGCATTTCGACCAGTGATCAATTCAGGTCATCTTCAAGACCAAGTTACAAGAAGAATTATCAGTGCTGTGTCTGGGGCAACCGATGGTACTATCAGGGATGCACCCAAGAATTTTATGCAGGAGATCCAGGTGGATGGATAAAGAGGGCAGAACTACCGAACTGATGTGCCAAGGGATTTCCACTTGCGGAAATATGGACCCGGCTTGACGTTTCTGATATCCGGGATCCTTGTGGTGCTGGAACAAGGCCGGGGGAGGCGGCGTGTACGAGCCGAGCTGCGGTCAAGATGAAGACGTCCGGGTGGGGGCCTATGGATGAATAAAGGCAGCGTCCAGATTGGGTTCGGAGGTTGGCGGGGAGTTGAAAGCGACCAATGCAACTGGAATGCTGCCCTTAGGATTCGATAAGCATCGCTAATCTGTCTTGTTCCCAAGGTAATACAAACTGGCCCAAGCCAAGACCTCCTAGGTTTAGTACATGCCGGACAAAAGATCATAACATCCTCTATAAAAATATTACAGAATGGACAGTTTTGAGATTTAGGGGCTGATTATGATGGCTGCCGGATGAGCTTCCAACCGCCATCCTGTCGGAAACGGGATCAACCGACAGGGAGTCAGCATTCCCGCCAGGAAAATTGCAATCCGACCGCCATGGACATGCCTCTTAGCATTGAAAATAGGCTGCAGCACAAGCCTCACTGCTAAGAGGAATGTTTGTGAGCATCCCTGCACCGTGTGGCAGGCACCATGCGGTGCCTGCCACACTGCAGGGATGTTTAGGGGGGCACCCCATACCAGAGGTCCAGGGGGTAAGGGGGGTCCACTAGGGGCCACCAAAGTCACTTTCTGCCTGCCATGGTAAGGGACAATAATTGAAGTGCCACGGATGACCAAGTGCTATGAGGTTTGGCCTCCAATTTCTGAATGCCCCTTGCTTAGTCTTCACCCTCAATAATGGCTGTTAACCCTTCCAGGGGCCCGTAGGTGGTGTTAAAGTCACATGCGAGTACAACAGGGAATTTGTCTAAGCTCTCAGAGAGATGGTGGGTCAACAATTTTAATATCGGTGAATCTTTATTCCTGAATGGAGAGCGGTTGTAGATGTTGTAAACTTTAACCCTACGCCCATTCTGCCCATTAATACACAAACATAAGATGTCATTACTATTATTATCTAATGTTTTTACAGTGACAACTGGCATGTGTTTAACCCAAATCAGTAGCCCGCCAGACGGGCGACCTGCTTTGGATGAAACTGCCTCTACATTGTGGTTCATGCATCCTTGCTTAAAGTTTTTTCCAGAGCCCATGTTTCTTCTAGTATAACTATGTCAAATCCATTGATAAAGTTGTCCCACTCTGGGTCTGTAAGTTTCCCTTGTATGCCAGATACATTCCAGGACAGCAGTTCAAATAGTATAGTACTCCTATCTTCTAGTCGGGTAGTGCGTGCTGTAACTTGATCAATACTTGACAATACGGGGTCTCTTTGGTTTAAATCAGTAGTGGTTGAATGAACAGGCATATCTGATGTTGTTTGGGGCTCCCGTGGCATGGCAGACTTAACTGATTGGCTCAGAATATACTTATGAGTGTAAAGATCTAGAGTTCCACCAGACGATGCTAGTGCATGGACAGTTGAAAGTGGACTCAGGGGGATAAATGCACTAGATGAGCAGGCAGGAAGTGGCCCTTCTTTCAGTCAGTCTACTTCATTCAAGCAAGATTTCTTGGATCGCTTAGAGTCAATTACGTTCGTTGTTGCTGGCACATCCTCTCTCCCTTGCACACATTGAGTTGAAAGCCTGGGGTACTCCTGAGATGAATTGTTGAGCCTGCAGGTGGATAGGATCATGCACCAAGAGCCAATAAGCCATTGGCTAATGAGGAATCCGTCATCGTTAGCTTGATTTTATTTCAGTTCTCCATAGGGTTAGGTAGGCGTTGGGCAAAAACAATGTACGATTGGCAGGCACTGTGTAGTATCCTGCTCATGTTAGTATTCTGCCATTTTCACCTCCTGCTCAGCCGGTGTGAATGTGCTGTGTGCTTCATGGAATGTTGGAGTGATGATGCGTATTGGAATGTTGGGTGCCTGTGAGGTGAAGTCTGACAGTTAGGAATGAGCTGAGCAGCAGGCAGGCTGCTCCTGGGGATCACTGACAGATTACCGACAACAGAAATATCGACCTACAGAAATATCATGACAAAAATATAGTTGTCAAAAATATCGACCTCCTATCTTCATAATGGTAAGTACAAAAATATCCCCAAAAAAATATCGTTGTTAAAAATATCAAAGTAGAAAATATCGTTTTTTTATATGTATAAAAAATAATGTTAAATAAATTAAATAATACATTTAACTTAAAAAAATATTTATATTTATTTGTATATTTTAACAATTATAAGTAATAAATGTAATGTAAAAATAAATTAAACATACATATTTAAAATGTAATATATGTATATTTACTTTAAAATAAATAATACATATTAATTTTAATTAATTATAAAATGTTAGAAATATATTAAAATTTATAAATAAATATATATATATACATACACCTGTAACATAAAAAAAAATATATATATTATAAATTATAATATTAAAATATGTAATATTTTTTAAACCTACACTTTACACTACATTGACTGCAACAGTAGGGAAAGTGTTGGATAGCAGAGGAGAAAAAATTACTATTCCCACTCCAGCGAGTGCAACAGTAGGGAAAGTGTTGGATAGCGGAGGGGAATAATTTACTATTCCCACTCCAATAACTGCACCAGTAGGGAAAGTGTTGGATAGCGTAGGGATAAAAATGACTATTCCCACTCCAGCAAGTGCAACAGTAGGGAAAGTGTCGGATAGCGGAGGGGAATAATTTACTATTCCCACTCCAGCGAGTGCAACAGTAGGGAAAGTGTTGGATAGCATAGGGGTAAAAATTACTATTCCCACTCCAGCGAGTGCAACAGTAGGGAAAGTGTTGGATAGCAGAGGGGAATAATTTACTATTCCCATTCCAGCAAGTGCAACAGTAGGGAAAGTGTTGGTTAGGGGAGGGGAATAATTTACTATTCCCACTCCAATGAGTGCAACAGTAGGGAAAGTGTTGGATAGCGGAGGGGATAAAATTACTATTCCCACTCCAAAGAGTGCAACAGTAGGGAAAGTGTTGGATAGCGTAGGGGTAAAAATTACTATTCCTACTCCAGCGAGTGCAACAGTAGGGAAAATGTTGGATAGCGTAGGGGTAAAAATTACTAGTCCCACTCCAGCGAGTGCAACAGTAGAGAAAGTGTTGGATAGCGTAGGGGTAAAAATTACTATTCCTACTCCAGCAAGTGCAACAGTAGGGAAAGTGTTGGATAGCGTAGGGGTAAAAATTACGATTCCCACTCCAGCAAGTGCAACAGTAGGGAAAGTGTTGGATAGCGCAGGGGTAAAAATTACTATTCCCACTCCAGCGAGTACAACAGTAGGGAAAGTGGTGGATAGTGTAGGGGTATAAATTACTATTCCCACTCCTGCGGATGTAGCTGTAGCGAAAGTGTTGGATAGCAAAGGGGTAAAAATTACTATTCACACTTAAGAAAATTCAAATTTAAAAACAAACGAAGTATCAACTACTATACAACATATAATAAAACACCCAAAAACAAAACATATCTATTGTAAATTTTTACAAAACATAGAAACATATAATATTGAAAAGAAATTATAAAATTTACATAAAAAGATTATTTTTTAAATTTTAACATGAAGTTATCACACAAATTAATATTTTGGAATAGAAATTAATTGTAATCTAAATAAATAATTATTTCATAAATGTAATATTTTTTTCCTACCCTATAACACCACACAATTTACAACACACATCTAAATTAAATAAAGAAGTGTACCTCCATAATTAACACAATTAATTATCAATTTAAAAATTATTAATAATTAAAAAAACATATTTAAAAATTTAAAAATTATTGTAGTAACCAAACATTACAGCTATACAACATAAATCCCCAAACAGAACAAAAAATAACAATTACCAAAAATATTTAACGATTAATAAATAAATATTAATGATCAAGTAATGATTAATTAATATAAACTAAATTACTTTCCACCATCTACCCCAATAAACACCATAACACACACCTAAAATATTTACACAATTCCCATAACTAATTTTACATTAATAAATTCATATCAATGAACAACAAATAAGTCATTTTAAAAAATGTACTTCCCACCATTTACCACTATAAACACCACAACTCACACATCAAAATTATTACACAAATGACAAAATTTAAATTTAATTAATTAATTAGCATCAATTAACAAAAAATTAATTAATTAAAAATAAATTACCTCCCACCATATTACCCTATAAATGCCACCAACAATTTCGTAAAAAATTATACAATTAAGATAATTAATAATTAATTAATTAATTAATAACAATTAACAATAAAAATATAAATAATTATTAATAAATTAATTCACACAATTAACACTATAACATAATAATTAATAAATATTATATAAAAAATATTATTAAATGTATTAAAATTAAATTACTTCCCACCCTACTCCCCTATCAACCCACACCCCACTCCTAAAAAAAATCACACAATTAACATAATTACCAATTAATTATTAATAACAAATTAATAAATAATTAATAATAAATTATTTTCCACACTTAACAATATAAATATTAATTGTGGAAAAAATTAATAATTTAATTATAATTAAATTACTTCCCACCCTATTCCCCTATAAACCCACAACCCGCTCCTAAAAAAATGACACAATTAACATATTTACCAATTACTTAATCAATAAAAATTAACAGCCAGTTATTAATTATTTAATAATAAATTAATTACCATAGTTAACACTATAAAATCAAAATTAAATAAATAATAATAAATAAAAAATAATATTCAATTTAATATAATTAAATTCCTTCAGACCCTATTCCCTATAAACCCACAACCAGCTATGGAACTGAAACGCAAACATTTAATTAAAATAAAATTAATATTCTATTTATTATAATTAAGGGGCCTATTATGATCATGGGCGGATCGCCACTGCCGGGCCGGCGGTGGTCACCGCTGGCACGGCGGTGGCGATCCACCCGCCAAATGACCCAATTTCACCCCCGCCATATTAGTATGGCGAGGGGCACCGCGGCGGTCGGATTGCCGGCCGGGCGGAAAAGGCACAGGTTATGGTGGCGGTGCCTTGCAGGCACCGCCATCCATATTAGGATGCATGCCTTTCCATGGCGGAGACTCCGCCATGGAAAGGCATGCGGAAATCACTGCGGGGGCCCATTGCGGGCCCCCGGGGGTGAGGGGGTGTGGGTGGCTGCACTGGGGGGTACCCATGGTACCCCCATCATTGCCATGGACAAGGTGGCAGGCACCGCGCGGTGCCTGTCACAACATGGGCTTTAAAATTGCGGCGGGTGCTGCTTACAGCACCGCCCGCCCCAATGTTAAAGTCAAGGATGCGCCCGCCAGTGTGGCGGGCGCATCCTAATTGGCCTGGCGGGACTGCCGCAACTTCGGCGGTCGGTCCCGTACTCCGTTGCGGTGGCGGGCAGACTTTGTCCGCCCGCCATCGTAATAGGCCCCTAAATTACTTCCCACCCTATTCCCCTATAAACCCATAACCCGCTGCGGAACTAAAAGGCAACATTTTATTAAAATAAAATTAATAACTTCTAAAAATTTAACACATACATTTAAAAAAAATGCAATACTTAGACAAAAAAATATAGCACATACATTTAAAATACATACTAAAATACATAACACTAACTAAAAAACGATATTTTAAACAACTATATTTTTGCAAACGATATTAATGACTTCGATATTTTGGAAAACGATATTTCTTACCTTAAACTCGATATTCTTGACCACGATATTCTGCCAGTCGATATTTCTGTATCACGATATTTTGCACTCGATATCAGTGCAAGCCGATATTTCCTACTCGATATTCTGACTGTTTACCGCTCCTGGTGGGACTGCTTCACAAGAACTTATCTACATGTAACTTGCTTCAATAAATCAACTTAAACTACATCCTACCTGCGTGGACCTTCATTACTAGATTATTTTGGCGATGAGTTGGTGACTAACCTACGTGTTACAACTGGAATTCAGGGACCTGGCGATCAAAAGAGGACCTGAATATGAAGCTTCCTATAGAGCCTACAGATGCTGGCAATGTAACGAATATTACAAAGAGGAGGTATCCCCAGAAAAGCAAAAGCCAGAAACCAAAAAGTTCTTCACAGTACAACAAAGACGACAGGAACAAACCAATATGTTCCTTTCAGAATACCGAAGATGTCAACAAGAAACAAGTGAAAATGAAGCGCAACGACCTGCAGCCCCACCAGTGTCTTTCCATCAGACAGCCCCAGTCTAAGCGTGCAGCGCTCATTGACACTTCTAAAATGGACTTTGTATTTTCAACATCAGTCTGTGGTATCCTCACTACAACTTGCTGGCAGCTGTCTATTCAACATGTTGGTCTGCTGGTGCTAGGAAGATGTTTCTGTGGAGGATCTGGCTGAATTCTACTCTGCCCAAGAAATTGTATTTCGTGTAGCAGTGAGCGCAAGGAACTTTTATTGAGGCTACAACCTGAAGGAAATTACGAGATGATAAGTATCACGTCATCTTCAAGACGCGTGTCAGCTCATCTGTCAATCAAGGCATGTGTTCTTGTTTGGTAATCTCACCACGTTGTGCCTACAGCTTTGGGGCCGATTCCGATTCGGGCCGGAAATCACTCCGACCGAGCCGGACCCGGAGAGATTTCCGACCGAATCGGACTCTAGCAGCCCGACCGAATGAGTATGATGCGTACGCATGCAATCGGACTCGATTCGGTCGGACTCCCATTGAAGTCAATGGGAGCCGGTCGTACAACGCGTACGCGGGCTCCCATTGACTCAATGGGTGCGAGGCAAACAAGGGCGCCCCCTACAGCGGGTATGCGTCGATGTGAATCGCGCTGTACATGCACAGGTAGGGGGGACCCATGGGTCCCCCCTGTGTGCGACTCGCGCGGCTACGCGTACAGGGGGGTCCGACACGGACCCCCAAAGTCCGCCTCCGACTGCCCTTTGGAGCCGGACGGCACGAGTCGGTCGGACTGCTCGAGGCATGCATCGTACTTGCCCGGCCGGGGAACGTCTCCATTGCGCGGTGCGAGTCGTGTCCGTGCGAGTCGGTCGGAGCGGTTCGGACCCGCGAACAAGTCGGTCGGCGATTTCGCGTTCGCTCGCATCGTACTGGCTCGCCCGGACGCACGTACGAATCGGTCGGGAAAGAGGGGTCCGAATCGGATCCGGTTGAGCCGAATCCGATTCGGTGCCCTACCGGCCGAGATCGGAATCGGCCCCTTAGTGTTTAAAGTATCGCTGACGTTGTGGACTACGCAAACTACCCCTGTGTGGCATGTTCGTTTATGCTGTCTACGTTGTGTGATCTTGAGCACTTCTACCTCACAGCTCTACGGATTTTAAATGTTTTTAAATGCGGTGCTTGGTGGAGTCAGTTTCCTGTTGTCGTGTCAATCTACACTTAACGGTGTTTCAACGCCCTCTCCACACGCATCCCGATGAGTGAGATAGCGGTGGACCGAGGGGACTGCTTTGTGTGTACTCCGCACTATCTGTGGTGAGTTTCCTTACATCTTTAGTTCTCTTCATAAAATACAAGGACCGGCCAGCTTATCGGCTGTTTAAACCATTATTCGGTCGTTTGTCAGTGCGCATGCCTCTTACCTCTCTTGTAATGCTGCGCGAATCAGCTCGTGGACGCGGATCTTCTGTGACGACACGCCTCTCCATTCTTCGCCACGTAAAGCCTTCAGCATCATTGCAGTTGCTGGGCAGCTTCCCTAGCTGCTCTTTGACGTTTTACAACATGAACGCGCCGGGAGCCACCTGGCGCTGCGTATCATACGTGCCGCCATTTTTGGATCCTTTGTTGTAGTCTTCTGTAAATGATCGGTGCCATCCAAAGGCACTATCGCGTCTTTGCCGCTTGCCTTGCTGTGTAAATGTATGAAGAAAATCTTCTTGTCCCTGACACGTTTGTTATTTTTGGTTGAAGTGACACGCACTCATCAACCAGCAGGATGTAATATATATAATGTACTATGGCGTGGGACAGTTCTCTAAGCCGGCAGTGCACATGTGTACACAGCTTCTTGGCACAATATTGCAATGGGACATGGCACCATACGATAGGTTTCCATGCAACATACTTCCTGTTACATCTTATGGTAATGACGTTCCTGTGTTTTACAAGTCCATTTCAGCTCGATTTCTTGTCTTTATTTTCCGTGATGGGAAATTTGAGCACATCCCCTCGCTCAATGTACAATTACAGTCAGTGTTCCTTTGAAAGTAATTTTACTTCACATTGTCAGAAATGTATTGATTGTTCTATGTTTTTGCTACTTGCTTGTTGGTGTCACTACGCCTTTGGGAATGACTCCGTATCTAGTGTCCCTATGTCTAGAGTGTAGTTTAGTAGCAGTACTTGGGTGAGGGGGTCTTTTTACGGTACTTTACCCTTTCGCCACAGACTCACTTACATGTGGGTCGGGAATGGGTACTAGCCCCATTTTCTTACAGTACACTTCTCCATGGGTGCCAGTCCCATTAACGTTCTCTACCTTTCCTCTTGTCACGGGGAAGGTTATGGGTGCCAGTCCCAATAACTTTTTTCCTTCCCTTCCTCCTGTCAAGGCGTAGTTCTTGGGTTCCAGTCCCACTTACATTAGCTTCTGCCCTCATTCTGGGGTAGGTCATGGGTGTCATTCCCATTGTCACGTACCTGTTTTTTTACAGTATTACCCTTACTCAGGGTGTGTCTTGTTGGGTGTCAGTCCCATCTACACGTTCTTTCTTTACATAATTACCCTTACACAGGGTGTTTCGTCTTGGGTGCCAGTCCCATTCACATAAGCTAACCACCCTTATGTCGGGGGAAGGTCATGAGTTTTAGTCCCATCTACATGTACGTGTGGTACATTATTACCCTATCACAGGGTGTGTCTTATGGGGTGTGTGTCCTATCACTTACAGTGTTTATCCTCTTGAGGACTGTCCTGATGGGTGTCTCTCCCATTTACATGGTTCTCTTCACTATTCTCTACATGAGTAATCCCCCGCTGGGGTACAGTTTTGTTTTAGTCTATGCCTAGACTTTGCTGTTCATTTACTTGTAACGTTATGCTACCATTGTATTATATCTCATTTTGAATTTGGGGGAGGATGAGTGATACTGTGTGTATTTCCTTCTCTTCTTCTCTGTTTTCTCACTTGTTCAGTTCTCCTCGCGATGTCTATTATTCTTTTCATCCTTGGATTCTGGACTACATTTGGTTGTTGTCTTCCTTTGTCCACTGCTTTTCCCTCATTGTAGTGTGTTTCTCTTTCTTCCTTGTTTTGTAGGATATCCCCTTGCCTCTACTTTGTGTGTCTGGGTGTAATGCCTGTCTTCAGTTTGTATCGTGCTATGTCTTCCTTCCCTGCATGCCTTCCTGGCCAGTGGGTGTGTTTGGGGGTTGCCTTTGGTGCGTTTTCGTCCATCTGCTTATTTGTGTTTTCTTTTGCCCTTTCACTTTATTCTTCTCGTTTGAAACTTATACATAGAGAGGATGGTTCGTATTCATTTGTGTATACTTATCCATCATTTCCTTTTCATTTTCTTCCTCCTATCTCTTCGTCTCTTTCCCATTTGGTCATTTCTATTTCATTTATCCTGTTGCATTAGTGTTCCTCTCATTTATCCCTTTCCCGGGTTATTATTGTTATATCTTATTTAAGGTACAGGACTTATGCTTCTGTTGTATAAGAAAGGGGGATATGTAGTATCCTGCTCATGTTAATGTTCTGCCATTTTCACCTCCTGCTCAGCCATTGTGAATGTCCTGTGTGCTGCATGAAATGTTGGAGTGATGATACGTATTGGAATGTTGGGTGCCTGTGAGGTGAAGTCTGACAGTTGACAATGGGCTGAGCAGCAGGCAGGCTGCTCCTGGTGGGGCTGCTTCACAAGAACTTATCTACATGTAACTTACTTCAATAAATCAACTTAAACTACATCCTACCTGCGTGGACCTTCATTAGTACACACTGTCTTTGGGATCTAATCCAGTGGGTCACCTTGTTCACCAAGGATTCTGTTGGCTCCTTTTGATCAGGCTTAAGTCTCAGGACATTGGTCATTAATACTGAGGGATGATTGATTTGCCAGCGTGTAGGTAGGGGCTTTTGATTTACAGCCTGAAAGGAAGTGTACCAGTTCCTGAGGGATGGTCAATTGGAAAAGCAAAGGGAGTTATTTGCTGCTGCTGATTGATTAAATGGCTCATGGGTGTGGGGCGGAGGGAAATAAATCTCTTGACTAGACACCTATACCTATCCTTGGGGTGTGACTTGCTGTGTAAAGGGATGTAGCTCTTCTCCTATACTTTGTTGGTTAGTACGTTGGTTAGATCTTGCACTATGGGCAGGTGCGACTGTGACTTAGGGAACTTTGGGTGGGATAGAAAGTTGTTGTACCCTGTGATTTTTTTACCCCCACTATCGGGGGCCTTGGCCGTCAGTGCTGGCAACATTGCAGCATCGCAGACATTCCAGACAGATGCGTCTTAAATTTTTTCAAAAGGTTTGCATTCAGCTCAGAGAGATTTAATACTCTTTTGTTTTGTTTGTTTCAGGGTGGCCTTCATATCAGCAATATCCTTCCTTAAAATGTCAATGAGCACGGTTATGTCCCCCGAGCTGTTAGCTGTTGGCACACTTACCGAGGAAGATATTATCGGATGTGTGATTTTTTTCGAGTATCAGGTCAGCCAGTGGGGTACAGCGATTGGTGCATATGATGTTGGGGATTAGGACTGGTTGGTTTTCTGTTAATTCCAACCTAAGTGGTTGGTCATTGATGGTACTTGGCTGGGTTGGGGTAGGGGTTGCTGGATTAACAATCCCTGCCCCATTAGGAGCTGCCGGTAAATAGACATAATATCGAGAAAAAAAATATAGAATGGACAGAATATCGAATTCAAAATATAGAATGGACATAATATCGAATGGACATAATATAGTGGTTAATAATATCGAAATGAAGGTAAGTAATATCGATTTTCAAAATATAGAAGAACATAATATAGGCATTAAAAAATATCGAATTTTTAATAATATCGAATTTTTGTAAGTGTTTAGTATGTTAGTATATGAGTTAAAAATGTATATTATTTTTGTAATGTATGTTTAATATTTTTTAAAGTTACGAAATGTATGTAAAATTATTTTTGCGTAATTTAATTCCGTAGCGGGTTGAGGGTTTATAGGGGAATAGGGTGGGAAGTAATTTAATTATAGTAAATTAAATATTAATTTTTAGGAATTATTAATTATTTTTAATTTAATTTTGCGTTTTAGTTCTGTAGCGGGTTGTGGGTTTATAGGGGAATAGGGTGGGAAGTAATTTAATTGTAATTAAGAAAATATGTATTTTTATTTATTGGTATTGATAATTAATTTATTGTTAATTAATTATTAATTGGTAATTAATTTTTATTAATTGGTAATTAATTTTTATCAATTGATTAATTGATAATTATGTTAATTGTATTAATTTATTATTCAGAGCGGGTTGTGGGTTTATAGGGGAATAGGGTGGGAAGTAATTTAATTGTAATTAAGAAAATATTTATTTTTATTTATTGGTATTGATAATTAATTTCTTGTTAATTAATTATTAATTGGTAATTAATTTTTATTAATTGGTAATACATTTTTATTAATTGATTAATTGATAATTATGTTAATTGTATTAATTTATTATTCGGAGCAGGTTGTGGGTTTATAGGGGAATAGGGTGGGAAGTAATTTAATTGTAATTAAGTAATTATTGAAATTCTTTTTGTGTATTGATTAATTTATTGTTAATAAATTATTAATTGGTTATTTTTTTATTACTTATTACATTTTTGGTATTGAAAATTAATTGGTTGTTGATTAATTATTAATAGGTAATTAATTTCTAATAAATAATATTTATTGGTATTTATAATTGATTAATTATTAAATATTTTGTAATTGGTAATTAATTTTAATTCATTTTTTATTGGTATTGATAATTAATTTATTTTTATTTAAATATTAAATCATTACTTTCCCTACTGTTGCACCTACTGTTGCAGTCACTGGAGTGGGAATAGTAATTTTTACCCCTACGCTATCCAACGCTTTCCTTACTGTTGCACTCTCTGGAGTGGGAATAGTAATTTTTACCCCTACGCTATCCAACGCTTTCCCTACTGTTGCACACACTGGAGTCGGAATAGTAATTTTTACCCCTACGCTATCCAACGCTTTCCCTACTGTTGCACTCTCTGGAGTGGGAATAGTAATTTTTAACCCTACGCTATCCAATGCTTTCCCTACTGTTGCACTTACTGGAGTGGGAATAGTAATTTTTACCCTCCCGCTATCCAACGCTTTCCCTACTGTTGCACTCACTGGATTGGGAATAGTAATTTTTACCCTCCCGCTATCCAACGCTTTCCCTACTGTTGCACTCACTGGAGTGGGAATAGAAATTTTTACCCTCCCGCTATCCAACGCTTTCCCTACTGTTGCACTCTCTGGAGTGGGAAAAGTAATTTTACCCCTACGCTATCCAACGCTTTCCCTACTGTTGCACTCACTGGAGTGGAAATAGTAATTTTTACCCCTACGCTATCCAACACTTTCCTTACTGTTGCACTCTCTGGAGTGATAATAGTAAATTTTACCCTCCCGCTATCCTACGCTAAAAATATTGAATATTTTTTATTAATATTAAGTTAATATATATATGTATTAAAAAATAAAAATGTATGTTTATTTTTTTATAACTTACATTAATTATTTATTAATTTTAAGGTTATTTAAGTATTTTTAAGTATGTTTCAGTTAATTACATTTATTATTTTATTAATTTTACATTACTTTTAATACATTTAAAAAATTCGATATTTTAACAAACTATTGGGCCCATTACGATGTCGGGCGGAAGCACTACCGCCGTGCTGGCGGATGCAAAAACCACCAGTTACCGTCCGCACGCAGCAGTCCACACGCCCGCCCGATTACGATGCGAAAAGTCAGCCAAACACCGCCGGCAAGCCAGCGACACCGTCCGCCATCAAAGTGCGCCCGTACACGTAGCGGCGCAGCCTAATTGACACACACCGTCCGACGAAACACGTACCGCCCGGCGTACAAATTACGATGCCGCAAACAAACGGATCCCACGGCTAAGAGACACCGTACGTCAAACCGAAGCGGTAACACGAACGCCGAGCACGGACATCGAAGAAGCGGCACCCCCGAGCATGAATCCAGCACTGCAGGCCCTCCCTATGCTCTATCTGATGCACCACCAAGGACGCAACGTACCGCGAAGACGCAGGTAGGCACACACACAACAAGTGCACGCAAACAGCGCACACAGTGCAAGGGCGGAAAAAGCGGACAACCCCCACCCCCGCGTGTACACGACACATCCACCATTGCATCCACATATGACACACAGGCCAAATTGTAACATCTCGTAACACATGTGTACACACCACCTGGGACTAGGAACCAACGACCCCGTCACGGCCCCAAAGCGGCGATGACGCTGCCACACATGCGCACAACGCAGAGGCCAACCGCAGCGCCATGCATGCGTCGCACACAGACACAGGGACACAACCAAGCAGCACACACACCAGCCCCACCCCGAACGCACATGACACGTGACAGGCCTGCCACAGACATGTCCCCAACGCCCAATTCACGGTCAACACCCAACGTCACACAACCGACGCACACATGTCAGTGAAGTCACGCAACAGCAGGACACACCCCAGTGTAACAAACATGGCGAAGCACACAGCGGCGGCAACACCAACCAGGAGAAGCAGGGCCCCTTCGGGAAGAGGAACGCCAGTACCACACTGAAACACCCATACCACCCTGCACACATGAACAAGACATACAAAACGGAACACCAAAGAGCCCGGGGACCGACAACAGGTGGCCCAAGAATAACATCCACACACAAGGCCCAACGCAGAGCGGAAAGGCAGCCTGCCGCCCACACAAGGGAGAGCAGACAGCACTGAATGACCTTCCATTCCAACTCCGAAACCACAGCCCTACGAAAGAAGCCGGTGAATACAACCATTGTCCAAAAAAAGACCAACACAGGCATGCAGAGGAGACCGACCACAGGGCAGATAGCGCATATCACCGAAGAACACTACGGACGGGAAAGAAAAAAGAAAACACTCCCCCATGTCGGCCCCATGCAAGTTATCTGGAAGGAGTCACACATCACTGACCTTGAACAGTCTGAGAAGCATGTGGGATGAGGGCCCGTGTCCTCCGCACAAGCCAACAGAACACAAGTCCTGTCTCCCTACGACTACACAGAGCTCACAGCAACCTCGGAGCGTGCACATTGCAGACTGCACACACAGCCGGAGCACGCCACCACAATGCACCGCTGCAAAATGGCACTCTCAACACACCTACCCAACTACGCCGGACAGGTCAAGCTGTACAAACACAACCTGATACAGATATTGGGATGCGAACCCCTGTCCCTGCTGAACGTAAGTTACCGACTGACTTACCGCATCACATTGTTCAGCTGCGTCATACCCGTCTTCTACTGTCGGAGGTGTCCCTACCAGCATCCTGTGGAGTTGTGTCTCTCCAACCCGGCATGTCTAAAGGCGGACCTGCTACAACTATTCCTCCCTCTGGACGCACACGACAGGGCCTGCTCTGCCTATGGGGGCATGGCGTATGTGGCCAACATCGCACCCGCACTAAAATGGGACCACTGTGCCTCCACACGACGGATCATCGAGCACAGCTACATCGAATGTCACCCAGCATGCCCCATCATGCTCCTCCAAGGGACAACTTACGAACAACACCTTGACAGCCACCATCCGCTACATTGGCTGGCAAACATGTATACCACCAATGACATGGAAGCCCTGCTGGACGGCATCGCATACCTGACAACCTGTCAATTCGTCGGACCCCGACGCAAGTCCCCCAATTGACCTATGATGTCCAACCCCGCACCCATGCTTAGCTTCCGCACGGACTGGCCAGTCACCACCACAACAGCCATGCCAAACGACCGGCAACTGTTACCACACCATCAACGACATCGCCAT